>CAJQUN010000260.1:0-600000 GCA_907163345.1 Haberlea rhodopensis | reverse complement strand
GCAATGAGCGGTATCTAGCAACACATCAATGCTACCCAAATTACAAGAATGTCAATGACTCGACATAACCTAGAAATTGTGATAATATTAACCATGTAACTTAATCGCTTTGTCCTTTGTGTTTAGATTGAACACGAGTCATGGAATAGTCATACTCGTATATTCAATCTTTATTTCTTGATCCCCAAGTAGAACTAGAATAAACGAATAAGCTCGATATCACATATCGACTCATTCGAGCATGGCCATGCATTTTAGTTCTCACTTGATCAAGGGCAAAACATTTCTCCTGTTATATAGGAGGGACAAATCCTATCTCGATCAGTCAACATCCCTCTACATAATACGTAGTGTATCCAATAGTCGCATTTATAGTTTACCCAGTTACGGGTAACGTTTGACAATATCAAGATACATAACTCCTTATGTTGGGATCTCTGATGATCACAAGTCGTAAGGATTACATACATTATTATCAGAATGAGAATTGTTGTGGGGTCTTCCCACTTTAACAGTGATTAAAAGACATAAGAAGGACTAATCATGCATTAAGGTAACATCTTAAGGTTTTGGTTGTTACACGAGCTAACAGGATTACAGGCCAAAATACAAAACTTCAAAAATAATTCATTACATTCTAAAAGAATGTCATTTAGATTTACACTACTCCTAGAGTAGATACTAATCATAACTTGAATCCTATACATTCCTGTGTCCCTCGTAGCTCACTGCCTCAACCCGACCCTTAGTCCTTTAGCCCAAAAGCGTACCTACAGGGACAACACATCATAAGCATATACAATCTTACTTAACATCATAAAAACATCATAGTAAATGCATGAAATATTGGTTAAGTAAATATGCTGGTTATTCATTAACTTCTTATTGTTGTCCCTGATTCATAATCATGCATATGGGCATCTTACCCTGTGGCATCTTACCACTTTATAAACATCGCATGGCCTCTTACCATGTGGGGCATCTTACCCCGTGGCATCTTACAACAAATAATATCGCATGGCCACTTACCATGTGGGGCATCTTACCCCGTGGCATCTTACCACAAATAATATCGCATGGCCTCTTACCATGTGGCGCATCTTACCCCGTGGCATCTTACCACAAATAACATCGTATGAATATATATAAACATCTTATCAACATCGTAAACATCTTATAAACATCGTAAACATCTTATAAACATCATCATTTTATCATCAATACTCATGCAATAAAAGCATAGTCGTAGTGTAAAGATGCGTTTTACCGTCCGATGCCCGTACGTCTCTTACGTACCTTTTCAAAAGGAGGAGGAGTCAACAGACTTTATCTCCTTGATGGTGCCGGTACCTGGGATGGTTCGACAAGACCACATAATACCATATTAGATGCCTCAAAACCATCTCACATCATAAACTTAACAAAATAAAACATCATTATATTTTTCAACGTTCTGCCTCTCTCGATCGATCGGCCCAAGGTCTCGATCGATCGAGACACTGTGCACAAACAGTGTCTTAGCATCCTGCCTCGCTCGATCGATCGAACATTTTACCGATCGATCGAGGAGCTTCACCGATCGATCGAGAAATCCTTCGATCGATCGGCACCAAAATTTTGAAAACATGCATTAGACCTTCTGTCTCGCTCGATCGATCGGGACCAAATCTCGATCGATCGAGAGCTCTGAAAAATCGGGATTTTCCCCAGATTTTTGAGCACCTCTTTCATACCATCTTTTCTACTTCATAACACATCTTTCATGCTGAAACAAACATGTGAAGAACTTCATAAAATATCCATGTAAGCTCTTAAATCAAAGGTTTAACAAAACCTAAGCTAACATGCATCATAACATCATCATAATCTTCATCCTCAACCATCCTATACAAAAACAAAGTATCTTCTTCTTTGTCCAGGTTTTTTGAGCACATAGATTCATAATAAGAAATCTATCACATAATCATGTAAAATGCTCAAACAACCATGCTAGTAGTTACTTAATACTACCATGTAAGCATCCTTACCAAGGTTTCACCCAAGCCTACACTTAGCATGCGTTAAAAACAACCCACCAAACCCAAGCTCAAACACAAACCCAGAAAAACAGGGTACCCACTTACCCCTCTCTTTTTGCTCCTCTTTTTGCGAGGATTTGAACACCTTCTTACCAAGCTTTTGCCTTGCCTTACAGCTGCTAAGCTGGAACGAAAATGGGGCAAAAGAGAAGGAGAAGGGAATGATTTGGCTGCAAGAAGTGATTGGAAGCATGGGCATGATCAAGTGGGGGGTATGGGTTAAACAAGTGGGGAAGGGGTGAGGTGGCCGATTGGGGGGTGGTATTGTTGGGGTGCCTTGAGGTGTTTAATTGTATCCCGGTATATAGTACGATGTATTAAAATATCCTCACTCGATATTTTCTAACTTCATTTAATTAGTACATCCTTTAAAACACCCAACATGTTCCCCACATCATATCATCATAACATAAATCGTGGCCCCCAATTTAAATACACCACAACCCTTAAACACATCATAATTTATCATCGTAGAACATAATCATATCACATTTCGGGGGTATTACATTACTCCCCTACTTATAAGATTTCGTCCTCGAAATCCACATGCATCACCATATCGAAACTAAACATAAAAACATACCAGAGAATAGTTCCGGATAGTGCTGCACCATATGCCGTTCCGTCTCCCACGTAACCTCCTCGACACCCCGACGATCCCACTGAACTTTGACCATCGGTATTACTTTACTTCGTAGTCTGCGATCCTCTCGATCCAGAATTCTGATTGGTCGTTCAACGTAGGACACATCTGAGTCTAACTGTACTTCAGTAGGCTGTAAGACATGAGACGGGTCTGGCTCATACTTCCTTAACATAGAGACATGGAAAACATCGTGTATGCCAGATAAAGATGGCGGTAGAGCCAAACGATAAGCTAATGTACCGATACGCTGTAAAACTTCATATGACCCAACATACCTCGGAGTTAACTTTCCCCGCATCCCAAAACGAACCACACCCCTGAAGGGCGAGATCTTTAAGAAGACCATGTCTCCTAACTGGAATTCTAGTGGTCGCCGCCGCTTATTGGCATAGGCCGCTTGCCTATCTTGGGCCGCTTTCATCTTTTGGCGTATCATCTTAATCTTACCTTCCATATCCTTGATCATATCCGGTCCTCCGACCGCTTTGCTAGTCAAGTCCTCCCAATACAGCGGTGATCTACATCGTCGTCCATACAGAGCTTCAAAAGGGGCCATTTGAATGCTCGCTTGATAACTGTTGTTATAGGAGAACTCTACCAGCGGCACTGAATCCTGCCACGGAGTATCAAACTCCAAAACACATGCCCTCAACATGTCCTCGAGTGTCTGAATGGTACGCTCTGTTTGGCCGTCGGTCTGAGGGTGATAGGCCGTACCTAGCCTCGTGTGGCTTCAGCTGCCTCGATGCATAAGCCACCACGTGCTTATCTTGCATCAACACACAACCCAAACCCTGCAGTGACGCATCCGTATACAAGGCAAACCTCTTATTCTCAGACGGAATCACCAATACAGGCGCTGTAGTCAAGCGACGCTTCAGTTCTTGAAAACTTTCCTCACAAGCTTCAGACCAAAAGAAGGGGACTCCTTTCTGAGTCAGCTGTGTCAGGGGTTTGGCAATCTTCGAAAAACCCTCGACGAAACGTCGGTAATATCCTGCCAAACCGAGAAACTCCTTATCTCAGGTACAGAAGTGGGTGCAGCCCACTCCATCACAGCTTCAACCTGCCTGTTTTGATGATGCACTCTCACGAGCTGAGCTAGCTGAACTGGGAGTCGGTGCATATCCTGATGCTGTGCCACCTCCGGCACCCCCTTAGAGATCCACTTCTGATAATTTGAAGCCCAGGGGTGATCAGTTTAAGCCTAGGGGGAACACTTCGGCATCGAGATTCAGTGGCAAGAAGCCCGAGAATCGATGGAAAGGGAAAGGTAGGAATGATGCTCCATCTGGGAGAGGACAGTCTCAGGGAGACAGATCTGGAAGAGTTCAGTGCACTCTTTGTGGGCAACCACATTTGGCAAAGGACTGCGTAGGATGTTATGTCTGTGGCGACAGAGGCCACTTTGCTCGGCGGTGTCCCAACAGGGGAAGACAACAGAGCTCTACGGGGAGACCTGCGGACAGAACGGCACAACACCGGCCACCTTTTGTACCAAGACAGTATGGAGGTCAGCCCGCGGGGCCACCTCAGGGACAGGTGTATGCTTTGACGAGGGAGCAGGCTACAGCGGCCCCGGAGGAAGTTATAGCGGGTACGTGTCTTTTATTTACGCACCCTGCTCTTATATTGATAGACACAGGTGCGTCACACTCTTTTGTGTCGACGAGTTTTGTTGAAAGGCACCACATATGCACTTCTCCGTCCCCCATGCCTCTTATGGTCTCGACCCCCGCTGGAAGAAGTTTGACTACGGATCAGATTGTCTATGATAGCCTCATTTATTTTGAGGATAATGAGCTAAGATCAGATTTGATTGTGCTGGGAACGACAGACTTCGATTGCATTGTGGGCATCGATATTCTGAACAAGTATCAGGCAGTGGTAGACTGCAGGCAGAGGACTGTCCGATTTAGATCTGTATTGGGAGTCCAGTGGACATTTTATGGGGATGGTTCCCGTCCGAAGATTCCGTTAATATCTGCTGTCAAGATGACACATCTATTGGAACGAGGTCATGCAAGACCTCTGTGCCCAAAGCTGTCTGAAGACCCTCCCAGAAATGTGAAGTGAACCTCGGGTCCCTGTCAGACACTATCGAGACTGGAATACCATGCAATCTCACCACATCCCGTATATACATTTGGGCCATCTTTAAGTATGTATACGACATACTGTAAGGGATGAAATGAGCCGTCTTCGTCAGCCTATCTACGATCACCCAGATCGCATCAAATCCTGAGGTCGTCCTTGGCAAGTGGGTCACGAAGTCCATAGATATATGCTCCCACTTCCATTCAGGCATCTCTAAGCTCTTCAGCTCTCCACCAGGCCTCTGCCTCTCTGCCTTTACCTACTGGCAGATCAAACATCTTTTAACGAAAATGATCACCTCACGCTTCATGCGTCTCCACCAGAATTGATCGCATAGATCTTTGTACATCTTCTTTCCCCCTGGGTGGATACTGAACCGACTACTGTGAGCTCGCTCCAATATTCCTCTACGCAGTTCTGGTGTATCTAGGACTACCCATCGGTTGCCCAGTCTCAAAGAATCATCCTCAGCCACTCTGAACTTGGATGGCTGACCCTGAAGTACCAATGATGTCCATCTCTGAACCTCACTATCCGACTTCTGGGCCTTCCTGATCGCCTCAAATATATCTGGCTCCGCCAATAAGGTCGACACTCATACAGGCGACGTGTCTACATCGAAATCATAGCCCAGATGGCAATAAGAAGTCATCAAGGCCGACAAACACATGGCATCCTCTGCAGTACTCTTCACCTTCCGACTTAAGGCGTCTGCTATTAAGTTGCTTTACCTGGATGGTACTCAATTTCACAATCATAGTCTTTGAGCAAATCCATCCACCTTCTTTGCCTCATATTCAACTCTGCCTGAGTGAATAAGAACTTCAGGCTCTTATGGTCCGTATATATAGTGAAAGACGTGCCATACAAGTAATGCCTCCAGATCTTCAAGGCAGATTAAAAGACATAAGAAGGACTAATCATGCATTAAGGTAACATCTTAAGGTTTTGGTTGTTACACGAGCTAACAGGATTACAGGCCAAAATACAAAACATCAAAATAATTCATTACATTCTAAAAGAATGTCATTTAGATTTACACTACTCCTAGAGTAGATACTAATCATAACTTGAATCCTATACATTCCTGTGTCCCTCGTAGCTCACTACCTCAACCCGACCCTTAGTCCTTTAGCCCAAAAGCGTACCTACAGGGACAACACATCATAAGCATATACAATCTTACTTAACATCATAAAAACATCATAGTAAATGCATGAAATATTGGTTAAGTAAATATGCTGGTTATTCATTAACTTCTTATTGTTGTCCCTGATTCATAATCATGCATATGGGCATCTTACCCTGTGGCATCTTACCACTTTATAAACATCGCATGGCCTCTTACCATGTGGGGCATCTTACCCCGTGGCATCTTACAACAAATAATATCGCATGGCCTCTTACCATGTGGGGCATCTTACCCCGTGGCATCTTACCACAAATAATATCGCATGGCCTCTTACCATGTGGGGCATCTTACCCCGTGGCATCTTACCACAAATAACATCGTATGAATATATATAAACATCTTATCAACATCGTAAACATCTTATAAACATCGTAAACATCTTATAAACATCATCATTTTATCATCAATACTCATGCAATAAAAGCATAGTCGTAGTGTAAAGATGCGTTTTACCGTCCGATGCCCGTACGTCTCTTACGTACCTTTTCAAAAGGAGGAGGAGTCAACAGACTTTATCTCCTTGATGGTGCCGGTACCTGGGATGGTTCTACAAGACCACATAATACCATATTAGATGCCTCAAAACCATCTCACATCATAAACTTAACAAAATAAAACATCATTATATTTTTCAACGTTCTGCCTCTCTCGATCGATCGGCCCAAGGTCTCGATCGATCGAGACACTGTGCACAAACAGTGTCTTAGCATCCTGCCTCGCTCGATCGATCGAACATTTTACCGATCGATCGAGGAGCTTCACCGATCGATCGAGAAATCCTTCGATCGATCGGCACCAAAATTTTGAAAACATGCATTAGACCTTCTGTCTCGCTCGATCGATCGGGACCAAATCTCGATCGATCGAGAGCTCTGAAAAATCGGGATTTTCCCCAGATTTTTGAGCACCTCTTTTCATACCATCTTTTCTACTTCATAACACATCTTTCATGCTGAAACAAACATGTGAAGAACTTCATAAAATATCCATGTAAGCTCTTAAATCAAAGGTTTAACAAAACCTAAGCTAACATGCATCATAACATCATCATAATCTTCATCCTCAACCATCCTATACAAAAACAAAGTATCTTCTTCTTTGTCCAGGTTTTTTGAGCACATAGATTCATAATAAGAAATCTATCACATAAATCATGTAAAATGCTCAAACAACCATGCTAGTAGTTACTTAATACTACCATGTAAGCATCCTTACCAAGGTTTCACCCAAGCCTACACTTAGCATGCGTTAAAAACAACCCACCAAACCCAAGCTCAAACACAAACCCAGAAAAACAGGGTACCCACTTACCCCTCTCTTTTTGCTCCTCTTTTTGCGAGGATTTGAACACCTTCTTACCAAGCTTTTGCCTTGCCTTACAGCTGCTAAGATGGAACGAAAATGGGGGGAAAAAGAGAAGGAGAATGGAATGATTTGGCTGCAAGAAGTGATTGGAAGCATGGGCATGATCAAGTGGGGGGTATGGGTTAAACAAGTGGGGAAGGGGTGAGGTGGCCGATTGGGGGGTGGTATTGTTGGGGTGCCTTGAGGTGTTTAATTGTATCCCGGTATATAGTACGATGTATTAAAATATCCTCACTCGATATTTTCTAACTTCATTTAATTAGTACATCCTTTAAAACACCCAACATGTTCCCCACATCATATCATCATAACATAAATCGTGGCCCCCAATTTAAATACACCACAACCCTTAAACACATCATAATTTATCATCGTAGAACATAATCATATCACATTTCGGGGGTATTACAATTGTATATGACAATCATATACTATCCATGTTGCATTCTCATGGTGGGTCTGTCCAGTACATCGTTCTCTAACATGTACCCATGTGTTGATTTAATATCTCATATCAATGAACAATTCATCAATCAATACATACTAGTCTCTATGTATTATCATTATCCTGATTCATGATAATACTTGACTAGGGACAATGTTTAAGAATAATAGAATATTATTCTAAGGACATTAACATATATATTAATTCACATTGCACAGTTAAACGAATAATATATAATAATGAATTGCCATTCATAAAATCATAACATTGTATGTCAAAACAATCATCCAATGACATGTCTTATGGCATATCCCAACATGATTGATGAAAGATAAATTAGGATGCTTGGACTAATTGACTATGAATAAGGTGAGGGAGGAATTAAATTTCCAATTGATGAATATTCAAATACAATTGAGTCTTTTGTGAATCGATGAAATAGATGATAATATCCAAGGTAGAGTCGACCGATACCAAGAATCGTTTTCATTAGTTTAATCTTTTTAATTAGTATAATTCAATTTTCAAAACCCCATTTTTATTTTACTGTTTTTGTTTTGATTTTCATTAACATAATAATTCACACCTCACACTACTACATTATTGTTATCAATCTTGTGAGACCCCGATGCTAATTAATCCGGATTAACGATGATTAAGCAAACCCGGATAATTAAAAGTGCAAACTTTGAATTAAGGTATCCCGGACTACGATGAGTCAAGCAACTAGTGGAACATGTTTTTAGTGCATGAGCATGTGTATGTTCACATGGCACTTGGAGAACATATGTCACTAATTAATTTAACTCATGTTTAATATATGATTTTGGTCCATTAATCTTGCAAGATAGTGATGTATTGACACATGGATTCTACAATACATCAAATAAATTAAAAATCATGCCAAAGTGGCATAGAAACCCACGCCTATCTCTTATTTTCAGATTTGATTTTTTAAAAATTTAAGCATGCAAATCCTTTCTCTCTCTTCATTTTCCCCACCAAATCACTCCACCTTCTCTCCTTGAGAATTTCGAAATTCCAGCCCCTTTTCCTACAAAAATTCTTGTGAAATCTTGAATGCATGTTACATGCAATTTAAGGATTAGAAGCTACAAGGCAAGAGCGATAGTTAGGTGCAAGAATTTTCAAATATGAAGCAAGTTTGGAGGAGTTCAAGCTAGGAAGGAGCCATGGTGGAACTTTTGGGTCTACAAGGGTATGAACCTGTTCTTATCTTTATTTTGTTGAATTTTGTGGAAATTGGGTCGAAATCTAGGAAGAGACGAATTTGTTGATGTCTTTTTGTTAAAACAGAATCTGCAAAAATTTTGAGGTTCTTGCAGTAGATAGTTTCGTATTTCTGATTCACTTAGAGTTCGAATTTGGAAATGGTTCTTCTAATAAAAGTTATAGATAATTGCGTTGTCTTTCTGTGGTTACCATGAGCGGGATATGCTCAGTTTACTAATGAGTGCCAGAATTGACTCTGCATGTATCCAAACTTTTGACAAAGTTACCTTTCGAATTTGTTGTCGGTCTTCAAATTAAAATTGTAGATATTTTAATATTATTGAGTTTTAGAAAAACGAGGACCTGATTCGGACTCGTTTTCTACTAGTTATGAATTTTATGCTTTAAGTGCTCAATCGGTGTCCTGCATGTGGGTGAAGAAACCCATGCAGTGTTTTCTTCTGGTTCCTGAGCATTGTTGGCTAGGAATTACGGAAAATGCATAGAAATAAAAATTGTAGTGCTTCGAGTTGGCTATATTTTGCCACTAGAATCACCCAATTTAGAATTAAAATGAAAACGTTATGGCGATTTTACTAAAACCGCTAAGGCTAGAAAATAGAATTTTAAAGTCTACGCTTTTAGTGTTTAAACTACTTTTAGTTGAAGGAACCGGCTTGAAATCATCAAATAAGAAATGAAGTTCTTCAAGTTTTTGAACTTTGGACACCAGAATAGAGTCATTTGGACATCATATGAATTTATTATGAATTTTGTAAAAAGATGGGTCAGTCTGAATTTTAGAAGGAAAGCATAGGAATCATCCTTAAAACTTGAGTTAGATATTGTGCCTACTTAAACACTTAGTGATAATTTTGTAGTATATATGACCAGGTTTAATAATCCCGAGGTTGTTGAGGAGCACTTGGTGAAGTTAGTTCTTGTCCGAGGTACGTAGGAATGAGTTTTATCATGACGTCTGACGAAGACGTGTAATGATATTATTGTATGATTTTATATCTCATTAATTGATTTATATGAGTTAATTGTCACTACATGATTCTTATGTGACTACATGATATGTTGAGATACATTGTCCTACATGATATGTATTGATTTTCACATGAGATTGCTTGACACAGTGAGTTGCATATGTCATATGATGCATAGATTATTCATGGGTATATCATATTGATCTATCCATTTCTTTGATATCCATGATGATTACTGAGTTGATTTACTCTGAGTGTCGGGGCGACGGGCACGGCAATGACATGCAGCTTAGGTAGCGACTGTAGTCACGCGCGTTTCTACCGGACCTAGACACGAGGGATGACGAGCACATCACATGATGATTCTCCTAGCACAAAGTGTGTGTGTTGTCACCCTCTGCTCGAGCTGATATTGATTGATGATACCTTCCTTTGGACTCCGATACTGGTATCTTGAGATTCGATGATTTATACCCATTCATACATCGCATTCATACATGGTATGCATTGCATGATACTTTGTCATTCTTGACATGATTTATTTATTTCTTGTACTGGGTTCTGACCCCCATCGCGGGGGGGATGTCATGTCTTTGTTGTATGTGCATGACAGGTGGTACAGGTGGACATACTGCGGATGCTCGTGATGAAGCATCGATGAATACCAGAGCTCCTTGAGAGCGAGCTCAGGTTTATGTTTTATGTTTTGAGTCCCAGTGTGATGTCCGGAATAATTAATAATTAATAATCGTTCAATTAAATTTAATTATGATGTTTTTATGATGAGTAAGGATTTAATTATTGAGTATCGGATATTGGAGCGGAGTTGAGATAAATGATTTCGTGATTGAATTTACGATGTTAGTTAAATTCAAGGAGATTCTTAAATTCTTGGGAATGTCATTTTGGTCCGGTATTAAAATAAATACTTGCAAGTTAACTTGTAGTCTAAATTAAATTAAAAGGGGCTCTTGCGATTTTAAATTATGAAATAATAATTGGTGGAGATAGAATCTAATATTAAGTAGTGAATTAAAATAATGAAGTGTAGAGATGTAAATTAAATGGTGGGGATTAATTCTATGATTGGATAAAAAGCCACACACTCTCCTCTTCCCTCACCCCATCACCCGCCGCCCCCCCTCATTTCCTCTCCCCATTTCTTCGCCGCCTGCTCATCACGCTGAAGAGAGCATTTCGATTTGGTCCAAGCTCGATTTTTCTTGTTCAGGTTCGTCTGGTTCGAAGCTTACTGCTTCCTAGCTGTTCACCCTCCTTATTTTTTCGTTTATGCTCGATGTTGCTCCGATTTTTTCGATATTGTGTTGGGCGAAAATGAGATGTTATTCTTGGTCAAAATTTATGCTGGTTTGCTTGAGTTTACTGTATGTTTTTGGCCCAAAAATCTGCTGCTCTTATATTTCAAAAATTGGATGAATTTTGGTTCGAAAATCTTGCTGTTGTTGGTTCGAATTTCCTGCTCATTGGGTTCGAAATTTTGTGCTATTTGGGATCAAAAATGCTGACTGTTTGTTCGAGATTTTGGGCTGTTCTTGGACCGATTTATTTTGTTATCCTTGGTCTAATTATGTAGCTAATTTTAGGCCAAAATATGCTGCTGTTTGGACGAAAACTTACGCTGGTTCGAAAAAGCTTGCTGTTTTGGTTCGATTTCTATGGCTGTTTGAATTCGAGAATCTACTGCAATGTTTAGCTTGATTTTTCTACTGCATTGGGTTTAATCCTTTGCTGTGTATGACTCGATTCCTCTGTTGCAAATGGTTTAAGTATGCTGATGTCTTGGGTCGAATTAGTAGACTTGCTGAAATGTATAGAGATGATGCTGAAATGATTCAAATATACTACTGAAAATGGTTGAATTTAGCTATTGAATTAAATCAAAATTATGTTGTTTGGATGTGCTCCAACTTATATGATGTGTAGGTGCTATGTCTATAATAACATGTATTGGGATGTGTATATGCTATGGATTATGGCTATTGATATGGATTGTTAGGGATCTAATTATAACTTACTTTGTTGAATAGCTTATTGCTGAAAATAAATTGTTGAGTTTTGCCTTGGCTTAGAATTGTTGTTGGTTAAAAGATAAAGACTAAAATCATGCATGGGAGGAGATGTTTTACTTTTGAAGCATGTGTAGTGTGTGAATGGATGAGTTGTATATGTGTTAATAGGTGTGCTAACATGTAGTAAAGCGTATCGGGCAATATGCTTGATTATGTGCCGTAGCATGAATTGGTGATTTGTATAACTTTAATGAATTATTAATGATAAAATATTGAGTTGTTGAATTAAGATATTGAATTGATATGATCGAGATCGGTTGGATTGCAAATGAGCTAATAATGAGTGATGATTTCAATATAGATTCTTCATGATTCTCCTGATGGCGGGATAGCCTATCATGTCGTCGACTTTAAAGTACGTGGTGACGTACGAGCAGGTATACCCAGTATTTATATATTCATGTATACATGTAATTTGAATGTGATGTTTGAGGCTAAGTGATTGAGTCTGGTAGTTGAGTTTAATATACGTGGAATGGTGGATACGTAGAGGTACGTGATCCGGGTATATGAGTTGAACATTGATGCATTTGGCATAATCGATATGAGAAATGGTTGAGAATGAGATTAACGTACAGGCAGAGTTGCCTTCGATATGAGACTCGTTATGATTGAGCATAAATGATGAATTGTGATTATATTGAATTTATTGCATTGATGAGTTTCATGTTGTGATTAACGATACCGAACTTTATGTTTATGAAAGCATGTGAGACTGAAACAGGAACAGCTAGTGGAAACTATACGGATCCAGAACTGTACAGGGAGTACATTTTTATGGATTTTAAATAATCTTAAATTGTTAGATTATGAATTAATTATAATTGTTATGCATTGTTATGAATATGAGTATCGTGACAGGGTATGCTCACCCGTGTGGGGGTTGTTTCTGTTGAAACAGGTACAACATGTACGATGCTGCCTTGGGGTGCTAGGCTCGAACCTTGTTGGATGATGCTTCCAGAAACGTAGTATGAGATTGAGCCGATATACGAGGTTGAGCGGTTGGTATATATACTAATTGTGCATCCGGATGGATATCCGTTATTCGTTGCTCTTCTGTGAGCACTTGTATCTGTATATGGACTGTATAAGGGTGTTGAAACCCACTTTTGTTGTCTTATTAGTGTGGTGTCTTCCCTGGCTGGGAATTCACTTAGTGTTTCTATATTCTGTTTAGTATTGTGTTGTCCCTGGTCGGGAGTTATGTTATGTGATGTGTTTTATTTCCGGATAGCTCAGTTTATGGGGAGACTCTGCCCAAATTTTTATAAAAACCCACAATGTAAAAGGTGGTGTAATGGGTATGGTATTGGGCGAAATCTTTGAGACTATTTATTGGTAGAGATGAACATATAATGTTGAACATTATTTAGGTCATGGGTTTATGGGAAGCATATAATGATCCTTTTTAAAGAATGAAAAGAAAAATGAAAAATTTACACGCATACGACGTCATAAATGAACTAATGACGAGTTTAAGTGTTGGGGCCTTACACCCAGTAACTGTTAGAGTACTTTTTAGTTGCATTTCAAATTACCGGGGTATGCCCCGAGTATCTGTATTTTAAGTATTCTATTACTGGTTGGTTATATACCTGCGTATGTGATGAGCAACATGTTGAATTGGGAAACTAGAATTACATAATTTCAGTATCATTATATATGTATCACCTAAAAGCGAAAAATTTTTAGGGCCATTTGACAGAACATTTTAAATAAATCTTCCGCTGTTTACGCGAATTAATCATTATGTGTTAATTAAACACCATATTAGGATCGGGCCCTCATAAATCTTGAGGATTGAGTGGGGGTTAATTTGGGCGTACACGATAAGCGCTATCAAAAAATAACACGAAGAATCAAATCTAATCAACCATGGCATTGAAATTTACATACATTTCCCCCATTTCTAATTAATCAAGCTAAAACATGATTTAATGGAGTTAAAAGTTGATTAATAACAGAATTTAAGCAATTCACCTCTCTAGCATGAAAATCGATCATAATCCCTAAACATGCATCGACTAAATCGACCAAACTCTACATGCAATGCAAGAACATCAACACTTAAATTGAAAGCTACATTTCGAATTTAGAAGATGAAAATTCGAATTTACCATAGCGTGAACAGTAACCGTGGCTGCATTCACATTTTTTGACGACTCACGGCGGCGACCGGAGGGGAAACATCGGTCTAGGTGAGGGGAAGAGATTAGACATCAGCAATCGAACTAATTTAAGAACAAAATGAAGAAATCAAATTGAAAATAGAAAACCCTAGAAATCGTAAACTCACTGTTCTTGGGCGAAATCCGACGAATCACGAAGCTTTCACCGTCGATTCTTTGTGTTGAAATTTGCGCCATTGAGTTGGCTACACGCTGGTAGCTTGAACTCGCCGGGCGGAGGTTGGACGGCGCGGGCGCACGTCATTTACAGGTGGAGGTCAAGCTGCGCGCGGGAGAGAGAAGGGAATTGAAGAAGAGGCGCGGCTGATGTATGTGTTTTTGCACGTTTTAGTGCATGGAAAGTGAGCTGAATGCACTTTAATAATATTGTTTCCAGTCCAGTTATGTACATCGAACTGTCACCTGTGTACTGATATATTAAATACAGTCGATACTTGGGATTTATATCCATTACTATAATACAACATTAAATTCTTCATGATAATGATTTATTTGTAAAATATTATCGGAGTTTATTTTACAATTTCAAAAATATGTCATGTTACTATTAAATTGTCAGTTGACATTCATATTGTCAATTCAACTTCTAATTAATTAATTCCAAATTATATTATTAATAAATTCTCAAATTATATTTAATTAACAGTAATCAAGTCTCGGGGCCTTACATTTCTCCCCCACTTAAACAGATTTCGTCCTCGAAATCTCAAACATAAATCCAGATCAACGCTGAAAACAGCATATGAATCAGAATACATGACAGGATATATTGAATACAATAGAACAAATATACATGTCCTTACGATCCAAAATACGAATAGATGTTTGACAAGAATGAACAGCTCCAATCTCATTAGGCCGAAAGTCATGATAGATTCGATTAATATATTCGCAACATAGCAACATGAAGAACAATACATCGTATGTGATCGATAAAGCTGGTAACAATGCAAATCTATAGACAAAGTTTCCAATTCGATCTCGGATCGTGCACGGCCAAATGTAACCAGATGATAGTTTGACTCGCGTGCCAAAACGATTAGTGTCTTTAAAGGAGAAATTTTCAGAAGCATACGATTTCCTTACTGAAATTCTATGGGTCACCTTCGTTTAGAAGCATACTTAGCTTGACGATCCAGGGCGGCCATCATCCGTTATCTGAACAACTGAATCCTATTATTCATTTCTCGTTTAATACCAGGTCCAGTCAACTGGTTTTTCACCGATTTCTTTCCAGGCTAGAGACGATCTACAACGTTTCTTCCAAAAGGTTTCAAAGAATGTCGAACCTAAGCTCTTTTGGTGGTTATTAATATATGAACTTTGATTAACGACGAAGCTTCATGCCCTTCAAAGTTAAAATCATTCGCCACTATTACGTAACATATCCTTGATAAACAACGCTCATATTCGTATACGGATAAGTCCGCTCGTAAGGAAGAAAAGTGCAGACTTAGGAAACAGTTCAATAATGTTCAAAACAACATCACAATCTCTGGGTGATTGAGGAATACGGGTCACAAAATCCTTAGCCATATGTTCTCAATCCCATTGGGACTTTGAAAGCCATGAAGCAACCCTCCGTGTTTACCTGTTGACAACCTCAACATTTGACAATGTATCAATAATGTCTTATCTCATATATCTCCATCAGAATTTAGGTCTCATAGTCATATGCATCTTTCGTCTTCAGGGTAAATACTGTCTTCATAGTCATGTACTTCACGAATAAGTACAGAGGCCAGATCAGAATTATCAGGAACAACTCATCAACCATTAAGGCGTAAAAACTATCAGATGATATTTGGAAACTAAAAGGATGTCCTATAGATACACGTTCTTAAGATTTATGCGTTTGAACATCAATTTGTTAGACTACTCTGATGTTTAGAATAAATTCTGACTCAACTTGAAATGTTGAGACAATGATAGAATTTCTGGTATGAGTGAAAAGCTCAGTCAGATGAAGAACTATCAGCATGCACTTGGTGCTTCGAACATAAGCTAGAATAGACTCGTAGACTTTACGACTGAGGACAGCCGAAGCGACATTTGAGTTTCACCATCGTAATCCTTCAAAAGATTAATCAACATACGTTTCCTCGTATTCAGATCGGATTGAAAGGATATATATTTTAAGTTCTTGTGGTCCGAATAAATACAAAATTTCCCCCATATAAATAATGACGTCAATTTTTTTTTAAAACAAAACATTTGTCACCAGTTCAAAACTATATACAGGGTCTTAAGAAAACAAATTTCATACTCATGTGACCAAATACACTTTCAACTTTTCTGTGTCAGTGGAGTAAAGGTTTAGCCATTTTTCAAAAACAAAACCTTTCGATAAATCGACATTTGGAATCCCGCTAAACCATAAAACATTGGACCTCATGAACCTTGGTAGGTCTTATCCAGTTTAACACTACTTCGACCTTGGTTGAATCAAAAGAAATGCTACGTCGATAAATGACGTGGTCCAAGAGTATCACTTCGATCATCCAAAATTTCCATTTGGATAGCTTGACATGCAGAATCATTTCCTGATAGGAAACTGAGATATCGATTACATATACACCATATTTTCTTTGATGTCGGAAGGAATGACAAAAACAGATTCGATGGTAAATCAATGAACCAAAGTTATGCTCGTCTGATCTAAACCATATCTGACTCGTTTGAGTTAATCACATAAGAGATGTGATATATTCATATTCTTCGCTATCAATGGGAAAGGTCAATATGAGTATCCCAAAGATTACCATCCTGTGCAATCCACATTCAGGTTGGATGGATTGATCAAAATTCTTTCACAAGCGGAATCTAAGATATCCGTTTAAGATATTCAACACATCCTAGTTTCATCTCAAAATAATTACAATTCGATTAGAATTTGTCAAAAGATTCGACTCATCGAGTTCAAGAAAAGATCAAGAATTAGAAGACTCGTATGACATACTCATATGTCGAGTACACAAGATAGATTTAGGTAGATCTTGGTTTGGATTGACACCTCATACTATTCAGAGTGCAGATCTTCTAGTAGACATACAAAATTGTTCAAAAATATTGAATCAGGTAAATCCTTAACAAAAGACAATAATTATTCAACTGTCTAAAATCAATACCGAGTCAAGGTCTATATATCAATATGCTTACAAATCTCATTGGAAGTGTGATGTCCCCGAAATGATTATGTGCCATTGAACATTAATTATGTTATGTGAAGATTATGGTGTTAATTTATTGGTATTGATTTAATAATATTGAGAAATGCTTAGTCATGCGGTGGTCATGACCTAGTGAAGCATTTCAGGGTGCATGTATTATATGTTGGGAATTCGGGTTATGGCATGATTATTTGGGGTGTGTGTGGTTCTTTTGGTAAAGCATGTTTAATAGGAATTCGAAGTATTTTATTGAATAAATACTATAAAATATAATGTGAGGATATTTTAATACATCATGCTAAATACCGGGACCAAAAACACATCATACCACTCATTTACCAAACCCCCAACCCATGCCTCTTGTCTGATTTCAGCAGCCCATACCCTCACTTTGACCCTCCCACCACTCAACCTCTATCACTCCTTCCCCCCCTCACCCCCCCCCAATTTTCTTCCTGATTTTCGTCCAACATTTGAGCAGCAAGAAGGTAAATGAAGCTTGGAAAATATCAGCTAAATTCTTGCTAAGGAAGTGGGGCAAAAGGGGTAAGGAATCATTTTGTGTTATGGCTAAAATTTTGGTTGGGTTTTGATAAAGGGGTGAGTAGAAATGGCATGTTTAGTAGCCTTTTGTAGAATTTATTGTTTTGTGTAGCTACATGGTAGCATATTGGTGTATTTTGTGGGTTGAGTTGTTGGGGTATGATAGTTTGTGGGTGTTTTATGGTAACCTTGAGATAGTGCTCGAAAATGGCGATTGTTCGCGATTTACAGACTTCGGCGATCGATCGGCACGCTCTTCCCGATCGATCGCGAGCACCAGAGTGCGAGGCAGAGGCATTCGGCAATCGATCGCAAGATTTGGGCGATCGATCGGCGAGGCCAGCGATCGATCGGCATGTTTTCAACGATCGCGGAAGGCAGAACTTTAGACATTGAGGTAGTAGCATCTCGCGATCGATCGGGGCCAATTGGCGATCGATCGCGAGAAGCCAAAATTTGTGTTTTGGTTATTTATTGTAGGATTTTTGGTGTTGGACTATTATTGGCATCTAATATGGGTTTATGTGATTATGTAGAACCATCTCAGGTGGCGACACAGCCAAGGAAGTAAAGTCCTACCATCTCCTACTTTTGGAAAGGTACGTAGAAGACGTACGGGCACCCAACGGTAACATGTAATTTATATACGTATTGGGATATGCATTGTGGATGCAATTGTGTATTGAATTGTGCATTGTAGATGCAATTACATGTTGATCTATGCATTATGGTTGCATAAGTATATGTTGATTGATTGGTGCACATCACATGAGTCATGGTTATATTTGAGTGATGATTTTAATGCTTTGCCGCTGTCACTTGAAGCGATGATAGAATACTTGCCGCTGTCATATTATAGCGAGGAATGAATATTTGCCGCCAAATGTTGAAGCGAGGGGATTGCCGCATGTCGCATTTTAGCGAGGTTATTCAATGCCGCTAATATGTCGAAGCGAGGGGTATTGGTGCCGCTGTCATGACATGCGAGGTGCATTAAAATACACTGTTATAACCGACTAGGGATTGGTAATTGGTGATATGTCATGACATTTGTAAAACCACTGAATAATCCATTGATTATACTCATGAGTTATTATACAGGGACAACCAAAAAGGGGGCGTTTAAAATGCAATTGGGAAACATGCAGTGTTTTGTACTTACTTGTTTCTGCATTTACGCTTTTTAATCATGTTATGCTTGTTATGGATTATTATAGGCTCATTATTTGGGGGTTGTCCTTGTAGGTACATTTTGGCATAAAGGGGCTAAGGTCGGGTTGACCCAGTGAGCTAGGGAGGAGGGCTTTTGGTATAGAAGCCGAGATTCTTCTGTATAGTTTCTACTCTAGGAGTAGTGTAAATCTATAGGATTTAACATTCATTTTGTTAGGAACGTAACTAATCCATTTGAAACTGATTATCTTGGCATGTAACCCTTAAAGCTCAAGGCCTCAACACGAAATTTTTATACTCTGATAATATACTTTAGCTCTACTTATGTCAATGTTTTACGCTTAAGGAACTAGGGTCCTTACATTAGTGGTATCAGAGCAGTGGTTAGAGAACCCGGGAATAATTGAAGGGTAGCCTTAGCAACTTGTTGGCTAGGAGTTGCATATGAGCATGTTTATGCATGTGGTGCATATTGATATATAACTGTTATGCTACATGCTTTTGTTATTAATGTTATCTAATGGTGATATATATGTATTGTTTTTGGAATTGTTGTTAACCCTTTGTGATATCCCCGAAATGATTATGTGTTATTTAAACATTAATCATTGTTGTGAAATTTATGGTACTAATTCTTGTGATGAATTAATAATATTGGGAGGTGCATGTGAGGGTGCATGTGTTACATGTTGGGATTTTGGGGATTGTGGCATGTTTAAATTGGGGTGTGTGTTAATCGTTTTGGTAAAGTATATTTTAAATGGGAATTGAAGTATTTTAATGAGAAAATACTATAAAATATCATGTGAGGATATTTTAATACATCGTGCGAAATACCGGGACCAAAACATAACACATCACATAAACCCACCACAAACCACCCCCCCTTGACCCATACCCTGCTGCCAGCTGCAGCTTGCCCATACCTCTTTCCTCATCTCCCACTCCACCTTGTCATAGCTGAAATCACTCCATTCTCTCCAACTTTTTCGTCCAACATCTGGTAAGGGAAAACAAGAGGAGATCCACCATTTTTCTTGCTTGGAAAGCTTGCAAAAATCGGAGCCAAAAGGGGTGAGGAACCATTTCTGGGTTTGAAGTTTTTGTTGTTGAGTTCATACTTTGTTTAGTGTGAAAAATGGCATGTTAGGTTAGGTTTTGTTAAACCTTCGATTCATGTTCATTTATGGTGTGTTTATGAAGCTTCCAGTATTTTTCCTTGAGCACATTACATGTTTATGTGGTAGATTTAAGCATGTAAAGTATGGTGTTCGAAAATCTGGGTAGATATTTTCCCCTGTTTTTCTGGAAATATGTGATCTGGGAGTGATAGTGAAGGGGTGGTAATATGCATGTTAGAAGGGTTTTTGAATGAACCTTCGATGTGAAAATATGCATGGTAGTTTGATGAAACCCTTAACATTTTTATTCGAGCAAATTGCATGACTTATGTGGTAGATTTCGTTGCTTGAAAGTGTGTACTCAAAAATCTGGGCGGGAAGACAATGCCCTGTTTTCAGAAAATGTTGAATGAGTACTGATGTTCATGAGTGATTTTAATGCATGTGGGTTTGTGGTTGGGGTACAATCTTGATGTAAATACACTCAGAGTAATGTGTTTTAAGTACTAGCATGTTAGTATTGGCATGTTGTATGTCTTACATGTTAGAAGGAAAGGTGTGAATATCGGTGTTGAACATGCTGGAAAAATTATCGCGCACAGACCAGGTGGCGATCGATCGCCACAAATGGCGCGATCGATCGCCGAGGTCCAGTAGCCAAAATCAAAGCCACGCGATCGATCGCCATGAAAGGCGCGATCGATCGCCATGGGACAGTGGAGTTTGGCGATCGATCGCCAAGGGGTAGCGATCGATCGCCAGAAGCAAAATTTTGATATATTGTTTTTTTTGTTGGATTTTTGATTTTGGATCATATATTGGCATCTAATATTGTGTTGTACACTGGTGTAGAGCCTTCACAGACGGCTACACAACGCAGGGGATAGAGTCCCACCACACACTACTTTTTGGAAAGGTACGTAAGCGACGTACGGGCATCCCAACGGTAACATGTATTTATGTTTTGTCTGCATGACACATGATGAATGCAATGTGATGCATTATTGAGTTGATACATGTTATTATGCATTGTTGTTGCATATTATGCATTGTTGTTGCATATTGTGATGTGGGATAAAGAGATGTATTCCACGAGTCAGGGCGATCACGGTTAAGGTGTTAATGCTTACGCTTTACCGCTAAAAATGTGGAGCGGGAGGGGGGAGGCTCGCTTGCACATGGAGGCGGGTATATACTATACTGAGCGAGGATGAGATACCGCTAGTATAAAGAAGCGAGGATGAGATACCGCTTGTTTTGAGATTATAAAAGCGGAGAAGTATTAAAATAACCGATGATGACTGACTCAAGAAAAAAAAAAGAGGAAATGTCATGACATTCATTTGTGAAACCATACATTCATATAATGTGTTATATTATGAATCATGGTACAGGGACAACCAGTGGGCATTGTAAATGCGATGGAAATACAGGAAGTGATTTGTATTTTATGATTGTGCATTTACGCCTTATTTTCATATTATGTTGAATATGAATTGTGATATGCTCATGTGTTGGGGGTTGTCTTTGTAGGTGCTTTTGATGTTGAGAACCAGGGTCGGGGTTGAGAAGCTGAGCTGTAAGGAGAGTTACGGGATTAGCTACAAGATTTGAGAAAATTTATATAGCTTCTACTTGTGGTAGAATAAGACTATAATGTAGCACTTTTTGTAGGAATATTGTGAAATCCCTTTTGAAACTTTTGCTACTGTATTCCTTAAGCTCAGGAAAATCAACATGACTCTTTACTCTGATTTATTCATATGAATGTTTAGTTCTCTTAATCGCACCTATTAGTATATTGAGATATCGGGGTCTCACATTTAGTGGTATCAGAGCAGTGGTTAGATAACCAGGGAAGAGTGAAGGGTAGCCTTTAGAGACAAGTTGGCTAGGTATTCATTGTTGGGCATGTTATGCATGTGATGCATATTGTTGTATAAGTATTATACTAACATGCTTTTGGATATGATACTCTTGTTATCTAACGGCTTATACTATGAACTGCTTTTGGTATTGTTGTTAACTCTTGTGTTGCAGCTTGGCGGCTATTAACCCGGAGAACCTCAATGAAGAGGTAGGGGATATGGGCAGTATGAATGCTAGTGTTGCTCATGTGAATCCTTTACCGCCACCTGCTGTGGGAATAGAGCCCAGTGCACAGATGTTATTACCCGGGGAGCTCAGTTTGACACAGTTTCTGAATTTCCGTCCACCCATGTTTGAGGGGACCGAATCTGGAGAAGGAGCCGAAGAGTGGCTAGAACGAATAGAGCAGATACTTGTGACTGCGCCCTGTGCACGTACCGCATGGCTGAGGTTAGCCGAATTTCAGATGGCGAAGAAGCCTTCTATGTGGTGGAAGACCACTGTGGTGGAGCTGAGAGCTCAGGGCATGGTAGTAGACTGGACTGTATTCAGGACCCGGTTTCTTAACCGGTATTTTTCTGCCGCTGCTAGACAAGTCAAAGAGGACGAATTCACTAATTTGAAGCAGGGAAACATGTCAGTTTCAGACTTTGCCTTGCAGTATTCCTCACTGTTGAGGTATGTCCCCCATATTGCTGTGAGCAGCCATGCAAAGATGAGGCATTTCATGAAAGGACTCAGGCCAGAACTATTTGACCGGGTTATCTCCAACAACCCTAGCTCTTTTGATGACGCCCTGACACGGGCAGAGTTAGCGGAAATTGCAGTGGGAGCATACAAGGATGTTGTACCCCCTCCAGTACCATCACAGAGGCCTGTTGCTGATAGTTTGAAACCACGAGGAGATCAGTTCAAGACTCGTGGAGCCTCATCATCTTCCAGATTTAGCGGGAAGAAATCTCAGAGTCAGAAACAGAGCAATCGAGGACCTACACAGGGGAGTAAGGCAGGAGGGGACAGGTGTGACCGCTGTGGAGTATTTCACTTGTCACGTGACTGCCGAGGCTGTTATGTTTGTGGCAAGGTGGGCCACTTAGCTAGGAACTGCCCCAATCGGGCAAGTCAGACAGACTCAGGGCCGAATAGGCCAAGATTTGATGCTGGGAGGGCACCACCGAGACAGCAGTTTGCGCCTCGACCGCAAGGAGGTCAGGCGGCAGGACCACCGCAGGGTCAGGTGTACGCACTGACTAGGGAGCAGGCTGAGGCAGCCCCAGAGGAGGTCATTGCTGGTACGTGTCATTTATTTACGTACCCTGCATTTATTTTGGTAGATACAGGTGCTTCTCATTCTTTTGTATCTGTTGCCTTTGTGGAGAGACACCACTTGTGCTCGTCTCTGTTACCCACGCCTCTCATGGTCTCGACACCCACGGGGAAGCATGTGATTGCGGATCGGCTGTTGTCTGATTGCCTCATTTATTTTGAGGGCAATGATCTGAGGGCTGATCTGATTCAGTTAGAGATGGCAGACTTTGACTGTATTATCGGCATTGATGTGTTGAGCAGATACTGAGCTGTGGTAGACTGTCGGCAGAGGACTGTTCGTTTTCTATCTGATCAGGGGTTCCAGTGGACTTTTTATGGGGACGGCTCTCGTCCAAGGATTCCAGTGATCTCAGCGGTTAAGATGTCGCGGTTATTGGAGCGCGGCCACACCGGTTACATCATTTATGCGGTGGATGTATCTGAGGAAAAGGAAGTGAGAGCCGAGGACATTCCAGTTGTGGCGGAGTTCATTGATGTGTTCCCAGATGAGATTCCGGGATTTCCGCCTGTCAGGGACGTTGAGTTTGCTATTGAGCTGTTACCGGGGACATCAGCCATTTCTCGTGCCCCATACAGGATGGCACCGGCAGAGCTGAGGGAACTAAAGGTACAGTTACAGGAGCTCCTTGACAAGGGATACATTCGTCCTAGTGTATCGCCTTGGGGTGCACCAGTCTTGTTCGTGAAAAAGAAGGATGGATCAATGCGTCTGTGCATTGACTACAGGCAATTGAACAAGGCTACAGTGAAGAACAGATATCCACTCCCGAGGATTGATGATCTGTTCGACCAGCTTCAGGGTACAGAGGTGTACTCGAAGATAGACTTGAGGTCAGGCTATCATCAGGTACGGGTTAGAACTGGTGATGTTCAAAAGACGGCTTTTAGAACTCGATATGGGCACTATGAGTTCTTGGTGATGCCTTTCGGTGTGACAAATGCACCTGCAGTTTTTATGAGCCTGATGAACAGAGTATTTCAGGAGTACCTCGATCAGTTTGTGATCGTATTCATTGATGACATCCTCGTCTATTCAAGGAGTGAGGAGGATCATGCCAATCATCTGAGGATAGTGCTCCAGATCCTCAGAGATCATCAGTTGTACGCCAAACTCAGCAAGTGTGAGTTTTGGCTGAGCAGTGTTGCATTCTTGGGCCATATTATATCACGAGAAGGGATATCAGTAGACCCGAGAAAGATAGAGGCAGTTATGGATTGGTCTACCCCTACTTCAGTCAGTGAGATTCGGAGTTTTCTTGGGTTGGCTGGCTATTATCGACGTTTCGTCGAGGGTTTCTCAAAGATCGCCAAACCACTTACACAGCTGACTCAGAAGGGAGTCTCTTTTTGTTGGTCAGAGGCTTGTGAGCAGAGTTTCCGGGAATTGAAACACAGACTGACTACTGCACCAGTTCTTGTGATTCCCAAGGAGAACAAAGGATTTGTTCTTTATACCGACGCATCGCTACAGGGCTTAGGATGCGTACTGATGCAGGACAGACATGTAGTGGCTTATGCTTCGAGACAGTTGAAACCACATGAGACGAGGTATCCAGTCCATGATCTGGAATTGGCAGCTATAGTTTTCGCCTTAAAGATATGGCGACACTACTTATACGGTACCTCATTCACCATTTTCACTGATCACAAAAGCCTGAAGTTCTTGTTTACACAGGCTGAGCTGAACATGAGACAGAGGAGATGGATGGATCTATTGAAGGATTATGATTGTGAAATCCTATACCATCCCGGGAAAGCAAACTTGACAGCCGACGCCTTGAGTCGGAAGGTGAGGAGCACAGCAGAGGATGCCATGTACCTATCAGCTATGTTGGGCTCCTACTGCCATTTGGGATTCGATTACGATGTGTCTACTTCACCAGTACAGGTTTTGACCTTGCTAGCTGAGCCGGTTATTTATGATCACATCAGGAAGGCTCAGGGGACCGATGTAGAGATTCAGAGATGGATGTCAGTGGTCCATACAGATCAGCCATCGAGATTCAGAGTGGCTGAGGACGGTTCTTTGAGACTTGGCGATAGATGGGTGGTTCCAGACACACCCGAGTTACGCCAGGGTATATTACAGCGAGCTCATTGCAGCAGGATGAGTGTTCACCCAGGCGGGAAGAAGATGTATAAGGATCTACGCAACCAGTTCTGGTGGAGGCGTATGAAACAAGATGTCACCTCATTTGTCAAGCGCTGTTTGATTTGTCAACAGGTGAAGGCTGAGAGGCAGAGGCCTGGAGGTGAACTAAGGAGTTTGGAGATACCCGAGTGGAAGTGGCAGCACGTGTCGATGGACTTCGTGACCCACTTACCGAGGACTGTTTCGGGTTTTGATGCCATCTGGGTAGTCGTGGACAGATTGACTAAAGTGGCTCATTTCATTCCTTACTGTATGACATATACGCACTTGAGGATGGCACAGTTATATGTCAGAGATATAGTGAGACTACACGGGATTCCTGTTTCGATAGTGTCTGATCGAGATCCACGGTTCACATCTCACTTTTGGGAAGGTCTGCAGAAAGCTCTAGGTACGGAGTTGAGGCTGAGCACAGCCTATCACCCTCAGACGGACGGACAGACTGAGCGTACGATACAGACGCTCGAGGATATGTTGAGAGCTTGTGTGTTAGAGTTCGACATGTCATGGCAGGACTTGATAGCCTTGGTGGAGTTCTCTTACAACAACAGCTACCAGGCAAGTATACAGATGGCTCCTTTTGAGGCCCTCTATGGTAGGCGTTGTAGGTCACCCTTGTGTTGGGATGACTTGGACCGTAAGTCGGTTGGAGGACCAGAGTTGGTTCAGGAAATGGAAGAGAAAGTTAAGGTTATCAGACGAAAGATGAAGGCAGCTCAGGATAGACAGGCAGCATATGCCAATCAGCGGCGGAGACCGTTGGAGTTTCAGTTGGGCGACAGAGTTTTTCTGAAGATTTCACCCTTCAGGGGTGTGGTACGGTTTGGTATGCGGGGGAAGTTGTCTCCTAGATACGTGGGGCCGTATGAGATCTTACAGCGTGTGGGTACTCTGGCGTACCGTTTGGCTTTACCGCCTTCTCTGTCGGGTATACACGATGTATTCCATGTGTCTATGCTGAGGAAGTATGAGCCGGACCCTTCACATGTGTTACAGCCTTCTGAGGTTCAGATTGAGTCCGATGTTTCCTATGTGGAGCGGCCTATCAGGATTTTGGATAGGGCAGATCGCAGACTGAGAAACAAAGTTATACCTATGGTCAAAGTTCAGTGGGATCGTAGGGGTGTCGAGGAGGCCACGTGGGAGACGGAGCGACACATGGTGCAGCACTACCCAGAACTGTTTTCTGGTATGTGATTTACGTTTCATTTTATTTGGGTAAGTGCATGCTGATTTCGAGGGCGAAATCCTATAAGTAGGGGAGTATTGTGATATCCCCGAAATGATTATGTGTTATTTAAAAATTAATCATTGTTGTGAAATTTATGGTACTAATTCTTGTGATGAATTAATAATATTGGGAGGTGCATGTGAGGGTGCATGTGTTACATGTTGGGATTTTGGGGATTGTGGCATGTTTAAATTGGGGTGTGTGTTAATCGTTTTGGTAAAGTATATTTTAAATGGGAATTGAAGTATTTTAATGAGAAAATACTATAAAATATCATGTGAGGATATTTTAATACATCGTGCGAAATACCGGGACCAAAACATAACACATCACATAAACCCACCACAAACCACCCCCCCTTGACCCATACCCTGCTGCCAGCTGCAGCTTGCCCATACCTCTTTCCTCATCTCCCACTCCACCTTGTCATAGCTGAAATCACTCCATTCTCTCCAACTTTTTCGTCCAACATCTGGTAAGGGAAAACAAGAGGAGATCCACCATTTTTCTTGCTTGGAAAGCTTGCAAAAATCGGAGCCAAAAGGGGTGAGGAACCATTTCTGGGTTTGAAGTTTTTGTTGTTGAGTTCATACTTTGTTTAGTGTGAAAAATGGCATGTTAGGTTAGGTTTTGTTAAACCTTCGATTCATGTTCATTTATGGTGTGTTTATGAAGCTTCCAGTATTTTTCCTTGAGCACATTACATGTTTATGTGGTAGATTTAAGCATGTAAAGTATGGTGTTCGAAAATCTGGGTAGATATTTTCCCCTGTTTTTCTGGAAATATGTGATCTGGGAGTGATAGTGAAGGGGTGGTAATATGCATGTTAGAAGGGTTTTTGAATGAACCTTCGATGTGAAAATATGCATGGTAGTTTGATGAAACCCTTAACATTTTTATTCGAGCAAATTGCATGACTTATGTGGTAGATTTCGTTGCTTGAAAGTGTGTACTCAAAAATCTGGGCGGGAAGACAATGCCCTGTTTTCAGAAAATGTTGAATGAGTACTGATGTTCATGGGTGATTTTAATGCATGTGGGTTTGTGGTTGGGGTACAATCTTGATGTAAATACACTCAGAGTAATGTGTTTTAAGTACTAGCATGTTAGTATTGGCATGTTGTATGTCTTACATGTTAGAAGGAAAGGTGTGAATATCGGTGTTGAACATGCTGGAAAAATTATCGCGCACAGACCAGGTGGCGATCGATCGCCACAAATGGCGCGATCGATCGCCGAGGTCCAGTAGCCAAAATCAAAGCCACGCGATCGATCGCCATGAAAGGCGCGATCGATCGCCATGGGACAGTGGAGTTTGGCGATCGATCGCCAAGGGGTAGCGATCGATCGCCAGAAGCAAAATTTTGATATATTGTTTTTTTTGTTGGATTTTTGATTTTGGATCATATATTGGCATCTAATATTGTGTTGTACAATGGTGTAGAGCCTTCACAGACGGCTACACAACGCAGGGGATAGAGTCCCACCACACACTACTTTTTGGAAAGGTACGTAAGCGACGTACGGGCATCCCAACGGTAACATGTATTTATGTTTTGTCTGCATGACACATGATGAATGCAATGTGATGCATTATTGAGTTGATACATGTTATTATGCATTGTTGTTGCATATTATGCATTGTTGTTGCATATTGTGATGTGGGATAAAGAGATGTATTCCACGAGTCAGGGCGATCACGGTTAAGGTGTTAATGCTTACGCTTTACCGCTAAAAATGTGGAGCGGGAGGGGGGAGGCTCGCTTGCACATGGAGGCGGGTATATACTATACTGAGCGAGGATGAGATACCGCTAGTATAAAGAAGCGAGGATGAGATACCGCTTGTTTTGAGATTATAAAAGCGGAGAAGTATTAAAATAACCGATGATGACTGACTCAAGAAAAAAAAAAGAGGAAATGTCATGACATTCATTTGTGAAACCATACATTCATATAATGTGTTATATTATGAATCATGGTACAGGGACAACCAGTGGGCATTGTAAATGCGATGGAAATACAGGAAGTGATTTGTATTTTATGATTGTGCATTTACGCCTTATTTTCATATTATGTTGAATATGAATTGTGATATGCTCATGTGTTGGGGGTTGTCTTTGTAGGTGCTTTTGATGTTGAGAACCAGGGTCGGGGTTGAGAAGCTGAGCTGTAAGGAGAGTTACGGGATTAGCTACAAGATTTGAGAAAATTTTATATAGCTTCTACTTGTGGTAGAATAAGACTATAATGTAGCACTTTTTGTAGGAATATTGTGAAATCCCTTTTGAAACTTTTGCTACTGTATTCCTTAAGCTCAGGAAAATCAACATGACTCTTTACTCTGATTTATTCATATGAATGTTTAGTTCTCTTAATCGCACCTATTAGTATATTGAGATATCGGGGTCTCACACCCTTGTATTACAGCATGGTGGCTATAAATTTGGGGAATCTTAATGAGGAGGTGGGCGATGTGGGAAGTGTTAACGCTAGCATTGCTCAGACGAATCCTCTACCGCCACCTGCTGTGGGTGTGGAACCTGTTTTAAAGCCGGTATTGCCGGGTGAGCTGAGTCTGACACAGTTCCTAACCTTCCATCCGCCTAGATTCGAGGGAACTGAGACTGGGGAAGAGGCTGAGGTATGGTTAGAAATGATAGAGCAGATCTTCGTGTTGGCACCCTGTGCCAAGACTGCCTGGCTGAGGTTGATGGAGTTCCAATTAGCTAAGAAGTCCTCCATGTGGTGGAAGACGACTATGATGGAGCTGAGAGCTCAAGGAATACCTATTGATTGGAGCCTGTTCAGAACTCGGTTTTTGAATCGATACTTCTCAGCTGCTGCCAGAGAACTGAAAGAAGATGAGTTCACCAATTTGAAACAGGGCAGTATGACAGTATCAGATTATGCCATGCACTACTCATCACTATTGAGGTATGTCCCTCACGTTGCTAGCAATGGACATGCCAAGATGAGGCATTTTCTGAAGGGTCTGAGACCGGAGTTATTTGACCGGGTTATCTCCAATAAACCTACCTCTTTTGATGATGCTCTTACAAGAGAAGAGCTGGCAGAAATCGGAGTTGGGGCGTATGCTGATACTGTACCCCCACATGTGCCACCCCAGAGGTCAGTTGCTGATAGCTTGAGACCACGATGAGAGCAGTTTAAGCCTCGTGGACCATCTTCGTCTTCTCGATTTAGTGGGAAGAAGTCCTATAATCGGAAACAGGAGAATCGAAGGGGCAATATGCCAACCAACCTGGGGCCGATGCAAGGGAACAGGACAGGGGAACCAAGATGTGAGAATTGTGGAGGACCACATTCATCAAACAACTGTCCAGCCTGTTTTAGTTGTGGCAAGATGGGCCACATTTCTCGGTATTGCCCCACTCGGGGAGGACAGTCAAACTTCCAAGTGAATAGGCCGAGATTTGATGACAGGACAGTGCACCAGAGGCAGCAGAATGTGCCTCAACCATCGGGAGGACAGACAGTGGGACCGCCTCAGGGACAAGTATATGCACTGACCAGAGAGCAGGCCGAGGTAGCCCCAGAGGAGGTGATTGCTGGTACGTGCCATTTATTTACGTACCCTGCTTTTATTTTGATAGACACAGGTGTCTCCCATTCCTTTATATCTTCTGATTTTGTGGGGAGACATCGTATGTGGCCGTCTCCGTTGCCCACGCCTCTTATGGTCTCGACACCCACCGGAAGAAATGTTATTGCTGATCAGTTTCTTACGGACTGGCTCATTTATTTTGAGGGCAATGATTTGAAGACGAACCTGATTGTACTGAGTATGGCAGACTTTGATTGTATCGTGGGCATTGATGTGCTGAACAGATATCTGGCCGTGGTTGACTGCCGATAGAGAACTGTTCGCTTCCGATCTGATCAGGGGTTTCAGTGGATCTTTTATGGGAATGGTTCTCGTCCGAAGATCCCGTTGGTTTCAGCTGTTAAGATGTCACGGTTATTGGAACGTGGCCATACGGGTTATCTGATCTACGCCGTTGATATAGCCGAAAAGAAGGAAGAGTTGAGGATTGAGGAAATACCGGTGGTTGTAGAATTTACTGATGTATTCCCGGATGAGATTCCAGGGTTCCCGCCCATTAGAGATGTTGAATTTGGAATTGAGTTATTACCGGGGACTTCTGCTATTTCTCGAGCCCCGTATAGAATGGCGCCGGCGGAACTGAGGGAACTGAAGGTGCAATTACAGGAACTCCTCGATAAGGGATACATACGTCCGAGTGTATCGCCTTGGGGTGCACCGGTTCTGTTTGTTAAGAATAAGGACGGTTCTATGCGATTGTGCATCGATTACCGTCAGTTGAACAAAGCGACAGTTAAAAATAATGTTAGTTCCGGATCTTATCGATGAGATTTTAAAGATGACAAAACATATCAGACCGGATCGAGTGAAATCAAACTGACCAGATCAATAGCTCAAAACAGAACAAGCTGATAAGGCATATTACCTATCAGACCAGATCGATGGATTTCAGACTGACTAGATCTATGCTTCAGATCGATCTCAATCTTTATCAGATCAGAGCAGTCAAGGATACATAAAGAATGGCTCCTCAGTCCGAATCATTAACGACTATTTATTATAGCATTTAATGTTGTAATTAATGCTACAAAGGACCAAAGACTGAAGATTGCCATAAAAGGTAAGAAGACAAAGAAGAGCTTACCTGACAGTCGCCGAAAGTATGAACCAGAACGGCAAGTATCCTGAAGAAGAAGACTGTAGCCTACTCAGAGTTTAAGCAGAGTCAAAGTTGCACATTAAGGGAAATAATGTCGTTGGTACTTACAACTATAAAAGGATGCAACAAAAGGAATATAAGTACGCTTGCTGATCAATTGAAAAATACACAAGAAAGCAAAACATCACAAGCTTACAAAGATCAGAAGCTCTCGAGCTGAAATTATTCTTAAGCACGTTTACTTTGTAACATTTGATCATTTAGGATCACTGTGCGCATCTTGTGTTTTCTGTGTTGGAAAATAGAAGTGAGAAACATATTGTAACTATCAGACAAAGTGTGTCTGAGCAGATCGAGTTACTAGGAGTTTCAGATTGGTAGTGAGGTAAATCCAGTCTGAATCGGGTTTGTACAACAGGGTTGTATAAATCAAAGTCTTCTAGTATAAACCTTCCTTAATTGGAAGAAGGGGAGACGTAGAAGGATTACACCACCTTCGAACTTCCAGAAACATATCCTGTGTATCGTATTTCTGCACTTGTTCTTTCATACTAGCCATCGAGCCGTTCTTACATATACAAGAATAGACCGTTCCGCACTTATACTTTCAGTGGTCTGTTCTGTACAAGAGTTGATTAAGAAACAGATTTCTTTCACTAATCCGAAAGAAATCACAAGGGATTAATTTTTAGAAGGAGTGTTCATTCACCCCCCCCCCCCCCCCCCTCTAAACACTCCGGACCGATCCTAACAAGTGGTATCAGAGCCAGGTCATCTTAATTAGCAAAATCACTCGAGCTGATGGCATCATTTAACAAAATTCCTATGTTCTCAAAAGAAGACTATGATGACTGGAGAATCAGAATGCAAGCTCATCTGGCAGCTCAGGATGACGATATGTGGTTCGTCATCACTGATGGACCAATGAATATTCTAAAAATAAATACAGCAGTCGCCATTACTGGTGGTGAACCACAAATGGTAGAAAAGGACAGATCCCTCTGGACGAATGAGGAAAGAAAGAAAGCAAATCTCGATAATGTGGCCAAAGACATCTTGTTCAAGACATTGGACAAGAACATGTTCAGCAAAATCAAAATGTGCTCTACTGCCAAAGAAATTTGGGAGAAGATAGCACAGCTATGTGAAGGCAACGACCAGACCAAAGAAAACAAGCTGACTGTTGCTCTTCAAAGATTTGAGGGCATAAAAACGAAGAGTGGAGAAACTCTAAATGAGTTTGATGAAAGAGTCACTGGCATCATAAATGAACTGAATGGTCTGGGGAAGGAATATTCTAACAGAGAGATCGCTCTGAAAGTTATGAGAGCTCTGCCAAACGAATGGGATGTTAAGACCATTGCCATGAGGGAATCAAAAGATCTTAACAAGGTTGAACTTCATGATCTGTTTGCAGATCTTAAGGCCTATGAGTTTGAACTGATAAGCAGAGGTGAAGCAGAGCCATTCATCTCTCAACCAAACAAGGCCCTGGCAGCCATTCCAGACCAGATCGCCTCAACATCAGACCGATCCGCTCAACAGATAAGTAATGATGCTATGTCATTATTTATCAAGAAATTCGGTAAATTTATGTCTAAGAATAAGAGGAACTTCAAACCCTCTCATCATTATAAATCAAGAAAAGATGATGCTGTTAACGATCAGGCTTGCTACAATTGTGGTAAGACCGAACATTTTATTGCAGATTGCACCAGACCGAAGAAAGAAGAACGGAAAGAGAAGCATCGTGATGATAGGAAGAAGAAGCACTACAAAGACCGCAAGAATCATGGAAAATCCCAAAAAGTCCTAGTAGCTGAAGAATGAAACAACAAATGGGCTCAGACAGACTCAGACTCGGAAAGCTCTGAATATTCTTCCAGCGAAAGCGAAGAAGATATTCAATGTCTCATGGCAGACGAAGAGATGAGTCAGACAGACGAGGTATATGATCTTGACTCAAATGAATTTACACGAGAAGAGCTCATGTCCGCACTGCAAGACATGGCTAATGATTATAGGATCTTAGCTGAATCATTTGAGAAAAATAAAGCTAAAGACAGTAATCAAATAGATGAGCATAATAAACCAAGCTGCTCTGAGCAGGGTGAGTGCAATAATCTAAAGATCGAGCTGAATGAGCTGAAAATCTCCTATGATCAGCTCCATGAAGAAAACAAGAGAATTAGCACACAAAATGCTAAGCTTTCTCATATATTCAAAACATGGACAAAATCCAGAACATCTTTGGAAGAATTACAAGAGGTTCAAAGAAACGTCGGTGACTTCACCGGCATAGGCTTTGACACCAAAGAATGCACCAAAGATGAGTCTGAGCTGTTGCTGGTAAAGAACCAAGTCAAACAAATGATATTTGTTAAATCCAGCACAGTATATGAGACTGAAGCACCTAAGATTCAAACAGGAGTCTCTTACGTGAATCAAAATCTGAGAAAAGGAATTGGTTATGTTGACCAAGCCAAAGAAAAGGCACCAGCAAGATTTGCGTCTATCAGACCAAATCCAAAGGTGCAAGATCGAAGGCAAGGAAGACAATACAATTACTATAATTCAAAACCGATTCAACGAAGATATAGACTACCTTATGAGAATCAAAGGTTTTCACAGCGCACACATTATCACACACAACATCAAAACAGACCAGCACACAGCACACCTTACACACACAAGCCATTGAAGCTGATACAGGTGTGGGTTCCCAAAGGGCTAATCCGTTCTGGACCCAAATAGGATTGGGTACCAACAATAATTATATTTGATGACAGGTACCGTAGAAGCTCGCATCAGACTGGTATTTGGACAGTGGGTGTTCCCGTCACATGACTGGAAACATCGAGTTGCTGTCTGAAGTCACAGAATGTACTGGACCCAAGATCATCTTCGGAGATAACTCAAAGGGTAAGACCGTGGGCAAGGGTAAGATTGTCCATGGTAACATTATTATCAATGATGTGCTGTTAGTTGAAAATCTGTGCTATAATCTGATCAGTATAAGTCAACTCTGTGATAATGGTTATGCTGTAGAATTTCACAAACACACTTGCACTGTTAAATCATCAGACGGTATAACCGTGCTCGTAGGAATCAGGAATGGAAATACATATAAGATTAACTGGAATCATGCTCAACCTGATAATCCTACTTGCTTCATCGCTAACAATGATAATAAACATTGGCTGTGGCATAAGCGCTTGAATCATATAAACTTTAAGACTATTTCCAGCCTGTGTAAACATGATTTAGTTATCGGTCTGCCCAAGATCGATTTTGCTAAGGATAAGATCTGCGAAGCTTGCCAAATGGGCAAACAGATCAGATCATCCTTCAAAAACAAGAATGCCAAATCCTCCTCCCGCTGTTTAGAATTATTGCATATGGACTTGTTTGGTCCTATACCAATAACAAGTTTAGGGGGAATGCGGTATACTCTTGTTGTAATTGATGATTACTCACGCTTTACATGGACTATATTTTTTAGCAGTAAAGATCAGACCGGTCCGAAGTTGATCAAGCTGCTGAAACGCACTCAGAACGAGAAATCATCCAGCATAGACAGGATTCATAGTGACAAAGGCACTGAGTTTTCAAATCAGAATCTTGAATCCTTTCTAGAAGATCATGGAATCAAGCATGAGTTTTCAGCCGCTCGAACTCCTCAACAAAATGGAGTTGCAGAACGAAGAAACAGAACGCTCAAGGAAGCAGCAAGAACAATGCTTGCTGATTCTGGAATTTCGCAAAAGTTCTGGGCAGAAGCTGTAAACACTGCTTGCTACACTCAAAATCGGTCCATGATCAACAAGAAGCTGAACCTTACCCCATATGAAATATGGACTGGTAACAGACCATCTATTTCTCACTTTCATATTTTTGGCTGCAAATGCTTCGTTCATAACAATGGTAAGAATCATCTTACAGCATTTGAAGCTAAGTCAGATAATGGAATATTTTTAGGATATTCATCAACTAGCAAAGCTTATCGAATTTTAATAATCGAACCTTAACTGTAGAAGAATCTGTTCATGTAGTTTTTGATGAATCTTTATGTGTTGAGGGCAATAAAGAATCAATTCAAAATCAGATGGAAAATATCCATCTCGAAGCTAACAGTGATGATGAGATTGTAGCTAACAGGTCAAGAGACAATCCACCAGAACCAGAAGTACCAGACAGACCGGATCAAGGCATTGAAGCTTCTTCAGATCGAGCTGATCCGAATGTTCTTCACTCAAATGTTAAAGCAGATGCTGATCATGATGCTACTACTCATCCGACCGGACCAGACAATCCAGAGTCAAGCTATCGATGGACTAAGAAGCATCCACCCAATCTAGTGATTGGTAGTCCCTCTGCACCTATCAGAACCAGAGGACAGATGATGGATGAATTCACACATGCTGCTTTCATCTCAACTCTGGAACCTAAGAAGATCGATGAAGCTCTAACTGATTTCAACTGGATTAAGGCCATGCAAGAAGAGCTAAATCAATTCGAACAAAATCAAGTTTGGAGTCTAACCCCCAGACCAAGCGATCTGCCTGTCATTGGAACCAGATGGGTTTTCAGAAATAAGCTGGACGCAGATGGAACTGTGGTTAGAAACAAAGCCAGACTGGTGGCACAAGGATTCAGACAAGAAGAAGGAATCGAATTCGATGAATCATTTGCACCAGTCGCCAGACTTGAAGCCATCCGAATCTTTCTTGCATATGCTGCCTTTAAAGACTTCAAAGTATATCAGATGGACGTTAAGAGCGCTTTTCTTAATGGAAAGCTTCAGGAAGAAGTCTACATTGAGCAACCACCTGGATTTCAGAACCATTTGTATCCCAATCATGTGTATCTACTGAATAAAGCAATGTATGGTCTGAAACAAGCTCCAAGAGCCTGGTATGACACCTTATCTCAATTTCTGCTGAACCATGATTTTCAGATCGGCTCAGTAGATAAAACTCTCTTTAAATTTATTAAGGGGGAACATACCCTATTAGTTCAGATTTACGTTGATGACATAATCTTTGGGTCAACTAACCCCAAATTGTGCGAGAAATTTTCTAAGTTAATGCAGGGACAGTTTGAGATGAGCATGATGGGAGAACTTTCATTCTTTTTGGGTCTCCAAGTAAAACAGCTCCACAATGGTATTTTCATCAATCAGACCAAGTATACCAAAGAGCTCCTCAAGAGATTTGAAATGGAAACATGCTCAACTGCATCAACTCCAATGAGTCCAACAATCAAGTTAGACAAAGATGAAGGGGGAATGGCAGTTGAAGTAACCATGTATAGAGGACTAATCGTATCGCTATTGTATCTTACAGCGAGCCGGACTGATATTATGTTCTCAGTCTGTATGTGCGCCAGATTTCAGTCAGAACCAAAGCAATCACATTTTATTGCTGCCAAGCGTATTCTGAAATACTTAAAAGGATCTCAGAACGTTGGTCTTTGGTACTCCAAAGATTCAAACTTCACCTTGATCGGATATTCCGACGCAGACTACGCTGGGTGAATATTGATCGTAAAAGCACCAGTGGAACATGTCAATTTCTAGGTGAAAGATTGATCTCTTGGTTCAGTAAAACGCAGACATCGATTGCCACATCTACAGCTGAAGCAGAGTATCTAGCCCCTGGAAGCTGTTGCGCTCAAATGCTCTGGATTCAACACCAGCTCAAAAACTATGGCATCCAAGCTGTTGACTCTCCGATATTTTGCGACAACACAAGTGCAATCGCTATAACGTATAATCCAGTTTTGCACTCTCGAACAAAGCACATTGATATACGCCATCATTTTATTCGAGATCATGTTGGCAAAAAGGAAATTCGGATCGAGCACATCTCCACAGAGCAGCAAGCAGCAGACATCTTCACCAAACCGCTCCCAGAGGCTAAGTTTAATTATTTCCGTCAATTTCTTGGTTTAATTGACTTATCTTAATAGTTTAGATGTTCTCTTACTTTCGCACTTAAAGATTTTTGTTGCCACAGATCGATAATACAATGTTCAGAAAGACACAGACCGGTCCGAACTTTCAGACCGATCCATGTCAATCTGATGTTATCTCATGATCTGTTTGGTCAATACATCTTGTGTACAAAAATAGCCCGGACTGATCGCATTTTAACCGCCTTAACTATCTGTTATCCTGACCGTTTATTTTTGAATTTCTTTTCATCAGTCATCGAGATAAAGACACGTGTCTTCTCTCTCCTATTTAGCGGGCTGAACATTTCATCTTCTTTCACTTTTTACAATTTACCGCTATCTGTTTTCTTATTCTCTCACTCTCCTAAATATATGATAGCGACGGAGGATATTTGCCGCTTAAGAGAGGGATATTATGTCGCTGGTATGTCAAAGCGAAGTAGCGAAGAGGGATATTTGCAGCTTCTTAGCGAGGGATATCATGACGCTAGTTTGTTGGCGATGGTTTATGCCACCGGGTATCTATATAGCGATGGTTTATTCCGCTATTCTATTGGCGATGGTTCATGCCGCCGGGTATCCATAGCGATGGTTTATTCCGCTATTCTATTGGCGATGGTTCATGTCGCCGGGTATTCATAGCGATGGTTTATTCTCTATTCTATTAGCGCTGGTTCATGCCGCCGGGTATTCATAGCGATGGTTTATTCCGCTATTCTATTGGCGATGGTTCATGACGCCGGGTATTCATAGCGATGGTTTATTCCGATATTCTATTGGCGATGGTTCATGCCGCCGGGTATTACATAGCGACGGGTCATTCCGCTACATCTATGACGATGGTTCATACCGCCGGGTATCTATATCGATGTTATGCCGCTGACTCTATGACGAGGGATCATACCGCTGTGTGCGTAGCACTGGATTCTGCCGCCTACGAGCGATGGGTGCTGCTTGTGTACCATGGGTGGACGATGGATACAGGTATGCCGCTATCTTGATAGCGATAAGGTATGGTATACTATTGTTTTGTTAGCATTATTGTGAATACCATGTGTTGTTATATATATACCATCATGTGTTTGGCGATGAGATTATGGATGTCGTGTATCGACAAATACCGTCACTAGTTGACGATGTTATTTGGGTGTCATATGTTGACACATACCGTCACGGGATGACGGTGACATAGTGGATATTCTATGTAGACGTACAGCGTCGTGATGACGAATAATACGTCTGGGTGTATGTCCTTAGTCACATGATTTGAGTGCCGATGGTGAGCACAAGAGGTGTCCACCTCACCGGTTGACGAGACTGTTATGCCGAGCAGGTTTGCTCGATGGGTTATTGGATGCATTGTACCGGTTAGTGTACCGCATCATGCAATAGAGGTAAATATTTGTCGAGTAGTGATACCTTTGGGTATACTCGCTGGGATGGCTAAGGCCAAGCGATTGGTGATAAGAGTAGTCATTGAGGAAACTACTCGCTTGTTGTTGTGATGTGTGGTAGACTTGGTCACACCCACCCTGAGGGTGTGGAATAAGTCCTAATGGATTAGGACTGCACCGTGGTTGAGCAAGGACACCAGAATGTCCATTATGCTTTGGTGTTTTAGAGAAATATTGGGTGATGACCCACTACTCTAATTGTTTGTACCGCTGGCATACCGGGATGGAACGTTTGGCATGTTGATAGGTTTGGTACAAGCCTATGTGGGCAGCGTATTGCTAGCCATGTATTGTTTCAGTGTTATAGTGTGCTTGTTGGAACCATTACACTACTCGCTGGAACCGAGTTTGGTGAATCGTATGGTGATACGATGAGGGTTTATGGTAGACTCTTGTAGTCTCTATGTGGCATGGTGATTGAGGCAGGCAATACCTCACGAGGACGTGTATACGTCGAATTTTGAGGGACTTGTATTGTGACAACTCTATTTTGTTAGGAATACCAACGTGAGTGTCGACAAGTCGTTGTTAGCTCTGGTTGGGCATCTTTGCATGTGAAATGCAACGGGAGTCACAATTGGAATTGTGGGGTATAGTTAGCGGGGTAACACTACTATATTGATTTTATCTCTTGGAGAGATTTGGATTGTACTGTCATGGAAACAGCTGGTATCGGTCGTGGGTTGATTGTGAATCAGCCATGATAATCATTACTGATGTTGGACCGAGTAATGGACTTCTTACCTTTCGGTGAGACGTTCGAGGAGACGTCTCTGGGGAAATGCTCAGTTTTGTGGAGTACTATGGTGTTAGTACAGAGCATCATTAGTTTGAGTATACATGGAGTATACGGGTTTCAGACTGGTAATAGTTGCAGGAATGCACTATTCTGAACCAGTCATCTTGTTGTTGGCTCCGGGAGATGTTTTGGTATAAATATATCCAGGTTTTCGAACGGCAGTTCGAGGTTGGAGGGTCATGGATTCATGACACTTTTCTTGTGAGGAAGGCGGTATTGATATACCTACCAGTTAAATCTGTTGGGAGATTCGTTGATTTGTTGTGTAGTGTTGATGTTAAAATCACACTTTTTTTTGGCTTGTCAACCATCATTCTCCGTGGAGTAAGGATAATTGAGGATTGACAGTTGGTTTTGGGATTGTGGGTATGATTGGAGATACCCGAGTCTATTGCATCGAGTGTGCATGTGGTGTTAGTGCTTGGGCGTGTATGCCGGTGTGGGCATACGACTGCTAGCATTTTCTTGGTACTCGTCGAGCATCGGATTTATATGCTTTAATGAATGAATCTCCGGTGAGATTGTGGCACCTTGAGATTGGTAATCTCGATGGCACGATGTATTATGAGGATTAATCTTGAGGTCCTGTTGACTTCCCCTGAGAAGGGATTGTCGTGTTTTGGGACCATGGTAATTCTTGCTGGTTAATTCGATAGCTTCCTTGTGATAGGATTGTTGAATCCTAGGGTAAACGAGGAATGGCCAGATTTTGGATTGGTTTAGTGTCGTGGTTGACACGTGGGGCGGAATGCGATTGATTTTTTTGCATGTCCTTTCGGAAATTTGAGACCTTGTGGAGTCTCGATGGTGTGTTCGGATCAAGATGTGATTTCTTGGAACACAAGGATGTAGACATCTTTGGAGATGTGTTTGTGTTGATCGGTGGCCGTGAGTGGCCCGATCCATATTGCAAAGTGGTGCAACTGCTCCTTTGGTTGAGGTGAAATTGGAAAATGGGCACCGGATTTAGTATAAGTACACTGTAGTGTACTGGTGGTTTCCTTGGCAACAATGTGTGATTAACATCGTAGGCTAAAACGTGGAGATATCATCAAGACAATATCTATTTTAGAATCACGAATGATTCGTCTAATTTACAGTTACGTTTGGTTGACTGCCTTTGAGAGGGTTAGCATCGGGGAATGCTGATGTCTTCCATGGATTTGTGTGGGTTGGAGAGGTTACTCCATTCCAGGTTTGGTGCGAGGTCAGTATCCTCGCGGTGGGTGTGTCGTTCATGTTATGTTCATGATTCGACATCGTGGATCCGTTTGGATTGCGTGTTCACGGCGTTACGTGGAGTACGCCTTGCAAATTTCGAGGACGGAATTTTATTATTGGGGGATAATTGTGATGCCCGGGAATTAATGGTGTTAATCCCGGTGTGGTAATAATCCTTAATGGATTTCATTTGTGGCAATTATGAATTAATTACGGTTTCGAGACTCTCGGGGATTTTAAATCCGATATTTGGAGTCGTTGGATCCAATGGATGAAATTGTATTCTCATCGTGGTGATAACCTTGGAATTTGGTCTTTGGTGGGATTTGGGGTCCGGAGTACTTTGTACTGGGGCTGATAATGGAATAGAGTTTGGGAGGTAATTATTGAAAACAGATGATTTTTAATGAGTCATGATGTATTTGTGGAGGGATAGGTATTTTGGAGTTTTGGTGCTATATATACCAAGTAGACTCGATGTTCCGTCATTGGACGGATTCCCCCTCTCTCTCCCTCTTTCTCTAGCGCGCCCAACCCTTCCCCCATTTCCCTCTTTTCTCCCTTGGAGGAGAAATTGTTGGTAGCTCGGCTCGGGGGCCGGATTTCTCGAAGATAATCAGGTATTCATCTTCCCCTCACCTTTGTCTTCGATTTGGTAGTAGTATTGTACAGTTTGGTTGGGTTTTGAATTGGTTATGAGCTTGGGGGTTTTGTGTAAAAATCTAAAATGTTGATTTTAGTGTTTTTATTGAGTTTAAATGGTGTATTTGAGGTGTTGAAGGTGTATGGGGTGTTGGTTTTGAGTTTGGGTGTCAAAAACACCATTAAAGCACGAGTTTTTCGGAAAATCGCAGGTCACGATCGATCGCCGAGGAGCGCCGATCGATCGCGACGAGCAGCTGTAAATTGGTGACGATGTACAATGATGGCGATCGATCGCCAAGTCTCGGCGATTGATCACGAGGCGATTGGCAATCGATCGCGGAGACGCGCGATCGATCGGGGAAGGTTTCTGTTTGGCAGCGGGTGCGCGCGATCGATCGCAACAGATGAGGCGATCGATCGCGGCCCGAAGTGTTTTGTTTTTTTCAAATTTTGGAAAAATGTCAGGATTTTGGAATCGAGATTTAATTAGCACATTTCCGGGGCAATGTCTACATTCCAATGAGAATGCTATACTCTTAAAATGGATTGGTTGGAGCCAAAAATTTAATAAAACGGAATTCTCGGTTGGGTTTTTGACTATCTTTTAAACATGAAAAATGGAATATTTTGGGTATTATGCATGCTTAGCTGGGGGCTTTTATTTTGGTAATCGTAATAGATTGACGATATGTTTGGGGGTTATGAACGTGCTTGGGCACGTGGTTGCATGCTTGTGTTTAATTGTGAGCTATTTATGTGTTAGCACATAATTCATCGGGTCGTGGGACTCAGGCGAGGTTGGACTCGAACTACGGAAGTATAAGGTACGTATGACGTACGAGCATAGCCTATTATAATGTTGCAACTGTAAAATGCATGGTATGAGGTAATTACAATAAATGGACATTGAAATGCATGTATGTGGTGTTTGCAATAAATGGATATTGAAATGCATGGTATATGGTACTTGCTATAAATGGATAGTGATATGCATGGTAGATGGTAATTGCGTTAAATGGACATACATTGGGAACCATACGGTGCCGCTATTGACCGACTCACCAAAGTATCTCATTTTGTGCCATATTGTTTGACGTTTACATATCTGAGAATGGCACAGTTGTACATTCAACATGTAGTGAGATTACATGGTATTCCAGTTTCCATTGTATCGGATAGGGATCCGAGATTTACTTCTCATTTCTGGGAAGGGTTATAGACAACGTTGGGAACTGAAGTGCGGTTGAGTACAGCATATCATCCTCAGACAGATGGACAAACAGAGCGTACGATACAGACGCTTGAGGATATGTTGCGTGCCTGTGTATTAGAGTTTGATACCTCTTGGCAAGAGTCGTTGCCATTAGTGGAATTTTCATATAACAAAATTTATCAGTCTAGTATACAGATGGCACCATTTGAGGCTTTGTATGGGCGACGATGTAGATCGCCATTGTATTGGGATGATGTGGATCAGTCTACTTTACATGGACCGGATATGATTCATGAAATGGAAGAGAAAGTAAAGTTAATTCGATTGAAACTTAAAGCTGCTCAGGATAGACAGGCTGCGTATGCCAATAAGCGACGTAGACCACTTGAATTTCAAGTTGGTGACCGAGTGTTCTTGAAAATCTCACCGTTTAAAGGTGTAGTACGGTTTGGTAAGCGTGGAAAATTGTCTCCACGATATGTTGGTCCGTATGAGGTATTGCAACGTATTGGTACGTTGGCATATCGCTTGGCACTACCGCCAGCATTGAGTAATATTCATGATGTCGTTCATGTTTCACTGTTGAGGAAGTATGAACCAGATCCGAGTCATGTATTACAGCTACCTGATGTACAGTTGGATACAGATGTGTCGTATGAGGAACGACCGGTTATGATTTTGGATCGAGCTGAACGCAGGTTGCGTAATAAAGTGATTCCTATGATTAAGGTACAGTGGGACAGACGGGGGTGTCGAAGAGGCAACGTGGGAGACGGAGCAGCATATGATGCAACGATATCCGGATTTATTTTCTGGTATGATTTTACAGTTTTATGATACTGTTGGTACATACGTACTGTACTGTTGCATACATGATCATGTTTCCTATCTTCATATAGTAGGATTGTTGAGTAGTATACCTATACATGCATGTTGTATATGCAATTTCGAGGACGAAATTCAATGAGTAGGGGAGAATTGTAATGCCTCGATTTGTGGTATATACGTGTGATATGATTATGGTGTAATTATATCACTTGGTGGTATGATAATGGGGGTTCGGGTGGAACCAAGAATGAATTAAAACATGTATGAAATGCTATATAACAAGGGTAAAGAATGAAACATAGTGATGTATACTAATGTGAATAGTAACATATCAAGGAACATGGAATAGTGGCATTTGATTGTGGTATGAGAGTTGTATATACATGTGCATGGTAATTTAATTACTAGGAATGTCATGTAAATTTCATTTCATATTCAAGTATATAAAGTGAAAGTCAGCTTTGAAAACACATAATACACATATTTTCACCTAAAAATCTCTACAAGGTGCTCTCCTAAACCCTTACCTTCTTGCTTGGTTCTAGCTTGGGAAGCATAGGGAATTGAATTCAAGTGAAGTGTGTGGTAAGGATTTTGTAAGTAACCCCATGAGCATACAATGCAGCGGAATAAAATTTGGGATTACAAACCAGCGATCTATACATAGGGAATCATATCGGATTAGAGAATTACATAAGAGTCTTACCCTTGTAGCGTGTTTGAGGCCGAATCCACGGAGCTGCACCACGTCCAACGTCTTCTCCGAGTCACTAAGCAAAACTCGATTGGTTTTGCCTCAACGGTATCCACACGATCAAATCGAGTGAAGGGATAGTTTAATATCAAGTTGCTAGACAAGATATTAAACCGGAACCAAAAACCACACTTTGATTCACAATCAAATTGGCACAAAATCGCCAAGAACTACTCGGCTATGAAGTGGCCGAAAGTTCAAGATGATGGTAGCGGCCGAGAGTGATTCTTTTGTGCTAGGTTTTTATGTTATGAATTGTGTCTTACAATTAAACACCTTGTAATCACTTTTATATAATTAATTAAAGGCTTTCTCAAAGCTTCATGGGCTTAAGCCCATGATTTAATTAATCCTTATGATTATTAATTAAGACTCCTCTTAATTATTTAATTCATCCCATGAATTTAATTTCCCTTCTCGATTTAATCTTTTGTGCGACCCGATAGGATCTCGTAATGTTGGCAGTGACATAAAATCTCATTTTATGTCGCAAGCATTGAGCGGTATCTAGCAACACATCGATGCTACCCAAATTACGAGAATGTCAATGACTCGACATAACCATTAGAACTTGTGATAATATTAATCATGTAACTTAATCCCTTTGTCCTTTGTGTTTAGATTGAACACGAGTCACGGAATAGTCATACTCGTATATCCAATCTTTATTTCTTGATCCCCAAGTAGAACTAGAATAAACGAATAAGCTCGATATCTCATATCGACTCATTCGAGCATGGCCATGCATTTTAGTTCTCACTTGATCAAGGGCCAAACACATCTCCTGTTATATAGGAGGGACAAATCCTATCTCGATCAGTCAACATCCCTCTACATAATTCGTAGTGTATCCAATAGTCGCCTTTATAGTATACCCTGTTACGGGTAACGTTTGACGATATCAAGATACATAACTCCTTATGTTGGGATCTCTGATGATCACAAGTTGTAAGGATTGTATACATTATTATCACTATGAGAATTGCATATGACGATCATATAACTATCCATGTTGCATTCTCATGGTGGGTCTGTCCAGTACATCGTTCTCTAACATGTACCCATATGTTGATTTGATATCTCATATCAATGAACAATTCATCGATCAACATATACTAGTCTCTACGTGTTATCATTATCCCTATTCATGATAATACTTGACTAGGGACATCTTTAAGAATAATACAATATTATTCTAAGGACATTAACATATATATTAATTCACAATGCACAGTTAAAAGAATAATATATAATAATGAATTGCCATTCATAAATCCATAAACATTGTATGTCTTAAACAATCATCTAATGACTTGTCTTAGGGCATATCCCAACAAATCTCCCACTTGCACTAAGACCACTCAGACATATACCTAATGCCTAGAGATCTAGTATGACGATCATGCTTCTGCTGTGACAGTGGCTTCGTCAATGGGTCAGATACATTATCATCTGTTGGTACTTTGCATATTTTAACATCTCCCCTTTCAACGATTTCTCGAATGAAATGAAAACGCCTAAGTATGTGCTTGGATCTTTGGTGAGATCTTGGTTCCTTAGCCAATGCGATCGCTCCATTGTTGTCACAATAGAGTTCTATCGGATCTTTAATGCTAGGCACCACTCCAAGTTCAGAAATGAACTTCCTCATCCAAACAGCTTCCTTTGCTGCATCCGAGGCAGCAATATACTCAGCTTCCGTTGTAGAATCGGCTACTGTTTCTTGCTTTGAACTCTTCCAGCTCACAGCACCTCCATTCAGGCAATACACATATCCAGATTGCGATCGAAAATCATCTTTGTCGGTTTGGAAGCTTGCATCAGTGTAACCCATTACATTGAGCTCTTCCTCACCTCCATAAATCAAGAATGTATCCTTAGTCCTTCTCAAGTACTTTAGGATATTCTTGACAGCAATCCAGTGACCTTCACCTGGATCAACTTGATATCTGCTCGTCATGCTCAAAGCATACGATACATCGGGACGAGTACATATCATGGCATACATGATAGATCCAATAGCTGATGCGTATGGAATCTTACTCATGCGTTGTCTCTCATCTGGTGTTGAAGGACACTGTTCCTTCGAGAGATAAATACCATGTGTCATAGGCACGAATCCTTTCTTGGATTCTTGCATGCTAAATCTTTTAAGCACCTTGTCTATGTATGTACTTTGACTTAGACCAAGAAGCCTTCTCGATCTATCTCTATAGATCTTGATTCCTAACACATAGGTGGCTTCTCCTAAGTCTTTCATCGAAAAGCAATTCCCTAGCCAAATCTTTACAGATTGCAAGGCAGGGATATCATTTCCAATAAGAAGTATGTCATCTACATACAACACTAGGAAAATGATTACGCTCCCACTGACCTTCTTATAGACACAAGGTTCATCTTCATTTTTGATAAAACCAAACTCTTTGATTGCATCATCAAAACGAAGATTCCAACTCCGAGAAGCTTGCTTCAATCCATAAATGGATCGTTGTAGCTTGCATATCTTTCCAGCATCCTTTGGATCGACAAAACCCTCGGGCTGTGTCATGTACACATCCTCGAGCAGATTTCCATTAAGGAAAGCTGTTTTGACATCCATCTGCCAGATTTCATAATCATGAAATGCAGCTATTGCAAGTAAGATCCTTATGGATTTAACCATGGCCACTGGTGAAAAGGTTTCATCATAGTCAATACCATGAATTTGTTTGAATCCTTTTGCAACCAGCCGACCTTTATAGGTTTGTACGTTACCATCCATATCGGTCTTTTTCTTGAAAATCCATTTGCACCCTATGGGTCGTACCCCTTCAGGTGGATCAACCAAAGTCCATACTTGGTTTGCATACATGGATTCCATCTCAGATTTCATGGCCTCTTGCCATTTCTCAGAATCATTGCCCATAATAGCTTGTTGATAAGATGACGGCTCATCCTCATCAATAAGTAGTAAGTCACCTTGTTGAGTCACAAGAAATCCATATCTCTGTGGCTCCCGGTGTTCTCTTACAGACCTACGCTGGGCTTGTGTCTCTTGAGCAGGTGCTTCTTCCACAACAGCTTGTGGTGCCTGCTCTGTTTCCATCTCAATTTCAGGTTCAGTGTTTTCTTGTGGTTGAACTTCACTAAGTTCTATTTTTCTCCCACTGGTTTTTCTAGAAATAAATTCTCTTTCAAGAAATATACCAGTCCGAGCAACAACTACTTTGTTCTCGGTTGGATAATAGAAATAGTACCCTTTCGTTTCCTTAGGATACCCCACAAATAAACACTTATCAGATTTGGGTCCAAGTTTGTTAGTGGCGTGACGTCTAACGAAAGCCTCACAACCCCAAATCTTCATAAAAGACATACCAGGATGCTTCCCAGTCCATATCTCATATGGTGTCTTTTCCACTGATTTAGATGGAACACGGTTCAGTAAGAAAATTGCTGTTTCTAGAGCGTGTCCCCAAAATGATATCGGAAGATCTGCATGACTCATCATTGATCTAACCATGTCTAACAAGGTTCGATTTCTCCTCTCGGATACACCATTCCATTGTGGAGTATACGGAGGAGTGAGTTGTGGGACTATCCCACACTCCTTTAGATAGTCATGAAACTCTTGGCTTAAGTATTCTCCTCCTCGATCTGATCGAAGGATTTTGATACTTTTGCCAAGTTGGTTTTGTACTTCATTCTTGAAATCTTTGAAATTTTCAAAGGTTTCATGCTTATGTTTCATTAGGTACACATACCCATATCTACTGAGGTCATCAGTAAATGTAACGAAGTATTGAAAACCACCTCTAGCTTGTGTACTTATTGGTCCACATACATCACTATGTATTAGTCCCAATAAAACATTTGCCCTTTCAACATGTCCCTTGAAAGGGGCTTTAGTCATCTTGCCCATTAAACAAGATTCACATGTTTCATATGATTCAAAATCAAATGAATCTAATACTCCATCCTTATGAAGTTTAGATATGCGGTTCTCGTTTATGTGGCCCAAGCGACAGTGCCAGAGATAAGTCGGATTACAATCATTATTTTTAATCCTTTTTGTGATATCCCCGAAATGATTATGTGTTATTTAAACATTAATCATTGTTGTGAAATTTATGGTACTAATTCTTGTGATGAATTAATAATATTGGGAGATGCATGTAAGGGTGCATGTGTTACATGTTGGGATTTTGGGGATTGTGGCATGTTTAATTTGGGGTGTGTGTTAATCGTTTTGGTAAAGTATATTTTAAATAGGAATTGAAGTATTTTAATGAGAAAATACTATAAAATATCATGTGAGGATATTTTAATACATCGTGCGAAATACCGGGACCAAAACATAACACATCACATAAACCCACCACAAACCACCCCCCCTTGACCCATACCCTGCTGCCAGCTGCAGCTTACCCATACCTCTTTCCTCATCTCCCACTCCACCTTGTCATAGCTGAAACCACTCCATTCTCTCCAACTTTTTCGTCCAACATCTGGTAAGGGAAAACAAGAGGAGATCCACCATTTTTCTTGCTTGGAAAGCTTGCAAAAATCGGAGCCAAAAGGGGTGAGGAACCATTTCTGGGTTTGAAGTTTTTGTTGTTGAGTTCATACTTTGTTTAGTGTGAAAAATGGCATGTTAGATTAGGTTTTGTTAAACCTTCGATTCATGTTCATTTATGGTGTGTTTATGAAGCTTCCAGTATTTTTCCTTGAGCACATTACATGTTTTATGTGGTAGATTTAAGCATGTAAAGTATGGTGTTCGAAAATCTGGGTAGATATTTTCCCCTGTTTTTCTGGAAATATGTGATCTGGGAGTGATATTGAAGGGGTGGTAATATGCATGTTAGAAGGGTTTTTGAATGAACCTTCGATGTGAAAATATGCATGGTAGTTTGATGAAACCCTTAACATTTTTATTCGAGCAAATTGCATGACTTATGTGGTAGATTTCGTTGCTTGAAAGTGTGTACTCAAAAATCTGGGCAGGAAGACAATGCCCTGTTTTCCGAAAATGTTGAATGAGTACTGATGTTCATGGGTGATTTTAATGCATGTGGGTTTGTGGTTGGGGTACAATCTTGATGTAAATACACTCAGAGTAATGTGTTTTAAATACTAGCATGTTAGTATTGGCATGTTGTATGTCTTACATGTTAGAAGGAAAGGTGTGATTATCGGTGTTGAACATGCTGGAAAAATTATCGCGCACAGACCAGGTGGCGATCGATCGCCACAAATGGCGCGATCGATCGCCGAGGTCCAGTAGCCAAAATCAAAGCCACGCGATCGATCTCCATGAAAGGCGCGATCGATCGCCATGGGACAGTGGAGTTTGGCGATCGATCGCCAAGGGGTAGCGATCGATCGCCAGAAGCAAAATCTTGAAATATTGTTTTTTGTTGGATTTTTGATTTTGGATCATATATTGGCATCTAATATTGTGTTGTACACTGGTGTAGAGCCTTCACAGACGGCTACACAACGCAGGGGATAGAGTCCCACCACACACTACTTTTTGGAAAGGTACGTAAGCGACGTACGGGCATCCCAACGGTAACATGTATTTATGTTTTGTCTGCATGACACATGATGAATGCAATGTGATGCATTATTGAGTTGATACATGTTATTATGCATTGTTGTTGCATATTATGCATTGTTGTTGCATATTGTGATGTGGGATAAAGAGATGTATTCCACGAGTCAGGGCGATCACGGTTAAGGTGTTAATGCTTACGCTTTACCGCTAAAAATGTGGAGCGGGAGGGGGGAGGCTCGCTTGCACATGGAGGCGGGTATATACTATACTGAGCGAGGATGAGATACCGCTAGTATAAAGAAGCGAGGATGAGATACCGCTTGTTTTGAGATTATAAAAGCGGAGAAGTATTAAAATAACCGATGATGACTGACTCAAGAAAAAAGAGGAAATGTCATGACATTCATTTGTGAAACCATACATTCATATAATGTGTTATATTATGAATCATGGTACAGGGACAACCAGTGGGCATTGTAAATGAGATGGAAATACAGGAAGTGATTTGTATTTTATGATTGTGCATTTACGCCTTATTTTCATATTATGTTGAATATGAATTGTGATATGCTCATGTGTTGGGGGTTGTCTTTGTAGGTGCTTTTGATGTTGAGAACCAGGGTCGGGGTTGAGAAGCTGAGCTATAAGGAGAGTTACGGGATTAGCTACAAGATTTGAGAAAATTTTATATAGCTTCTACTTGTGGTAGAATAAGACTATAATGTAGCACCTTTTGTAGGAATATTGTGAATCCCTATTGAAACTTTTGCTACTGTATTCCTTAAGCTCAGGAAAATCAACATGACTCTTTACTCTGATTTATTCATATGAATGTTTAGTTCTCTTAATCGCACCTATTAGTATATTGAGATATCGGGGTCTCACATTTAGTGGTATCAGAGCAGTGATTAGATAACCAGGGAAGAGTGAAGGGTAGCCTTTAGAGACAAGTTGGCTAGGTATTCATTGTTGGGCATGTTATGCATGTGATGCATATTGTTGTATAAGTATTATACTAACATGCTTTTGGATATTATACTCTTGTTATCTAACGGCTTATACTATGAACTGCTTTGGTATTGTTGTTAACTCTTGTGTTGCAGCATGGCGGCTATTAACCCGGAGAACCTCAATGAAGAGGTAGGGGATATGGGCAGTATGAATGCTAGTGTTGCTCATGTGAATCCTTTACCGCCACCTGCTGTGGGAGTAGAGCCCAGTGCACAGATGTTATTACCCGGGGAGCTCAGTTTGACACAGTTTCTGAATTTCCGTCCACCCATGTTTGAGGGGACCGAATCTGGAGAAGGGGCCGAAGAGTGGCTAGAACGGATAGAGCAGATACTTGTGACTGCGCCCTGTGCACGTACCGCATGGCTGAGGTTAGCCGAGTTTCAGATGGCGAAGAAGCCTTCTATGTGGTGGAAGACCACTGTGGTGGAGCTGAGAGCTCAGGGCATGGTAGTAGACTGGACTGTATTCAGGACCCGGTTTCTTAACCGGTATTTTTCTGCCGCTGCTAGACAAGTCAAAGAGGACGAATTCACTAACTTGAAGCAGGGAAACATGTCAGTTTCAGACTTTGCCTTGCAGTATTCCTCACTGTTGAGGTATGTCCCCCATATTGCTGTGAGCAGCCATGCAAAGATGAGGCATTTCATGAAAGGACTCAGGCCAGAACTATTTGACCGGGTTATCTCCAACAACCCTAGCTCTTTTGATGACGCCCTGACACGGGCAGAGTTAGCGGAAATTGCAGTGGGAGCATACAAGGATGTTGTACCCCCTCCAGTACCATCACAGAGGCCTGTTGTTGATAGTTTGAAACCACGAGGAGATCAGTTCAAGACTCGTGGAGCCTCATCATCTTCCAGATTTAGCGGGAAGAAATCTCAGAGTCAGAAACAGAGCAATCGAGGACCTACACAGGGGAGTAAGGCAGGAGGGGACAGGTGTGACCGCTGTGGAGGATTTCACTTGTCACGTGACTGCCGAGGCTGTTATGTTTGTGGCAAGGTGGGCCACTTAGCTAGGAACTGTCCCAATCGGGCAAGTCAGACAGACTCAGGGCCGAATAGGCCAAGATTTGATGCTGGGAGGGCACCACCGAGACAGCAGTTTGCGCCTCGACCGCAAGGAGGTCAGGCGGCAGGACCACCGCAGGGTCAGGTGTACGCACTGACTAGGGAGCAGGCTGAGGCAGCCCCAGAGGAGGTCATTGCTGGTACGTGTCATTTATTTACGTACCCTGCATTTATTTTGGTAGATACAGGTGCTTCTCATTCTTTTGTATCTGTTGCCTTTGTGGAGAGACACCACTTGTGCTCGTCTCTGTTACCCACGCCTCTCATGGTCTCGACACCCACGGGGAAGCATGTGATTGCGGATCGGCTGTTGTCTGATTGCCTCATTTATTTTGAGGGCAATGATCTGAGGGCTGATCTGATTCAGTTAGAGATGGCAGACTTTGACTGTATTATCGGCATTGATGTGTTGAGCAGATACCGAGCTGTGGTAGACTGTCGGCAGAGGACTGTTCGTTTTCTATCTGATCAGGGGTTCCAGTGGACTTTTTATGGGGACGGCTCTCGTCCAAGGATTCCAGTGATCTCAGCGGTTAAGATGTCGCGGTTATTGGAGCGCGGCCACACCGGTTACATCATTTATGCGGTGGATGTATCTGAGGAAAAAGAAGTGAGAGCCGAGGACATTCCAGTTGTGGCGGAGTTCATTGATGTGTTCCCAGATGAGATTCCGGGATTTCCGCCTGTCAGGGATGTTGAGTTTGCTATTGAGCTGTTACCGGGGACATCAGCCATTTCTCGTGCCCCATACAGGATGGCACCGGCAGAGCTGAGGGAACTAAAGGTACAGTTACAGGAGCTCCTTGACAAGGGATACATTCGTCCTAGTGTATCGCCTTGGGGTGCACCAGTCTTGTTCGTGAAAAAGAAGGATGGATCAATGCGTCTGTGCATTGACTACAGGCAATTGAACAAGGCTACAGTGAAGAACAGATATCCACTCCCGAGGATTGATGATCTGTTCGACCAGCTTCAGGGTACAGAGGTGTACTCGAAGATAGACTTGAGGTCAGGCTATCATCAGGTGCGGGTTAGAGCTGGTGATGTTCAAAAGACGGCTTTTAGAACTCGATACGGACACTATGAGTTCTTGGTGATGCCTTTCGGTGTAACAAATGCACCTGCAGTTTTTATGAGCCTGATGAACAGAGTATTTCAGGAGTACCTCGATCAGTTTGTGATCGTATTCATTGATGACATCCTCGTCTATTCAAGGAGTGAGGAGGATCATGCCAATCATCTGAGGATAGTGCTCCAGATCCTCAGAGATCATCAGTTGTACGCTAAACTCAGCAAGTGTGAGTTTTGGCTGAGCAGTGTTGCATTCTTGGGCCATATTATATCACGAGAAGGGATATCAGTAGACCCGAGGAAGATAGAGGCAGTTATGGATTGGTCTACCCCTACTTCAGTCAGTGAGATTCGGAGTTTTCTTGGGTTGGCTGGCTATTATCGACGTTTCGTCGAGGGTTTCTCAAAGATCGCCAAACCACTTACACAGCTGACTCAGAAGGGAGTCTCTTTTTGTTGGTCAGAGGCTTGTGAGCAGAGTTTCCGGGAATTGAAACACAGACTGACTACTGCACCAGTTCTTGTGATTCCCAAGGAGAACAAAGGATTTGTCCTTTATACCGACGCATCGCTACAGGGCTTAGGATGCGTACTGATGCAGGACAGACATGTTGTGGCTTATGCTTCGAGACAGTTGAAGCCACATGAGACGAGGTATCCAGTCCATGATTTGGAGTTGGCAGCTATAGTTTTCGCCTTGAAGATATGGCGACACTACTTATACGGTACCTCATTCACCATCTTCACTGATCACAAGAGCCTGAAGTTCTTGTTTACACAGGCTGAGCTGAACATGAGACAGAGGAGATGGATGGATCTATTGAAGGATTATGATTGTGAAATCCTATACCATCCCGGGAAAGCGAATTTGACAGCCGACGCTTTGAGTCGGAAGGTGAGGAGCACAGCAGAGGATGCCATGTACCTATCGGCTATGTTGGGCTCCTACTGCCATTTGGGATTCGATTACGATGTGTCTACTTCACCAGTACAGGTTTTGACCTTGCTAGCTGAGCCGGTTATTTATGATCACATCAGGAAGGCTCAGGGGACCGATGTAGAGATTCAGAGATGGATGTCAGTGGTCCATTCAGATCAGCCATCGAGATTCAGAGTGGCTGAGGACGGTTCTTTGCGACTTGGCGACAGATGGGTGGTTCCAGATACACCCGAGTTGCGCCAGGGTATCTTACAGCGAGCTCATTGCAGTAGGATGAGTGTTCACCCAGGCGGGAAGAAGATGTATAAGGATCTACGCAACCAGTTCTGGTGGAGGCGTATGAAACAAGATGTCACCTCATTTGTCAAGCGCTGTTTGATTTGTCAACAGGTGAAGGCTGAGAGGCAGAGGCCTGGAGGTGAACTAAGGAGTTTGGAGATACCCGAGTGGAAGTGGCAGCACGTGTCGATGGACTTCGTGACCCACTTACCGAGGACTGTTTCGGGTTTTGATGCCATCTGGGTAGTCGTGGACAGATTGACTAAAGTGGCTCATTTCATTCCTTACTGTATGACATATACGCACTTGAGGATGGCACAGTTATATGTCAGAGATATAGTGAGACTACACGGGATTCCTGTTTCGATAGTGTCTGATCGAGATCCACGGTTCACATCTCACTTTTGGGAAGGTCTGCAGAAAGCTCTAGGTACGGAGTTGAGGCTGAGCACAGCCTATCACCCTCAGACAGACGGACAGACTGAGCGTACGATACAGACGCTCGAGGATATGTTGAGAGCTTGTGTGTTAGAGTTCGACATATCATGGCAGGACTTGATAGCCTTGGTAGAGTTCTCTTACAACAACAGCTACCAGGCAAGTATACAGATGGCTCCTTTCGAGGCCCTCTATGGTAGGCGTTGTAGGTCACCCTTGTGTTGGGATGACTTGGACCGTAAGTCGGTTGGAGGACCAGAGTTGGTTCAGGAAATGGAAGAGAAAGTTAAGGTTATCAGACGAAAGATGAAGGCAGCTCAGGATAGGCAGGCAGCATATGCCAATCAGCGGCGGAGACCGTTGGAGTTTCAGTTGGGCGACAGAGTTTTTCTGAAGATCTCACCCTTCAGGGGTGTGGTACGGTTTGGTATGCGGGGGAAGTTGTCTCCTAGATACGTGGGGCCGTATGAGATCTTACAGCGTGTGGGTACTCTGGCGTACCGTTTGGCCTTACCGCCTTCTCTGTCGGGTATACACGATGTATTCCATGTGTCTATGCTGAGGAAGTATGAGCCGGATCCTTCACATGTGTTACAGCCTTCTGAGGTTCAGATTGAGTCCGATGTTTCCTATGAGGAGCGGCCTATCAGGATTTTGGATAGGGCAGATCGCAGACTGAGAAACAAAGTTATACCTATGGTCAAAGTTCAGTGGGATCGTAGGGGTGTCGAGGAGGCCACGTGGGAGACGGAGCAACACATGGTGCAGCACTACCCAGAACTGTTTTCTGGTATGTGATTTACGTTTCATTTTATTTTGGGTAAGTGCATGCTGATTTCGAGGGCGAAATCCTATAAGTAGGGGAGTATTGTGATATCCCCGAAATGATTATGTGTTATTTAAACATTAATCATTGTTGTGAAATTTATGGTACTAATTCTTGTGATGAATTAATAATATTGGGAGATGCATGTAAGGGTGCATGTGTTACATGTTGGGATTTTGGGGATTGTGGCATGTTTAATTTGGGGTGTGTGTTAATCGTTTTGGTAAAGTATATTTTAAATAGGAATTGAAGTATTTTAATGAGAAAATACTATAAAATATCATGTGAGGATATTTTAATACATCGTGCGAAATACCGGGACCAAAACATAACACATCACATAAACCCACCACAAACCACCCCCCCTTGACCCATACCCTGCTGCCAGCTGCAGCTTACCCATACCTCTTTCCTCATCTCCCACTCCACCTTGTCATAGCTGAAACCACTCCATTCTCTCCAACTTTTTCGTCCAACATCTGGTAAGGGAAAACAAGAGGAGATCCACCATTTTTCTTGCTTGGAAAGCTTGCAAAAATCGGAGCCAAAAGGGGTGAGGAACCATTTCTGGGTTTGAAGTTTTTGTTGTTGAGTTCATACTTTGTTTAGTGTGAAAAATGGCATGTTAGATTAGGTTTTGTTAAACCTTCGATTCATGTTCATTTATGGTGTGTTTATGAAGCTTCCAGTATTTTTCCTTGAGCACATTACATGTTTTATGTGGTAGATTTAAGCATGTAAAGTATGGTGTTCGAAAATCTGGGTAGATATTTTCCCCTGTTTTTCTGGAAATATGTGATCTGGGAGTGATATTGAAGGGGTGGTAATATGCATGTTAGAAGGGTTTTTGAATGAACCTTCGATGTGAAAATATGCATGGTAGTTTGATGAAACCCTTAACATTTTTATTCGAGCAAATTGCATGACTTATGTGGTAGATTTCGTTGCTTGAAAGTGTGTACTCAAAAATCTGGGCAGGAAGACAATGCCCTGTTTTCCGAAAATGTTGAATGAGTACTGATGTTCATGGGTGATTTTAATGCATGTGGGTTTGTGGTTGGGGTACAATCTTGATGTAAATACACTCAGAGTAATGTGTTTTAAATACTAGCATGTTAGTATTGGCATGTTGTATGTCTTACATGTTAGAAGGAAAGGTGTGATTATCGGTGTTGAACATGCTGGAAAAATTATCGCGCACAGACCAGGTGGCGATCGATCGCCACAAATGGCGCGATCGATCGCCGAGGTCCAGTAGCCAAAATCAAAGCCACGCGATCGATCTCCATGAAAGGCGCGATCGATCGCCATGGGACAGTGGAGTTTGGCGATCGATCGCCAAGGGGTAGCGATCGATCGCCAGAAGCAAAATCTTGAAATATTGTTTTTTGTTGGATTTTTGATTTTGGATCATATATTGGCATCTAATATTGTGTTGTACACTGGTGTAGAGCCTTCACAGACGGCTACACAACGCAGGGGATAGAGTCCCACCACACACTACTTTTTGGAAAGGTACGTAAGCGACGTACGGGCATCCCAACGGTAACATGTATTTATGTTTTGTCTGCATGACACATGATGAATGCAATGTGATGCATTATTGAGTTGATACATGTTATTATGCATTGTTGTTGCATATTATGCATTGTTGTTGCATATTGTGATGTGGGATAAAGAGATGTATTCCACGAGTCAGGGCGATCACGGTTAAGGTGTTAATGCTTACGCTTTACCGCTAAAAATGTGGAGCGGGAGGGGGGAGGCTCGCTTGCACATGGAGGCGGGTATATACTATACTGAGCGAGGATGAGATACCGCTAGTATAAAGAAGCGAGGATGAGATACCGCTTGTTTTGAGATTATAAAAGCGGAGAAGTATTAAAATAACCGATGATGACTGACTCAAGAAAAAAGAGGAAATGTCATGACATTCATTTGTGAAACCATACATTCATATAATGTGTTATATTATGAATCATGGTACAGGGACAACCAGTGGGCATTGTAAATGAGATGGAAATACAGGAAGTGATTTGTATTTTATGATTGTGCATTTACGCCTTATTTTCATATTATGTTGAATATGAATTGTGATATGCTCATGTGTTGGGGGTTGTCTTTGTAGGTGCTTTTGATGTTGAGAACCAGGGTCGGGGTTGAGAAGCTGAGCTATAAGGAGAGTTACGGGATTAGCTACAAGATTTGAGAAAATTTTATATAGCTTCTACTTGTGGTAGAATAAGACTATAATGTAGCACCTTTTGTAGGAATATTGTGAATCCCTATTGAAACTTTTGCTACTGTATGCCTTAAGCTCAGGAAAATCAACATGACTCTTTACTCTGATTTATTCATATGAATGTTTAGTTCTCTTAATCGCACCTATTAGTATATTGAGATATCGGGGTCTCACACTTTTAGTATTTATGTTATAGATAGGCATATCAAGATTTAATACATAAAGACCATTCACCATTTGTGCACTAGCATAAAACATATCATTTAAATAAATAGAACAACAATTGTCCTTTATTATAAATGAAAAACCATACTTGTCTAAACAAGAAATAGAAATAATGTTTTTAGTAATTGAAGGCACAAAATAACAGTCTTTTAAAATCAACGATAAACCAGAAGGTAAAGCTAAATGATAATCTCCTATAGCTAATGCAGCAACTCTTGCTCCATTTCCAACTCGGAGATCAACTTCACCTTTTGCCAATGTCCTACTCCTTTTGAGATCCTGCACATTTACACAAATGTGAGATCCACATCCAGTATCTAATACCCATGATGAAGAAGTAGATAAATTGACTTCTATAACAAAAATACCTGAAGCGGAAGTCACACTTCCTTTCTTTAGATCCTCCAGATATACTTTGCAGTTTCTTTTCCAATGACCGGTCTCACCGCAATGGAAACAGTTCCCTTCTTTTGCTATCCCTCCCTTTGGCTTCAGTGCAGAAGACTTTGGCTTAGATTTAGCAAAGACCTTCTTTGCTTTCTTGTTGCCTTTAGCTTTGGCCCTTCCTTTGCCTTTATTCACAATAAGGACATTTGTGGCCTTAGTCTTCTTAGTGTTTGCTTCATATGTTCTCAACATACCAAGCAACTGGGGCAGAGTCTTTTCCATATCAGTCATATTGTAATTTACTACAAATTGACTGAAGCTCTCCGGCAACGATTGCAAGATCACATCGGTGGCCAACTCTTGGTCCAATGGAAAACCTAGCTTGTCCAGATTCTCAATGTACCCAATCATCTTGAGCACATGAGTTCCAACTAAGCTTCCCTCTACCATCCTACACTGGAATAACGCTTTAGAGACGTCATACCTCTCTTGTCTAGCTTGCTGTTGGTACAACTGCTTTAAGTGTTCGATCATATCGAACGCCTCCATTTCCTCATGTTGCTTCTGAAGCTCAGAGTTCATAGTGGCAAGCATGAGGCACCCAACATCAAGTGCGTCACTCTGATGCTTCTTGTAAGCATCTTTTTCAGCTCTTGTAGCTGTTAGGGGAGGTTCCTCAGCGAGCAAGGGTTCCTCTAGAACATATTGTTTCTTTTCTTGTTTGAGGACTATCCTCAAGTTCCTATGCCAGTCTAGGAAATTTGTCCCATTTAATTTGTCCTTCTCAAGGACCGATCGCAGTGATAAAGTGCTAGTAACGTTGTTAGTTGCCATGGATATCTACAATATAAATATGCAAAATAAGTTTATGATTTAAATCATTTAACATGGTCTTATATTAAATGATACTCCCACTATTTTATTTGAAAAATATCAACCCTCGAAACTTTTAGTGGGCCAAGATCCATATTTCGCCTAATCTTGAGTTAGCTTTGGCTAATCGCCCAAGACTCGGTTATTTAGGTAGACAACACTTTGTCAATTACATCACATATAATTCTTGGATAGTTGGACGAACAACACTTTGTTCAATTCATCAAATGAATTATAATCCAACCCATGCCTCTAGGTTCCCAATCCTATTGAGATAACCTAGTTAAGTCGTACCCAATTAAAGTATGACGGATATCACTTTTATCCTTTCGCGCCTTACTAAGATTGCCACGGTGCTTTGCTTTGGCAAACCCACACATGTACAATCGAAGTTATTGACGAGTACTTTTATTTGGAAGGCATCTAAAACTTAATATTTTAGAGGGATTTATTGATCTCATGATTAATTTGATAATTTAAAATATGTCCACTACATATAGTTGTATACATATCTACATATATGTGTAATACTATTATCAAACTAAAACATAAGATAAATCATGCATCAACATACATAATTAAAACGTGACATGGTTATAGCCCCTACTAATGAGTTTCTCAAGCCAATGAGAAACTCCTATGAGTCAACCTAAGGTAACTTCATAAGCACCTTCCTTTGGCTCCAATTTGTGAATGGCCTCCTCATCCCGGCACGATGCTCCATCTTCATTGATCACCATCAATAAAATAAACTACACTATTTTACAAGATATAGAATTCCTCGATTCACATTCGAGGGGAACATAGGGGAGGGATTACATTTAGAATAAAATAGAGAAAGGCACGACTCGCAGGTCGTATTATAAATTACAATCATTCACAAATCCTATCTAATAGGTCAAAGGGCTATAACCACGCACCATGCTCAAACAACACATAAAGCATGCATTAACATTTAATTAATTAAATTCTAAACATTTTAAATTTAATTCTAATTAAAACTGTAATATAATTTTTGAAAAATTATCGTACGCTCGGGACATCACATGCCACGAACTAAAGCGACTAAAACACGAACCACCATGGTTCGAACCAAAACCCACGGCTGGACCAATAGTGGGCCTAGGGTTCGAAACCCTAGCCCATGGCCGAGCCATGGTCCATGCGGCGGCTTGGGTGCGGCGCTGCTAGGGTTCCAAACCCTAGCCGCCTTGCACCATGTCGATTCTATCGAGCCATCTTGCACCTTCTCAATACTTTATCGAGCCAATAGAGTTCAAAACCCTAGATAGTGCGACGGCTTGACCATGCTCGAGCCAGGGTCCGAACCCTAGCCCTTAAGCGGCGGCCGAGAGGCTTATTTGACTAGGGTTCAAAAACCCTAGCCTCTTTGATGCGGCGGCCGAGCCATGGTGACTAGGGTTCGAAACCCTAGCACCTAGGTGGCGTCGGCCGTGAGCCTACACGAGCCAATGTTCCGGTTTTTTATCACGAATTATCATATATTTCGATCCGTCAATTATATCATATATATTATCATACGATGATTTTCACAAAATCGATTTTTCCATATCATATATGAAAATACAGTTTTAAATAGCATGCAATATAAATTCTAACATGATTAAACTATTTAACCACATAAAATCCGATATGAGCCTTGAACCTGGCTCTGATACCACTGTAAGTAACCCCATGAGCATACAACGCAGCGGAATAAAATTTGGGATTACAAACCAGCGATCTATACATAGGGAATCATATCGGATTAGAGAATTACATAAGAGTCTTACCCTTGTAGCGTGTTTGAGGCCGAATCCACGGAGCTGCACCACGTCCTACGCCTTCTCCGAGTCACTAAGCAAAACTCGATTGGTTTTGCCTCAACGGTATCCACACGATCAAATCGAGTGAAGGGATAGTTTAATATCAAGTTGCTAGACAAGATATTAAACCGGAACCAAAAACCACACTTTGATTCACAATCAAATTGGCACAAAATCGCCAAGAACTACTCGGCTATGAAGTGGCCGAAAGTTCAAGATGATGGTAGCGGCCGAGAGTGATTCTTTTGTGCTAGGTTTTTATGTTATGAATTGTGTCTTACAATTAAACACCTTGTAATCACTTTTATATAATTAATTAAAGGCTTTCTCAAAGCTTCATGGGCTTAAGCCCATGATTTAATTAATCCTTATGATTATTAATTAAGACTCCTCTTAATTATTTAATTCATCCCATGAATTTAATTTCCCTTCTCGATTTAATCTTTTGTGCGACCCGATAGGATCTCGTAATGTTGGAAGTGACATAAAATCTCATTTTATGTCGCAAGCATTGAGCGGTATCTAGCAACACATCGATGCTACCCAAATTACGAGAATGTCAATGACTCGACATAACCTTTAGAACTTGTGATAATATTAATCATGTAACTTAATCCCTTTGTCCTTTGTGTTTAGATTGAACACGAGTCATGGAATAGTCATACTCGTATATCCAATCTTTATTTCTTGATCCCCAAGTAGAACTAGAATAAACGAATAAGCTCGATATCTCATATCGACTCATTCGAGCATGGCCATGCATTTTAGTTCTCACTTGATCAAGGGCCAAACACATCTCCTGTTATATAGGAGGGACAAATCCTATCTCGATCAGTCAACATCCCTCTACATAATTCGTAGTGTATCCAATAGTCGCCTTTATAATATACCCTGTTACGGGTAACGTTTGACGATATCAAGATACATAACTCCTTATGTTGGGATCTCTGATGATCACAAGTTGTAAGGATTGTATACATTATTATCACTATGAGAATTGCATATGATGATCATATAACTATCCATATTGCATTCTCATGGTGGGTCTGTCCAGTACATCGTTCTCTAACATGTACCCATATGTTGATTTGATATCTCATATCAATGAACAATTCATCGATCAACATATACTAGTCTCTACGTGTTATCATTATCCCTATTCATGATAATACTTGACTAAGGACATCTTTAAGAATAATACAATATTATTCTAAGGACATTAACATATATATTAATTCACAATGCACAGTTAAAAGAATAATATATAATAATGAATTGTCATTCATAAATCCATAAACATTGTATGTCTTAAACAATCATCTAATGACTTGTCTTAGGGCATATCCCAACAGATTTGAGGCATGAAAACTGGTTATATTACTAGTTGGAAACATTACTTATGGTAGTTTATGCATGGTGAATTATGTGCAATTGGTATAAGTGGATTTTTAGCAAGATGAGATGAATTTCCATTTAAGAAAGTGTAAAAGTTATGGAAACATGTTGTTATGCTAGTAGAGAGTGCATGAACCTTGTTTTAATGTTGAATTTCGAGTTGTAGGAGAAGAGCTAGGAAGAAAAGCTCAAAATCGCCATTTTGTTTTCTGAAACAGAGGAGGCGATCGATCGCTGCGTTTTAGGCAATCGATCGCCTCTGGCTAAACATGGGTAAGTCGGTGTTGAGCGATCGATCGCTTCAAATTAGGCAATCGATCGCCTTGAGGCTGTAGGCTTTTCAAAGGAGAGGCGACCGATCGCTTGAAATTAGGAGATCGATCGCCGAAGAGCAAAACGTTAGGCAATCGATCGCCTCAAAGCATGAGATCGATCGCCATGGTTAGGTTTTGAAAAATGTTATATTTTGTTGAATTTGATTTTAATGCCTATGATAACATGATATATTGTTGGCGTTGTTGTAGCATCATCTCAGGGGACGGGACAACGAGGCACTTAGCCAGTGACGTCTAATTTATCTCGTTTGTGTCGCAATACAGGTACGTGTTGACGTACGGAGTATAGATATGATGTGATGATGATATTATGGTTTTGATATCATATGATTTATGTTATCTTGTGTCATATGATTTGTAGTTTCATATGCATGTACATACATGGATTTCATTTGATTGGGATGGAAGCCTTGATAGATATGTGTATATGCTTTGGTGAGATCATTGCCTCGATAGATATGCCTGGTGTGGTATATGCTTTGGCTGGGATCGTTGCCACGATAGATATACTACATATGCTTTGGCTTGAGAGATATACGCCTGGTGTGGGTATATGCTCTGGCTATTGTCACAGATGAGCATGGTACTATGATATGTGCTGCTAATATGAAGATGTGATGTGGTTCCACTGACATATTGAGCTGAATAGGCATATCATATGGGGCTCGTGATAATAGGGTGCTTATTGGACATGTCATGACATAGTGCATTTGTGGATGCATGATACAGAACATTCACGTTAGATGATTTCTTGTGCTTTATCATTGATCGTGATATTGTGTTTTGATATTGCACTGAGATACTTGTTCTCTATACTCATTGTGTGAATGTTTCTGTAGGGACTCATAGACGTGGGGAGACGGGATGTGAGTCATTTTCCGCTGCGAGCTGAACCACTGCCTAGGAGTTATTTTGGATTAGGTTGTTACTTGTACATGTGATGTATAGTTGGTTAGGTTTGTATAACCTTGTAACAACTTCACTAGTTACAAACTCTTAATCAGTGCATGTTTTTACTTAATTCAGACTCACGTATGTATGTTAAGATACTACATAAATGGATTAAGTAACGAGGACCCCACATTAGTGGTATCAGAGCAGTGGTTCGAGAACGGGGTAAACATGGGTAGAGGAAGTGTATTAGGGAGTTACCTAAACACTTTGAGAATGGTAATAGCATGTTAGTTTTTGGCATATGATGTTCTTCTGACATGTTATATACTTGTGAATGTTATTGTTAACCCGTGATCTACAGCTATGACAGACAGAGGGTATCATGAGGATGTTGGGGATGCCATGAGTGGCAATGCAAGTGTGAGGATGGCGCCTGTGCCACCACCACCGATTGAGCAAGGGCCAGTGGAACAGGTACTGTTGCCTGGAGAATTGACTTTGACGCAGTTTCTGAGTTATCAGCCACCCAGGTTTGAGGGGACTGAATCAGGGGAACTGGCAGAGGAATGGCTGGAACGTGTGGAACAGATATTTGTATCAGCACCGTGTGCCAAGACTGCTTGGTTACGCTTAGCTGAATTCCAGTTAGCTAAGAAAGCTATGATGTGGTGGAAATCAACAGTGCTTGAGTTGAGGGCTCAAGGACAGACAGTTAACTGGGATGTGTTTCGAACGAAGTTCCTGGAGCATTATTTCTCTGTTGCTGCAAGGCAGAGGAAAGAGGATGAATTTACAAATTTGAGACAGGGATCAATGACAGTATCTGATTATGTTGTGCATTATTCTTCTTTGCTCCGGTATGTGCCACATATTGTTGTTAACACCAAAGCTAAGATCAGACAATTTGTGAAAGGGTTGAGGCCTGAATTATTTGATAGGGTAATGTCCAATAACCCTACATCATATGAAGAAGCATTGACTAGAGCCGAGATGGCTGAGATTGCTATAGGGGTATATACAGATGTTGGACAAGCCCAACCACCTACATCTGACAGTATGAGACCTAGAGGGGAATCATTTAAATCACCACGAGGTGGTGCATCTTCATCTAGGTTTAGTGGGAAACGTTTTGGATCACGGAAAGGGGATGATCGAAAATCTAAAGGACAGTCCCAAGAAAGTAGTAGTAGTAGTAGTGGACGAGGACTACATTGTTTTAAATGTGGAGGGCCACATTATCAAAGAAATTGTCCACAGTTTGATACGGTGGTTTGTTTCCGTTGTGGGAAGCCAGGACATGTGATCCGTGATTGTCCTCAAGTGGGTGGACAACAGAGGAGAGGACCAATGTCAGAGAATACAGTGCAGCAGAGACCACAGGGTGTACCACAGTCTGGTGGAGGACAGAGGACAGGAACACCTCAGGCTCAGGTGTATGCACTGAACAGGGAGGAAGCAGAGGCAGCTCCTGATACTGTGATAGCGGGTAAGTGTACTTTGTTTACTTATCCTGCTTTTCTGTTGATTGATACTGGTGCATCACATTCTTTTATTGCACAAGCTTTTATTGATCAGTATCATATATGCTCGTCTCCACTGTTGATGCCTCTTTATGTTTCGACACCCATGGGAACTACTATGATGACTTGTCAGAGTGTGTCTGATTGTGCTATTCAGTTTGAGACTGAGTATGGGCTACAGGCTGATTTGATTGTGTTAGACATATCAGATTTTGATTGCATCCTTGGAATTGATGTGTTGAGTAAATATCAATCTGTTGTAGATTGTAGTCAAAAGATTGTGAGATTTCAGTCTGATACTGGAAATCAATGGTATTTCTATGGTCAGGGATCGAGGGCAAGGATTCCTCTGATATCAGCAATCCGAATGTCGTGTTTGTTAGAACGTGGACATGCGGGTTATTTGATTTATGCCCTTGATGTAAATGAACAGAAACGAGAAAGGAAAGTGGAGGAGATACCAGTGGTTGCAGAATATGCGGATGTGTTTCCAGATGAGATACCTGGATTCCCAAGGATTCGAGAAGTGGAATTTGGTATTGATTTGATACCTGGTACTTCTGCAATTTCACGGGCTCCTTATCGGATGGCACCAACTGAATTGAAAGAGTTGAAAACTCAATTGCAAGATTTATTGGACAAGGGGTACATACGTCCTAGTGTATCGCCTTGGGGTGCTACGGTTTTATTTGTTAAGAAGAAGGATGGGACAATGCGATTGTGTATTGACTATTGACAATTGAACAAGGTAACAATAAAGAATAAATATCCTCTTCCTCGTATTGATGATTTGTTTGATCAGTTGCAGGGATCAAGGATTTATTCTAAGATTGATTTGAGGTCATGATATCATCAAATACGTGTGAGGGAAGGAGATATGCAAAAGACAGCATTCAGAACTCGTTATGGACATTATGAGTTTCTGGTAATGCCATTTGGAGTGACAAATGCTCCCGCTGTCTTTATGAGTTTAATGAATCGGGTTTTCCAGGAATACCTTGATCGATTTGTTATTGTCTTTATCGATGATATACTGATCTATTCACGGAGTGATGCCGAACATGTTCAACATTTGCATATGGTATTGCAATTGTTGAGGACTCATCACTTGTATGCCAAACTCAGTAAGTGTGAGTTTTGGTTGACTAGTGTCGGCTTTTTGGGGCATGTCATTTCAGAAGAAGGTATATCAGTTGATCCAAAGAAAGTGGAAGCAGTGTTGAATTGGTCAGCACCTACTTCTGTGCCAGAGATTCGTAGTTTCTTGGGTTTGGCTGGATATTATCGACGGTTTGTTGAAGGATTTTCAGCGATTGCCAAACCATTGACACATTTGACACAGAAGGGAGTATCATTTCAATGGTCAGAGGCTTGTGAGCGTAGTTTTCAGGAATTAAAACATCGATTGACTACAGCTCCAGTCTTGATCATTCCTTCGGAGCATGACAGGTTTGCATTATATAGTGATGCATCTTTACTTGGTTTGGGTTGTGTATTGATGCAGGACAAACATGTAGTGGCTTATGCATCACGACAGTTGAAGCCACATGAAATGAGATATCCAGTGCATGATCTGGAATTGGCTGCCATTGTCTTTGCATTGAAGATATGTCGACATTATTTATATGGTACGTCGTTTACCATATACACAGATCATAAGAGTCTAAAATTTCTATTCACTCAAGCGGAGTTGAATATGAGACAAAGGAGATGGATGGATCTGTTGAAAGATTATGATTGTGAGATTGAATATCATCCAGGAAAAGCTAATCTTACAGCAGATGCCTTGAGTCGAAAGGTACATCATACGGCTGATGAGATGATTCATTTATCCACATTGATGACTTCTTGTTGTACTTCGGGTTATGATTTTGATGTGGAAATAGTGCCAGTACGGGTATCAACATTGTTGGTTGAACCCGACATTTTTGAGAACATCAGAATGGCGCAACTGACTGATGATGAAGTACAACAGTGGAAGGAAAGGATAAATCAAGGACAAACATCTCACTTTGTACTTACAAGTGATGGAACTTTGAAATACAGAAACTGTTGGGTAGTACCTACTTCATTAGGACTACGTCAAGAACTACTACAACGTGCTCATTGTAGTAGATACAGTACACATCCTGGAGGGAAGAAAATGTATCATGATCTACGTACACAATTTTGGTGGAAATGTATGAAACAGGATGTATTGAGCTTTGTGAAACGATGTTTGATCTGTCAACAAGTGAAAGCGGAAAGACAGAGACTAGGAGGTGAATTACATAGTTTGGAAATTCCTCAGTGGAAATGGGAACATATCACGATTGATTTTGTGACTCATTTGCCACGGACGTCTTCTGGTTGCGATGCTATTTGGGTGATTGTTGACCGACTCACCAAAGTATCTCATTTTGTGCCATATTGTTTGACGTTTACATATCTGAGAATGGCACAGTTGTACATTCAACATGTAGTGAGATTACATGGTATTCCAGTTTCCATTGTATCGGATAGGGATCCGAGATTTACTTCTCATTTCTGGGAAGGGTTACAGACAGCGTTGGGAACTGAAGTGCGGTTGAGTACAGCATATCATACTCAGACAGATGGACAAACAGAGCGTACGATACAGACGCTTGAGGATATGTTGCGTGCCTGTGTATTAGAGTTTGATACCTCTTGGCAAGAGTCGTTGCCATTAGTGGAATTTTCATATAACAACAGTTATCAGTCTAGTATACAGATGGCACCATTTGAGGCTTTGTATGGGCGACGATGTAGATCGCCATTGTATTGGGATGATGTGGATCAGTCTACTTTACATGGACCGGATATGATTCATGAAATGGAAGAGAAAGTAAAGTTAATTCGATTGAAACTTAAAGCTGCTCAGGATAGACAGGCTGCGTATGCCAATAAGCGACGTAGACCACTTGAATTTCAACTTGGTGACCGAGTGTTCTTGAAAATCTCACCGTTTAAAGGTGTAGTACGGTTTGGTAAGCGTGGAAAATTGTCTCCACGATATGTTGGTCCGTATGAGGTATTGCAACGTATTGGTACGTTGGCATTTCGCTTGGCACTACCGCCAGCATTGAGTAATATTAATGATGTCTTTCATGTTTCACTGTTGAGGAAGTATGAACCAGATCCGAGTCATGTATTACAGCTACCTGATGTACAGTTGGATACAGATGTGTCGTATGAGGAACGACCGGTTATGATTTTGGATCGAGCTGAACGCAGGTTGCGTAATAAAGTGATTCCTATGATTAAGGTACAGTGGGACAGACGGGGTGTCGAAGAGGCAACGTGGGAGACGGAGCAGCATATGATGCAACGATATCCGGATTTATTTTCTGGTATGATTTTACAGTTTTATGATACTGTTGGTACATACGTACTGTACTGTTGCATACATGATCATGTTTCCTATCTTCATATAGTAGGATTGTTGAGTAGTATACCTATACATGCATGTTGTATATGCAATTTCGAGGACGAAATTCAATGAGTTGGGGAGAATTGTAATGCCTCGATTTGTGGTATATACGTGTGATATGATTATGGTGTAATTATATCACTTGGTGGTATGATAATGGGGGTTCGGGTGGAACCAAGAATGAATTAAAACATGTATGAAATGCTATATAACAAGGGTAAAGAATGAAACATAGTGGTGTATACTAATGTGAATAGTAACATATCAAGGAACATGGAATAGTGGCATTTGATTGTGGTATGAGAGTTGTATATACATGTGCATGGTAATTTAATTACTAGGAATGTCATGTAAATTTCATTTCATATTCAAGTATATAAAGTGAAAGTCAGCTTTGAAAACACATAATACACATATTTTCACCTAAAAATCTCTACAAGGTGCTCTCCTAAACCCTTACCTTCTTGCTTGGTTCTAGCTTGGGAAGCATAGGGAATTGAATTCAAGTGAAGTGTGTGGTAAGGATTTGAGGCATGAAAACTGGTTATATTACTAGTTGGAAACATTACTTATGGTAGTTTATGCATGGTGAATTATGTGCAATTGGTATAAGTGGATTTTTAGCAAGATGAGATGAATTTCCATTTAAGAAAGTGTAAAAGTTATGGAAACATGTTGTTATGCTAGTAGAGAGTGCATGAACCTTGTTTTAATGTTGAATTTCGAGTTGTAGGAGAAGAGCTAGGAAGAAAAGCTCAAAATCGCCATTTTGTTTTCTGAAACAGAGGAGGCGATCGATCGCTGCGTTTTAGGCAATCGATCGCCTCTGGCTAAACATGGGTAAGTCGGTGTTGAGCGATCGATCGCTTCAAATTAGGCAATCGATCGCCTTGAGGCTGTAGGCTTTTCAAAGGAGAGGCGACCGATCGCTTGAAATTAGGAGATCGATCGCCGAAGAGCAAAACGTTAGGCAATCGATCGCCTCAAAGCATGAGATCGATCGCCATGGTTAGGTTTTGAAAAATGTTATATTTTGTTGAATTTGATTTTAATGCCTATGATAACATGATATATTGTTGGCATTGTTGTAGCATCATCTCAGGGGACGGGACAACGAGGCACTTAGCCAGTGACGTCTAATTTATCTCATTTGTGTCGCAATACAGGTACGTGTTGACGTATGGAGTATAGATATGATGTGATGATGATATTATGGTTTTGATATCATATGATTTATGTTATCTTGTGTCATATGATTTGTAGTTTCATATGCATGTACATACATGGATTTCATATGATTGGGATGGAAGCCTTGATAGATATGTGTATATGCTTTGGTGAGATCATTGCCTCGATAGATATGCCTGGTGTGGTATATGCTTTGGCTGGGATCGTTGCCACGATAGATATACTACATATGCTTTGGCTTGAGAGATATACGCCTGGTGTGGGTATATGCTCTGGCTATTGTCACAGATGAGCATGGTACTATGATATGTGCTGCTAATATGAAGATGTGATGTGGTTCCACTGACATATTGAGCTGAATAGGCATATCATATGGGGCTCGTGATAATAGGGTGCTTATTGGACATGTCATGACATAGTGCATTTGTGGATGCATGATACAGAACATTCACGTTAGATGATTTCTTGTGCTTTATCATTGATCGTGATATTGTGTTTTGATATTGCACTGAGATACTTGTTCTCTATACTCATTGTGTGAATGTTTCTGTAGGGACTCATAGACGTGGGGAGACGGGATGTGAGTCATTTTCCGCTGCGAGCTGAACCACTGCCTAGGAGTTATTTTGGATTAGGTTGTTACTTGTACATGTGATGTATAGTTGGTTAGGTTTGTATAACCTTGTAACAACTTCACTAGTTACAAACTCTTAATCAGTGCATGTTTTTACTTAATTCAGACTCACGTATGTATGTTAAGATACTACATAAATGGATTAAGTAACGAGGACCCCACAGGTATAGTAGGGATGGTTTTAGTTGATCAATGAGATGATCAACTGGCTTATGAGAATTTAATGGTTTGGTTATTTTGAGAACATGGACAATACAGGGGATCCCGGATGAGGATGATACCATCCAGGGAGTATCATTTAAATTCATGGCATTTACATTCTGTAAATTATGAACTGTAATATTTTGATTATTGGATTGGTGATATTGGTATGCTCACCCCGTGTGGGGGCTGTCTCTGTTGGGGCAACTGATACATGTGTAGCAGCAGCTTCGGAGTTGAGCTCGGGTTGTTGATTAGAGGTACTTCCAGGATCGAGGTACCAGAGCTGGTTGGATACGTACATAGATCCAGAGTTGTGTTCGAGCTGTGCTTGGGAGGTGCTTTCAGGATTGAAGTACCAGTAACGGTATCTGGTAGAGTGTTTTATACATTAGATACACGCTTATTCATTGGGTGCTCTTATGTAAGTACGTTTTACGTGTATATGGAATGTATAAATGGGCTATGACTTCCCTCTCTTCATTTATAGTTTGCATGCAATTAAGTATGGAATTGCTAAATGAACTGAGAGCATATTAGTGTATTATAAGGGTGCATACTATGTAAGTGATCTTGGTTGGGGAATTTGAATATTATGTGGATCAAATCAAGAAATTTTCTGGATAGTATATGGTGTTACACTTGCATATGGCTTTTTCCCCATGATAGTATGATTATATGCACTAATGGTATGGATTAATACACTAATAACGGGTTAAGGGCACTGGGTCCTTACAGTATGACAATACTCCAGGTCAACAATAAAATCCTCAGTAATAATCATCAATCAATAACCGACATCATAATCATTTCCCCCAATAAATCATAAATCACATTCTCCTCAAAATAACATGCATCTATAACACTTAAATGAAAGGAGAACCTTCGAGACATGCATACAAACCATATACAAGCATCAAGGTGCTCACATGCGAGCAACGAATAAACGAATACCAATTAAATGCATGAATAATGCATGCCTTCAACCCATACTCAAAGTACACTCCTGGGAGCATCATCGTTCAACGAGTTCGAGCTTGCCATCCCAAACACCGTAGTACATGTACTACCTGTTTCAACAGAAACAGCCCACACACGGGGTGAACATACCAACAATATGATCTCAATATCATCAATTAAACAATTCATAATTTACAAAACATAAAACTGTAAATTAAGATAATACTCTATGTATATACCATAACCGTGTGAAAGCTCCCTCGATGTTCATGTTCTTACAACATCAAAGACCATCAACTTAAAATCAAATAAATCATCACCATAATGATTTACAGTACTCATATTCATAAACCATTAAATCTATATTCAATAATGACTAAGGCATTACAACAATTATTTATTGAAATCAAGTACATTTCAATCACTCATTTCCCCATCACATCTCATTATATTTCATCTCTCGCTCAATAGCAGCGGCACTACAATCCTTCGGCACTACAATCCTTCACATGCTTAACAACGGTGGCACTATAACCATCGCCCGCTCAATACCGACGGCATCAAAAGAATTCACCATTATATCAAAACTCATTACATACTATAATATCCACAATTCCATCATGATTCTCCATCCACTAGCTCATTCATATATCCAATTTCAATATATATATATGAATCATAGTACGTAATTAACATCACGCATACCTGCCCGTACGTCATTACATACCTTATCGTCGACCACATGATCAAGCTACCATCAACGTCCGAAGGCTCGTGTAGTGTCTATATCGAATATCAATTCAATATTAGCTCATTGTCAATACAATTGATATCATTTATATATTTTCCAACTTCAATTCAATAAAAGTCTTAAATAACTTTGTACTTGTACATTCAACAAAATATCATCTATCATATAGATTCGTGATGCCTCCCTTTATAACAATCACATATACTCAATATAATTTCACCATTATAACCAACCTCATTTATCATACTCCGCATAGTACGCAAACAAATCAATTTCTTCATTCATTCGAGTTATTACTAACTCAAGTATGTCATATTTACATTTCTAAGGTTTAAATAACCTTAATCCATTGTTCAAGAAATCCTCAAAATATCATAAGTTGTAATTCTTCCCTCAAAACAACAATAAAATTTGATCAACAAGTAGCTTAATTCGATTCCTTCATGCAATTTAAATTGATCCACTTCACCAGCCTATTTAATTCATTTCAGCATCATGATTTCAATTCAATTCAGCAGCATAAACTCGATTATATGCAGCGCGATTTTGGTCCAAATAGCAATTAAACTTGACCAACAACATCAGCAAGATCTCAACTAAAAACAGCAAGATATAAACCACAAAATTTTCGAACCAAACTAACTAGATTTCCAATGAAGATTCAGCAAATAAACATAAATATTTCGAACACTAATATAGAATATTTCTGAACCCTAAGACATCAATATTTTGAATCCAAGAAGACGGCACAAACACAATTTCGAATCCAAGAAGACAGCACAAAAAATTCGATCCAAAGCTGCACGATATCGCTCAAGAACAGGGAAGGAAGTGAAATGCCAAAGGGAGTTCTTTCAACAACCAAATCCATGATTTAACCAAGTTAAAACACAATCAAACACAAAAAGCCATAACCGATCAGAAATAAAAATCCCACTGCATCGTCCCTTCAAAATCGCGACTACCATCGAGCCAAACAAGAAACATTTTGGAGAGAAGAATAATCACCAAAAATAAGGTAAGATTTTACCTTCAAAATCCGATGAAAATTTCTGAATTCTGTCACCCTCCTTGCTGCGCTTTTGATCGAGAGAATAGGGAAGGGAAAAGATGAGGGAGGCGTGTGGTGTAGGTGGGGAGTAGGTGATTTCTTGTGTGGTTTAACCTAACTCATGGTTAAATCTTGACCATCCAATTACCATCATTTTACTATATTTCTTTTAATCACAATAAAAAATAGTATACTAGTCACTATCATTTATTCCAATTCATTTTTAGATTAATTTACACTACAAGTGCCAACCCGAAATTAATTATCCCAACTCTGGAACAAATATATACTTCCAAAGAATATAATTCATTATTATATCACAATTTACCACAATTAAATCAACTGAATAATCATCAATTATTCCGGGCATCACAATAATGAAAGGCGGTGAATAGTTAACAATGGAACAAGTTCAATCCCTAGACATCTCATACTCAACAATGCAGCGAACGAGCTTCATGTACAAATTATAGATCCAATAAATACAAACCCTCAATAGCTCAAGTAATACACTAGAATTGTTTTAATGGGGTTTGAGCTTGTTTTGGGAGCTTAGTTTGGGGTATCAAGTGATCGCTATTATTTTAAACAATATTTTTGAGTGTAGCAATTGCGTACCGCAAGTGCATGGTGTCAAGTTTTAGTATAATGATATGAAAAGTACAGATTGTCGATCCCACGAAGACTAGAAAATAATTACCAAACTCCACTAGTTTAACTATATTTAGCCTACGATAATTAATTATGATTAATTAACTAAAGTTGACTAATTAACTCGATAATTAACCCAAACAAACAGTAGTGAATAAGATTAATAATCAAAAGAAACAATTATCAAGACTTTCGATTCACCCATGCAATCCCCCACAATTCGCCTATAGTTAAGAATTAAATTCAAACGTTCTAAGGTGACGAGTTTTCTTAGTGCACTTGTTATACCTTGGTCCGGTTACAACAAGTTTTATACTAAGATGCAACAAGGCAATGATCATGCACTTATTTAACACTCAATATTGTAAGTTGATATATGAAAACTTCTAGCTTTCGATTACTAGATATATATAGCTATCAAACATGTATTTGACTTCATCTCTCGATATCAGTCTGAAATCCACGGTTTAATTTACTATATCGTATTACAATCTCCTATGGTCAATTCAATTGCAATAAATATCAATCAAGGATATTAATCCATTGAAAGCATGAGCACAACAAATTAAACTCAAAGAATTTGTAAGAATCAATCAAAACTTAATTAAAATTGTGGGTTCAAAACATGGGATCCCCTAAGTCTTGACAACAAACATAGCCAACAATCAAATAACAATGCATAAACTTGTTTTGCAACAATCTAAACATTAAATCTAATGAAAATAGAGAACTAGAGTTAGAAATACGGAAATAACAAGAGGCGTTGACTCCTTGCGTTGCTCCGTCGTCCCGTCTCTTCCAATGCGTCTTCTCTTCAAATGGTGTAGGGATGGTTGGGGATGAAAGAGAGTGATGGTGGCTGAGTTTGTAGGGTAAATTGTGAGCCAAGAATCCCTCAATTTCGTCTGAAATCTTCTATATATTGTGTTGGAAGAGTCTTCAATTCTTTGGACACAAAATAGCTTGATAAGGGAAGAAATCTCGATTTTTTTGGGTTTGACGATCGATCGCCGTCAGTTGCCGATCGATCGCCAAACTATACTGTGTTTATTTTTCAAAATTTCCGACGCGGCGATCGATTGCTGGTTTTCACCGATCGATCGCGAATGTGCACTGTTTGGTGTCGATCGATCGCCAGATATTACCGATCGATCGCTAATACTAATTTTCAACATTTTGCACTTTCGTCCCTCCTTTCCGTGTTTGCTCGGTTTGGTAATTTTTCATCATTTTAAGCCTATTTCCTCCACTTTTATGCATTTGAATCTAGATTCCTGAAATATATAAATATATACCAAAAAGCGTAATATTTTCCAGGAATCACTACAAAAACGCCCCTAATCTTATATCAATTTGTGTAAAAATCACACTTATCATCAAGCTTTTGAAAAATATGTGAAATTGTAGTGTTGTGATTATTGATAATTGGTTTTGAGATTTGGTGTTATTTGAAGTTATACTTCATATTATTGTTGATTGTTGATTTGAGTTTGGGGAAGGATTTGAGGTGTTGAAAATTGTAATTTTCGAGTTTCAGGGAGGAACTGATCGATCGGTCGAGTGCGTAGCCAAAAATCAAAATTCTGGGTCGATCGATCGGTAGGGTTGTTTAAAAAAAAAAATTCTCCTTAATTTTTTTATGAGCTTTCGTTGGTCCATTGATGATTAAGTCTTGTAATTGAGATTTTTACTGAGCATGTGTTATACTAAGAAACAGAGCTTTATGAATTATCGGCTTTAATAATGAATTTTTGTTGAATTCATGTAGAGCCTGCTCAGACCTCTGGACAGAGAGGATGATAGCTTTATATTAATCTTGGACTGAGAGGTGCGTAGTGACGTACGAGCAATGTGTTAATGTTGTGTTATGCTTAAGTGTTTAAGTTATATTATGTTGCTTATGGAGTAAACGTTGAATTATGTGTTATTGGATTGCTATTTGAACTGCTATTATGATAGCGACGAGTATATATATGGATCGCTATTATTATAGAGATGAGTATTGGATGCTGTTATTATAGCGATGAGTACTGGACCGCTACTACTATGGACCGCTATTATTATAACGATGAGTATTGGACCGCTATTATTATAGCGATGTGTATTGGACCCATATTACTATAGCGATGAGTATTATTGGACCGCTATTATATTAGCGATGAGTATATCGATATGTGTGTTGGTATGAAAGTATATCCTATGAGAATATGAAATGTTGAAAACAGGGACAAATCGAAGGATCATGTGTGGATCCGCAGTATACAGGAAGTGTTCTTACAACTTATTGTTTAAGTTTGTGTTTGTAAGTAACCCCATGAGCATACAACGCAGCGGAATAAAATTTTGGGATTACAAACCAGCGATCTATATGGTGTGCGCTTATCGTGTACGCCCAAATTAACCCCACTCAATCCTCAAGATTGATAACAATAATGTAGTAGCGTGAGTAGGGATCGATCCCACGAGGAGGTGTGAATTCTTGTGTTAATGAAAATCAAAATCAAAAGAATAAAAGATGGGGTTGTGAATGAATTATACTAATTAAAATTAAAACTAAAGATTAAAGTAACGAAAGTTATTCTTGGTATCGGTCGACTCTTCCTTGGAATTATCATCTATTTCATCGATTCACAAAAGACTCAATTTTTCATATGAATATTCATCGTTGGACGTTTAATCCAATAATCAAAGTCCTATCTCACCTTACGTGTAGTTAAGTAGCCCAAGCGTTCTAGTTTAACCCTTATCAAACAATCAATCAAAATACAAGCGATTAAGATTTAAATTGATGATAGCATATGAACTAGTGAGATCGATGAAGCTAAACAACATAATCCAAGCGTCTATGTTTAATCTAGTCAAGTGTTCTTCCTAAGAATTTAACAAACTCACAAGCGGAATTTAATTAATCTTAGTTGCTTCGTAAATTAGAGGGATCAAACGATTCCGTATTTGATATCTAATATAGCGTTAGATTTCATGCAAGTTATTAGGTTGTCAATCCAATAAACAAACACAACAATCATATCAATAAAATCAGAAAAACTCTTGATACTCAATAAAATTGATATATAAAGCGTATGAATCTCCCCAAGATAAATAATTCCAAGGATTTGTCTTCCTCAACCAAGAATTAAAAACTAGCTAGACATAATCTAATAAAAACAATAAATAAAAGCAAGGGAAAGAATACTAATCCGATCTCCGCTCGTCGAGGTGTCAATCCCGCCTTCGCTTCGATCTTCGTAGCCGTTCTTCAACAAAATTGAAAAGAAAATAAAAAACTATCCTAAACTACTCTACCCTAGCTATCTAGATAGTTAAAAGGTCTGAATTTCGAGTATATATGTATTGGGAGGCTGATGGAGTAGGTTAGAATCCATGTGGGAAGGAAAGAAATCAAGTTTTTTAATTTTCCAAAAGTCTTCAGGCGTAATTACGCGTATAATGGCGTAGCTACGCCTAGACATGCCGTAGCGTTGGCGTAATTACGCCTGTGAATGGCGTAATTACGCCTGTCCATCATTTTTCAGGCGAGTTTTGTATTTTGGCCATAACTTTCACATACGAACTCCAAATTCGACGAGTCAGCTGTCCACGCGAAGATAACTCAAAGTTCTACAACTTTTATATGGACCACATTCCCAAAACTTGGCTGGAATACATAGAAATTTGAGGAGAAAGGAGCAACATGTGTCTTTGATTCCGGTTTTTTCCTCTTTTCTTCAACTTTATTGCTTCTTTCATCATTTTAGCTTGATTTCTTCACGTTTCCCTACATTTACACAAATATACGATTAGGGAGCATATGTATCAATTTATCCATCAAAATATACCAAATCGTAGATAATTAAGCGCAATAGATGTGTCTATTTCTAGTCACATCAAACACCCCCATACTTAAACTTTACTCGACCTCGAGTAATCAGACAAAACTACAATAATTTTTTTATGCTTGGCTCATAGCATCATAACAAACCAACTTGTCCTCACTTTAATGCCTCAACAATTTTAACATGCACAGTAATGAAAGGCGGTGAAAAGTTAATAATGGAACAAGTTCAATCCCTAAACAATTCATACCCAACAAAGTAGTGAACGTGTGTGGGTGGTCATAAACAAGTGTCATGTACAAATTATAGATCCAAAAGAAGTAAACCCACAATAGTTCAAGTCATACACTAACACAAGTATAAGCTCACTTGCACACTCTTCTCCACTATCTTAGCCACTTTGCAAACATAAATCAAGTAGGTCTTTATTAGCTTGTAGTGTGGCCTAGGTATTGGCTTATGAAAGAAAGGTAAGGATATATCAAGTAAGAGAGTATGATGATATGCACACTAAAAGCTTCTCTTCTTGCTTGAATTTTTCAACTTTTGTTTCAACATTTTTCTTCTTTTGTGCCTTGGCTCCCCTTGGAGTCATATTTTTATCTATTTCCTCAAGGCATTCCTTTTCTTTCATGTATTTCATTCTTTTGACAATAAAGTTCACAAATATACTTCAATGATTCCCAAGTGCATTTGAATGAAATACATCATACTCCCTTAAAAGGTATGGATTGAAATCATATTTAGGCTAAAAGGGTAGGATGATAAGCTAGTCAAGAAATGTTGAATGGGGGTCTTTAGTATGCTTAGCATACTACCATTCTTCTGCATTAAAGCTCAAAAAAGGGTACTAGAGATTGATTTTATTTACATGGTAGGCTTGAAAGGCTCAAACGCATCAAAGATTGCCTATATCACTTTCATGTTTGCAAGTAGTCTAGACATATGCCTCAAAGAGCATGTAGTTAAGTTCTAGCATGTATTAGAGACTTCTTAAGACTATTACAAAGTTCACACAATCTTCACTAAACTATGCACACTTCACAAGCCATGACAATAATGTGCTCAAAATATTCAACTACTAAGTTAAAGTAAACTTTGCATTAGAGTTCAAAGTGTTCCAAGGTTAACAATTCACATATGTTCAAAAGCATGCATGATATCAATTAGGTTTCATCATGGGCTAGTGATTCTAAGCATGTGCTCATTACTAACTATGAACTCAAAATTTTTAAATTTTTCGATTTTTTTTTTATTTTGTAATATAAAAGCAATAACACACCACTAATCCCTCCCCCATACTTAAATCTTACATTGTCCCCAATGTAAGGCAAAAATACAAGAAAAGAGAAAAGTCTAACTACTAAAACAAAAAAAAATAAATAAAAGGGAGAAAGGAAACTAACTCCCCTTGGGTTGCCTCCCAAGCAGCGCCTCTGTTTAACGTCGGTGGCCCGACGCCAGTTCTCTCGCTTAAGGCGATGCCTATTCGCCTTGCACCTCTTGGAGGGTTTTTGTCTTTTCACTATGTCGCCTTCCTCCAAAGAAGTCAGTTGAGGTCGATCAAGATCTACCTCATTGCATCCTTTAAATTGTTGTCCCCTATGCTCGCCTTTGGGAATCCCATTCTGGTGAGATTCCTTGTTATCCACCTCAATCTCTGTTTGTTGTTCAAGTATTGATGGCCTCAGTACCATCGTTGCTGGAGTTTCTACCTCTTTGCCACTGTCCAAGGTGATGTTGTCTTCGAAAAAATAGTCCCAAGGATCCATTTCATCATAGTATTCTTTCGCCGAATCCTCTTCCACAGCACATGATTCATCTAAGTAATCAACATAGTTCTCAGTTGGAAACATACCATTCGGAGTTGTAGGATGTACAAGCTCCTTTTCTTCTATTGGCACATGTGTCTCCTCTTCTAGCTCGGGTGGCATCAGTACCACCTTCTCCATAGTCTCCTCTTCTTCATCACTCCATGATTCGAATGCAATCATGGTCTCCTTTTGTGCTGCTATCCGATCGGCTGATCTTATTATTTGCTCCATTTGGTTACCCAAATTCTGAGTGCTAGCCCTGAATTCCTGTTGAAATTGCAAAGTACTATCATTAAGTTTTGAAAGAAGATCCTCTAAAGACTCACCAGGGGTATGATATTGAGGTTGTTGCGGCCATGGCGAATATTGTGGTATGTATGGCGGTAGATAGGACTGCATGTAAGGTGGAGGTGGGCTCATCCATTGATTGTCATAGTTGAGATTGGGATGATCACTCCAACTTGAGTTGTATGTTCTTTGTCCACTCCCTACGCCAAGTTGGTGCACAAGATACGCCAATTCGTCTAGTCGCCTATAGTCCTCCATGAAAAGATCCAATTTTTAAGAAATCAACCTGTAAGCACGAACAAACAAGAGTAGCGGTGTGGGGGAAAGAAAGAAATAAAACGAAATAGAGAAAAAAAAACAGAAAATATTAACACAAAAATATACAACGCCTCCCCGGCAACGGCGCCAAAATTTGGTGTGCGCTTATCGTGTACGCCCAAATTAACCCCACTCAATCCTCAAGATTGATAACAATAATGTAGTAGCGTGAGTAGGGATCGATCCCACGAGGAGGTGTGAATTCTTGTGTTAATGAAAATCAAAATCAAAAGAATAAAAGATGGGGTTGTGAATGAATTATACTAATTAAAATTAAAACTAAAGATTAAAGTAACGAAAGTTATTCTTGGTATCGGTCGACTCTTCCTTGGAATTATCATCTATTTCATCGATTCACAAAAGACTCAATTTTTCATATGAATATTCATCGTTGGACGTTTAATCCAATAATCAAAGTCCTATCTCACCTTACGTGTAGTTAAGTAGCCCAAGCGTTCTAGTTTAACCCTTATCAAACAATCAATCAAAATACAAGCGATTAAGATTTAAATTGATGATAGCATATGAACTAGTGAGATCGATGAAGCTAAACAACATAATCCAAGCGTCTATGTTTAATCTAGTCAAGTGTTCTTCCTAAGAATTTAACAAACTCACAAGCGGAATTTAATTAATCTTAGTTGCTTCGTAAATTAGAGGGATCAAACGATTCCGTATTTGATATCTAATATAGCGTTAGATTTCATGCAAGTTATTAGGTTGTCAATCCAATAAACAAACACAACAATCATATCAATAAAATCAGAAAAACTCTTGATACTCAATAAAATTGATATATAAAGCGTATGAATCTCCCCAAGATAAATAATTCCAAGGATTTGTCTTCCTCAACCAAGAATTAAAAACTAGCTAGACATAATCTAATAAAAACAATAAATAAAAGCAAGGGAAAGAATACTAATCCGATCTCCGCTCGTCGAGGTGTCAATCCCGCCTTCGCTTCGATCTTCGTAGCCGTTCTTCAACAAAATTGAAAAGAAAATAAAAAACTATCCTAAACTACTCTACCCTAGCTATCTAGATAGTTAAAAGGTCTGAATTTCGAGTATATATGTATTGGGAGGCTGATGGAGTAGGTTAGAATCCATGTGGGAAGGAAAGAAATCAAGTTTTTTAATTTTCCAAAAGTCTTCAGGCGTAATTACGCGTATAATGGCGTAGCTACGCCTAGACATGCCGTAGCGTTGGCGTAATTACGCCTGTGAATGGCGTAATTACGCCTGTCCATCATTTTTCAGGCGAGTTTTGTATTTTGGCCATAACTTTCACATACGAACTCCGAATTCGACGAGTCAGCTGTCCACGCGAAGATAACTCAAAGTTCTACAACTTTTATATGGACCACATTCCCAAAACTTGGCTGGAATACATAGAAATTTGAGGAGAAAGGAGCAACATGTGTCTTTGATTCCGGTTTTTTCCTCTTTTCTTCAACTTTATTGCTTCTTTCATCATTTTAGCTTGATTTCTTCACGTTTCCCTACATTTACACAAATATACGATTAGGTAGCATATGTATCAATTTATCCATCAAAATATACCAAATCGTAGATAATTAAGCGCAATAGATGTGTCTATTTCTAGTCACATCACTATACATAGGGATTCATATCGGATTAGAGAATTACAAGTGTCTTACCTTTGTAGCGTGTTTGAAGCCGAATCCACGGAGCTGCACCACGTCCTACGCCTTCTCCGAGTCACTAAGCAAAACTCGATTGGTTTTGCCTCAACGGTATCCACACGATCAAATCGAGTGAAGGGATAGTTTAATATCAAGTTGCTAGACAAGATATTAAACCGGAACCAAAAACCACACTTTGATTCACAATCAAATTGGCACAAACTCACTCTAGAACCACACGGCTATTGGTGGCCGAGAGCTCAAGATGGTGGTGGCGGCCGAGAGTGATTCTTTTGTGCTAGGTTTTATGTTATGAATTGTGTCTTCAAATTGAACACCTTGTAATCACTTTTATATAATTAATTAAAGGCTTTCTTAAAGCTTCATGGGCTTAAGCCCATGATTTAATTAATCCTTATGATTATTAATTAAGACTCCTCTTAATTATTTAATTCATCCCATGAATTTAATTTCCCTTCTCGATTTAATCTTTTGTGCGACCCGATAGGATCTCGTAATGTTGGCAGTGACATAAAATCTCATTTTATGTCGCAAGCATTGAGCGGTATCTAGCAACACATCGATGCTACCCAAATTACGAGAATGTCAATGACTCGACATAACCTTTAGAACTTGTGATAATATTAATCATGTAACTTAATCCCTTTGTCCTTCGTGTTTAGATTGAACACGAGTCATGGAATAGTCATACTCGTATATCCAATCTTTATTTCTTGATCCCCAAGTAGAACTAGAATAAACGAATAAGCTCGATATCTCATATCGACTCATTCGAGCATGGCCATGCATTTTAGTTCTCACTTGATCAAGGGCCAAACACATCTCCTGTTATATAGGAGGGACAAATCCTATCTCGATCAGTCAACATCCCTCTACATAATTCGTAGTGTATCCAATAGTCGCCTTTATAGTATACCCTGTTACGGGTAACATTTGACGATATCAAGATACATAACTCCTTATGTTGGGATCTCTGATGATCACAAGTCGTAAGGATTACATACATTATTATCACTATGAGAATTGCATATGACGATCATATAACTATCCATGTTGCATTCTCATGGTGGGTCTGTTCAGTACATCGTTCTCTAACATGTACCCATATGTTGATTTGATATCTCATATCAATGAACAATTCATCAATCAACATATACTAGTCTCTACGTATTATCATTATCCCTTTCATGATAATACTTGACTAGGAACATCTTTAAGAATAATACAATATTATTCTAAGGACATTAACATATATATTAATTCACAATGCACAGTTAAAAGAATAATATATAATAATGAATTGCCATTCATAAATCCATAAACATTGTATGTCTTAAACAAACATCTAATGACTTGTCTTAGGGCATATCCCAACAGTGTTGTTATTCATTATGATTATGAATCGTGCTGATGTGCTCACCCTTTGTGAAAATTGTCATATAGGAGCAGATGACATGGTAGACTTTTGAAGGGCTTGGGAGAACTGGGGTGTCATGCATAAAAGATAATCAGAAGAACTTTTGGGAGTTAATGATCATGACTAGATAAATAATAATTCTATTAGTCATGTTTTGTGACTCATTTTGATTATTGTATAAGTTATATAATTCTTTCGCCTGATACTAGTACTAGGGACATGCACACTCCTTGAAATTACTCTTGAGTTTTATTTTGATATGGAAACTTTTATGATGTTGGAAGTCCATGTTAAAAATTTCAAATTTTCCATGTCATTAATAAGTAAGCATCTGTGTTACGATTTGGGGAATTACAATAGGCAAAAAAAAACCATCTACTTTCTTAAATCCTGCATAAAACCCCATCTCATTTACAAATAAATAGATTTAATTTAATCTTGTTAAAACTATATGCAGGTTTATGAAAACAAGTTCATAAATGTTCATATATATTATATATGTTTATAGTAACTTATTTTTCGTTTACATATATATTTATTATTGTGAAAATATATTTTATGATTTTTAGAAAATATGTTTATATTTTATATGTGCAATTGTTGTTAACTCAATATATCCAAAACTTGAAAAAAAGAATTTGAATTGGTCAATAAGCATGGATATATTAAAAGAAAAATTCAAAGTATTATTCATAATCTATTATAAAATTACACATTACAAATTATTCACTTTAAAATGCTGACTATTGTTCGTAAAAGAAGAAATCATTACAAAAATTTGCAGGTTTTATGAAACAAGTTCATAAAAGTCCATGTATATTATATATGTTTATAATAATTTTTTTTGTTTATACATATGTTTATTAATTTGAAAACATATTTATGATTTTTTGGAAATATGCATATATTTTACATGTACAATTGTTGCTTACTCAATATATTCAATATATTAAAAAAATTAAAAATTATCCACTTTAAAATTCTTACTATTGTTCATTTTAAAATTAAAAGAAGAAAATAATGTAGATGAAGAAAAATTGGAGGATATATTGAACAATCGATGGGGTTTTGTGCAAGATTTAAGAAAGTTGATGGTTTTTTTTGCATATTTTGTTTAAAACGAGGATTTTGTATAAAGTTTAAATTATTTTTTTTATATATATTTACTGTAAATATGAGGTTTATACAATTTACCCAAAAAAATATTTCAAAAACTAGTCTTTGAACCGGATGAGGTAATTCACCACTCAATTGTTATGTGTGCCACCTCATCTCCACGTTTTCAAACAATGATAGACTCACACATATCCACTGTGGAATTTCCCCATATCTGTGCATAATGACAGGGAATAAGACCAAGAGAGTATCAGCTGCATCAGCTAGGGCTCATACGAGGAAATCCAAGCAAGGGGGAAGAAAAGCATTTAAATTATCTTCGAGTTGTTTTTCTTTCATCCCTTTTCATTTCTTTGATCTACATTTAATGGGTTTTCTGAATTAACTGATTTCATGATTTTTGGAGAAATGTTGGGATTATTTCTTTGTTATGTTTGAGTATTCCGTGTGCACTTCAAGTTTATTATTTTGGTTCGCCTTTTCTTATGATGGATTCCTATCTCGATCAGAACTTTTTGTTACAGTTGAATTGATCGGATTAGTTCTTTCCATAAAATGAATTGAGCCCATCAATTATTATGGCTATTCTTCTACGGACATGATAGGTATTGAGAATTCTTGATATGCAATTGGCATCAATTGTAGGTAATATATTCTTACAAGGAGTGTATTTGCGGTTGATTAAGTCGAATACTTCACGGGTTAGTTAGATACATGTGCTAGTGAAACTTCTTTGCTTATTTTGTTCTTCTTCGACTTAATTTTTTTACTCACGATCTTCTCATTCACAAAAAAAACACATGATACTAAGTGTAAGACAAGTCTAAAAACTAAGGAGTTGTATAACCACGTATCCCCAAGTGTACGACAGTGTTTAAAAATTGAGAAGATTATATATCAAAATCTTAGTCAACAAATGTCAATTAGCTAAATTTGCCCATGTTTTTACCTATGTGTTTTGAATTTTAAAATCGATCACCCCTATGGTACGAGGTTGCACATTGACGTCAAGCAAAATTCTTGAAAAGTGCTTGTTGGAAGAACAAACTTCATACGTTGGACGCCAATAACCATTTGATCAAAAACTATTCTTCAAGCTGAGTTTGACTTTGATTGCCAGCTTATGTTGCATACTATAATACGCAGGATGCGAAAGACATAATGCGTCTGGGCTCAAGGTGTATTGAGACCAAGCCTTTGTGCCTGATAGCATGCCAAGACTCATCCCTTTTCTGAGAGACATGCTATGGTGCATTTTAGATGCACCACGATTGTGTATTTTAATTGAAATATGTAATAATAATTTGTGTCTGCTTGTGTTCTAAAAGAATATTGGTTTTGTTGTTGTTCAACGGTGTGCAACTATATCACATGCTATTTGACATAATTTTCTATGTTCTTTGAAATTTTAAAAGTTTATTACTCAATGTGCTTCCACTATGAGCCTTAAGCAATAAACTAGGTGATGGAGCACATGTGCGTCTTTAGTAACTGTGAGAAATTCTTCACAAGTAATTTTCTGCCATGGGGGATTTTTAAGCTTATCCAATGAGCTAAGCATGGGTTTGCAGCACTAAAAATGGTTCTGCATTAGCAGTTAACAGCGTCTGATTTTGATTTCCATCTGTAAAACAGCCTCCTCCTCAGTCTCAATCCTTTTGATTTCTCAAGCACATCGCGTTATTATAACATGTTTTACCCATTACGCTTATACATTTTCCACAGATATGATTGCAGTAGTAGTTGGAGTAGTGGGGTGTTTTCTGGGATATGCTTATCTTTCCCTAAGAGCCCCCCCTGCCAAAATATGCGGCTCACCTGGTGGTCCTTCCGTGACTTCACCAAGGATCAAACTTAGTGATGGGAGACATTTGGCGTATAAGGAGAGGGGTGTTTCAAAAGAAGAATCCAAGTACAAGATCATCATTTCTCATGGCTTTGATGACTCTAAAGACTTTCGTTTACCCATTTCTGAGGTCAGAAAAATCTATCTCGCTCAAGTTTCAATGCTTTATTAATTAGTTGATTAACAGGACAAGTTTTGAGTTATTTTCCGAGAATCTGTTTGTTTATGTAAAAGACTCTGTTTATCATCTTGTTAGACACAACTCGATTTTCTTTACTTTCTTGAATCATCCTTTGTTGAGAGGTTGAGAGTATAAAGCATTCATTTTCTGTTATTTAGCATGATTATTTTCTTGACATTTTCCCCTGAACTCAATTCATTTCCCTTTGTTTCACCACTGACCTCCCGAGGTAAGGAAATCCGTGCAAATCTATCTGCTAATTTTTACTCAATGACATTATTTTTTCCCCAAAATGGAAATTCATTTGGCACCAATCTAATTAGAGTCGGTAAACTGGTCAGTTATCCTTAGAAATATATAATTTTCAAATTTCAGGCAAGTGATGGAAAAGGAAGTAATCATTGGAATAATACTTAAGTTGAAAGATGATCTATCACTATGATCTACATTTTCTAGTTACTATGTTTAATATTTCCTCATCTAAAATGTTAAGCTGGTAAAGATGAGATGCATTTAATTTTTAATGCCTCTAAAATGGCTGCATACTGATACAATCTGGTTCAATTATTAAGTAATAAGGACGGAAATGTAATTCACTAGAACTCAATAAACTTCAGAATTTAAAATGTAAAGTGAATATGTGTATTGATTGTATGAAAAACAAAAACCGAAAGGAATTACAATTCGCGCTCCTCTCGGCTCACTATCACTCAAAGGAAGGGAATCCTTCCTTTGCCCAAGCACGAAGCTCGCCTCTCAATCTCTAAACAATATGCTGAATGAAATTATTCTCTCCCCCTTCCCCTTATTTAAACCCCCACCCCTTACGTAACTAACTCTCTCTCATCTCATGTTCACGTTTTTTTCCTCCCACGCCTTTGATAGACCTTTAATATGTTGGGCTTCTTTCCTTGGGCTTGTTGTGTTAATTCTTGGCTTGGGCTTTCTCTATTGGGTCTGTATCAATACCTCCTCCTCACAAGAAACCTTGTCCTCAAGGCTGAACCAAGGAAATTGTTGTTTAATCATAAGTGCATCTTCCCATGTCGCCTTTTCCTTTGGTTTATTTGCCCAGAATATCAACACCTGATCCACCACTGCCCCCATCAATCTGCAATGCTCTGCAGTCCAACACTTGTTCTGGTTTGAGAGTGTGATCAATTTCTACTTCTAGTTCTTATGGCAATTCAGTGTTAGTCTCATAATTCCCTCGAGCATTTTTTATCTTGGAAGCATGGAAAACGGGGTGGACTCTTCCAGATATGCCACATTTCCCACTTTCTGCGGCACTTGAAATGGACCAAAAAAACAAGCAGCAAGTTTTTGGTTCACCCTTCTTGTCACTGTCACTCGTCTATGCGGTCGTAGCTTCACAAAGACCATTTCCCCTAGTTCGAACGAAACATCCCTCCTTTTGATGTTGGCATACTTAACCATACGTTGTTGGGCTCTATTCAAGTGATATTTGAGCTATCTGATCACATCATCCCTCTCTCCAAGTCCTTAGCTAAAGCCTCCACATTAGTCTCCGTTGGCAAGTAATGTATGAGTGTTGGTGGAGACCTCCCATACACAATTTCATAAGGAGTGGCTTTTATTTTTGTACCAATATTCCGTCCAATGAATCCATTCTGCCCATGACTTAGGTTGCTCCGAAGCAAAGTTACCTACGGTATGTTTCGAGGCATCTATTCCATACTTCCGTTTGCCCGTCGGTCTCTGGATGATACACTGAACTCATTCTCCATTTAGTTCCCTGTGTTCTGAAATATTCCAACCAGAAATGACTAAGAAAAGTGGGGTCTCGGTCACTTACTATGGAGCTAGCAAATATTTCAGCCACTCCCTTTGCCAAGTATGGATGTTTAATAAGGAGGAAGTACCCATACTTGGACAACCTGTCTACTACCACCATGATAGCGTCGTGCCCTTTCGATTTTGGAAGCCCAGTTATAAAATACATGGCAATGTCTGTCCACACCACATCGGGAACTTGGTAGAGGTTGCAACAGCCCCCCTGGAGACATAGCTTGGTAATTTTGACGTTGGCATTCATCACATTCTGCAACATATGTCAAAATCTCCCTCTTCATTCCCCTCCAATACACATTAGAGGCCAATCTTTGATAAGTTCTAAATGCCCCTGCATGCCCCCCACAGGTGTGCGATGATACTCTTCCAACAACCTCCCCATCCACAATTACGAGCGTAGGATCGGGTTATGGGACGGTTGTGTATATTGGTGAATTCGTGAGGTTGGTTCGTCTTTTTCTTAGGGTTCCCTATGTTTAGAGTGTCCTTGACTTGAATGAATGTAGGGAAATTTTGAAAGATAGAATCTGAGGGGGACTTGTGAAAAATTGTTTATTGAGGTAAAAACTTGAATCTTATTAAAAAACCAATAGTTCTATATAAACAAAGAGTCCTAAGAAACCAATACAAAGAATAAAATCCTATCTCTATGTAATCTCAAAAGATCCAAATCCTAAATATGAACAAAAGATAATAAATAATCCAAAACTTGAATAGAAGATAATAATGTGATCTCCTTAAATCTTTCTGAACATCCCATGAGTATATCTCTTGAAGATCAAGTCACATTTGGTGTTGGGATTCTCCATGGAAGCATGCGGGTTCGTGCATGTAACATTACTGCCCCCTTGAGGATCGTGGATGTCCGCAAACACGAAAGAGGGTTACTTTTGAGACAAAGATGTGGCGTCCTCCCAAGAGGCTTCTGCTGGGGAGAGACCCACCCAATGAACCAACACCTCGGTTCGCGTGCCTCAAGAATGGGCTGCGGATGGGTGAGAGTTCGGCATGATCCATTGGTGGAAGAGTAGGTGTGCTCGGACACATTCCATTGAACTTCTTCAAAACGGAGACATAAAAGACCTGATGGAGCTTTGAGGAGTCTAGCAAGATTGAGGTGTAGTAAAAGCTTACCCTTACAATTCTTCACAAGAATACACTTCTTGCTTGAGCTAACAACCAATATCCATAGATACGTAAGCCATTGTAACTCGGTGGTGAGACGGGGTTGCATTCATGTCGAAGTATTAGTCCGCTCATACTACCCATCCCAAAGGATCATTCCCATTAAACACAGGTAAATCTAATCGCCTCATTGTGTGACAATAGTCATTGTTGACATAAACATTCGTTGTTTTCTTCGCAAATCCTGCCTCCCACCGAACTCTTTCCTCTATTCCCTTCTCCCTCAGCTCTCCATCAACCATGTCAAACCGTTACTTCATCGACTGTGGTTTAGTTACATTGACCCATTCTGCCATTGCACCCATGGTCGATCGTATCTCCCACATGTTAGCTCCCATCTCTTGTTTCCATGTTTGATAAGTTTTCTCCTGGGTGGACATACAAGCCTTGGTGCGTTCTTCCTAAAGGCGATAAACAAGGATGGGAAAATTGAGAGCTTCATTCTTTTCTCTCTTGAATTTTATTATACTTCACAACCTTAAAATACAAGTTAAAGTCTGATATATATAGAAGACTCATAAGACTCCTAAGAATAAAGAAAACAACCATCTATTCTATAATTAAATATTAAATAAAAGATAAAGATATAAGAGGATAAACTAAAATCCTATCAAACTTATCAACACTCCCCCTCAAGTTGGAGTGTACAAGTTGTGCATTCCCAGCTTGTCTATTAATCTTTCAAACATGGGTCTAAACAAGGCTTTTGTCAGTATGTCAACAGTCTGTTAAGATATTGGAATATAATCAATGCTGATTGTTCCTTCATCAATCTTAATGAAATGTCTGTCTAGTTCCACATGCTTTGTTCGATCATGATGTACTGGGTTGTGTGATATATCGATAGCAGCCTTGTTGTCATACAATAGTTTTAGGGGCTTTGTTTTACTCAATCTCAGTTCTTCAAGCATCATTTTTAACCTATAAGGCTTCACATACACCATGAGCAACTGATCTTAATTCTGCTTCAGCACTGCTTCTTGCTACAACTGGTTGCTTCTTACTTCTCCAAGTCACTAGATTCCCACATACAAAAGAACAATACCCAGATGTGGACCTTCTATCATTTATTGAACCTACCCAGTCAACATCAGTAAAAATTTCAATACCTCTTGAATCTGATGTTTTGAAGAATAGACCCTTCACTGGTGTCACCTTTGTCAGATTTTTGATTCAATGCCCATTACTATGGGTTTCCTCATTTATATAGAACAAATATGGTTACACAATCCCACAAAATGTGGTTACACAATCCCTAATTTAGGGCTACAAAATCCTACCAAATCCCCTAATTATGCTAACAATATCCATGAAAATATGGTAAGATATAATCAATATGTACAACTACAATCTAATCAAATCAATCTAGGATTTATCAAATCTAATATCATTAACATCCCCCCTCAAATTGATGTTGGGCGATCATAAAGCATCAACTTGTCAATAAACTGATGTCGATGGCGTGAGAGAGCTTTAGTGAAAATGTCAGCAGTCTGATGCTCAGTCGAGACATGAGGAAGATGAATCACTTGTGTTGTAAAAGCTTCACGAATAGAATGACAATCAACTTCAATATGCTTTGTACGCTCATGAAACACTGGATTAACAGTAATCTGAATAGCACTAGTGTTATCTGCATGAAGAGGATTGGAATGCATTTGAGGAAATCCAAGTGCACCCAATAATCCACGGAGCCAAGCGAGCTCAGAACAAGCAGATGACATAGCACGATACTCAGATTCAGTAGAAGACTTGGAAACCGATCTTGTTTCTTACTTTTCCAAGAAATGAGAGCAGAGCCAAGGAACATACACCAACCGGTGACAGAGCGGCGAGTATCTGCACAACCAACCCAATTAGCATCACTATAAGCCGTCAACTGTATGGACGAATCTTTAGGGAGTAAGAGCCCACGGAAAGAAGTGCCTTTGAGGTACCGTATAATGCGACGAACAGTAGCAGGATGAAGATGACGTGGAGCCTGCATGAATTGGCAAACTTGTTGAACAACAAAAGAGATATCTGGACGAGTGATTGTCAAGTAGTTCAAACTCCCAACAAGCTGCCGATACAAAGAGGGATCAGAGAGAAGGTCACCCTCGTCCCGAGAAAGTTTGAGATTAACTTCCAAAGGAGTAAGAACTGAATTGCCCAATTGGAGACCAGCCAAGGAAATCAACTCCTGCGTATATTTATGTTGATGTAACATAATACCAGTGGAAGTGGTATGGACCTCAAGACCAAGAAAGTATTGCAATAAACCAAGATCCTTCATATGAAATGATGTCTCAAGACGGTATCTGAACCCGTAATAACAATATCATCGACATAGACCAGAAGGATGACAATGCCCGTAGAAGTTTTGCGAAGAAAAAGAGATGAATCAAACTGACTTTGAGCAAACTGAAAAGCAAGTAAGGAGATGACCTTGCCCTCGGGGCTTGCTTCAACCCATACAAAGAACCACGAAGACGACACACTTCCGAGGAAGGAGTAATAAAGAGATCAGGAGGCGGAGACATAAAAATTTCTTCCTTTAGATCGCCATGAAGGAAAGCATTTTTTACATCCATTTACCGGAGGGACCAACCCTTAGAAGCAGCGAGTGCTAATATAGTGCGAACCGTAGTCATTTTGGCAACTGGAGCAAATGTTTCTTCGTAATCAATGCCATATTCTTGGCGATTCCCAAGAGCCACAAGCCGAGCTTTATACCTATCGATGGACCCATCAGGCCAGAATTTGACAGAATACACCCACTTACAGCCAATGGGCTTGATGCCTGGCGGACAAGACACAAGGTCTCAAGTGTGATTGTCTTGAAGAGCCTGGAGCTCTTCCTGCATAGCGTGCTGCCAACATGCTTGGGAAGCGGCCTGAGAATAAAAACGAGGAACCAAAACAGTATCCAGAGTAGCAGTAAATGAAGTAGGAGAAAATCCATACCGATCAGGGGGCTGAGAAGCCCTAGTGGAGCGCCGAAGTGGTGGAACTGTGGGGGGATCAGGTGAAGAGTTAGTGATCGGAACGGGCTACGGAGCACGACGATGGTAGACCAGACCTAGTTTAAAGCGCTCAAAAGGAGGAGACACATGATCAAAAGTGGGAAAAACAGCAATATGAGAATCCATAAAAAGAACCTGAGACTGGAAGAAATATTGATGCTCAAAGAAGATAACATTCCGAGAGGTTCGAAATTTATTAGCCTGAGCATCATAACAAATGAAGCCTTTCTGAGTGGGAGAGTATCCCATAAATGCACACTTAGCTGATTGGCAGTAAGCTTGTGACGATCAGGAGGCGGGAGATGAACAAAACAAACACAGCCAAATGTGTGAAGAGACTCATATTTGGGAGACATGTTATGTAGACGAAAATAAGGAGAATCATAATTTAAAGTAGTAGTAGGCAAGCGATTGATCAAATAAACAGCACTGGATAATGCTTCGACCCAGAATTTAGACGGTACAGATGAATCAAGTAATAAAGAACGAACAACATCCAAAAGATGACGATTCTTACGTTCGGCCACTCCATTCTGTTGGGGAGTACAAGGACTAGACCGTTGGGAAATTATTCCCTGCTGCTGAAGATAGGTCTGAAATGCATGAGACATATATTCCCCGCCTGAGTCAGAGCGTAAGATTTTGATACAGGCATCAAACTGTGTCTGGATAAACACAACAAATGTTTGAAAGACAGAAAACACCTCAGCTTTGGAACGAAGGAAATATATCCAGGTAAATCTACTAAAATCATCGATAAAAGTAACAAAGTACCGTTGAGCATGTGATACAACCGGACTAACACCCCAGACATCAGTATGCAAAATCTCAAAGCATTGTGAAGCACGACTATCATGCGAAGGAAAAAGGTAAAATTTTACTCTTACTAAGACGGCAAGTATCACAGTCAAAAGAAGTAGAAGAAGTAAATAAATCTTTATTGCCAAAAAACCATTATTCAGTAGATGAGTCATGACATGAGAATTGGGGTGACCCAATTTCTTATGCCAGACTTCAGTGTTATTGGCCGTAGCCGTACAAACAAAGGAGATGCAATTAGGAATAGAAAATTGTAAAGGCAAAAGGCGTCCCACTTTAGGCCCCTTTGCGATTACTGTCCCGGTCACCTGATCCTGCACAAGACAACCACCACGAGAAAAATGAACATCATAGTTATTATCGACCAATTGCCCAACAGAAATCAAATTCGTAGTTAATTCAGGAGAGACAAATATATCGCAGATTGTAGAACTCAAATTACCCAAGGCAGTAATAGGAAGAGTATTCCCATTAGCGAGCTGAATATCTTGAGAACCCCTATACTTACGAATATTATGAAGACCGAGCGTACCATTAATCATATGATTAGATGCACCAGAATCAGCAATCCATGACGAGGTAGAGGAAGAACCAGTACCTTGGAGACCCAATGCCGTAAAAGCTGAAACAATCATTTGTTGGACCATGGCAAGGGTGAGAACAGGCGAAGCAGAGCTTACAGCGAGAGGTGCAGGAGGCTGGACGACAGCCTGTAGAGCATGAGGTTGGCGGTTTTGAGGCCGCACCGGACAATCACAGTTATGAGCAATATGCCCGAAGTCTTTGCATCGGTGGCATTGAACAGAGGACCTTCCTTTCCCTTGTGCCACATATGCAACGTTCATAGCTACTGATTCGGTAGGTAGGGTCACTTGAGTGGATAAGCGTTGTTCTTCACGAAGTAAAGCTCCAAGACATATATCCAAAGAGGGAACCGGATCACGATTCAAGAGACCCGCACGGACAGGCTCATACTCCGGACAAAGTTTCATTAAAAATTGGTCACGCTGACTCTCAGTATGAAGTTCTTGAAGAGCCGCAAGGGCCGTAGAGGGAACCTTAGCGTGAATGATAGCCGAATATTCGCTCCAAAGATTAAGAAAGCCGGAGTAAAAATCGGTAATAGACAGATTACCCTGACTGTACTGATTTATATCCAATTCCAATTGAAACTTCCGAGCACTGTGGTCTTGATGATAAATACGCAGTAAATAATCCCACATAGCGTGAGCCGTAGTAAAGCACCGAAGATTGGAGACAAGATGAGGCTCAATTGTTCCCAGCAGCCAGGAGATGACCTTGGCATCTTTGGTTTCCCACTTGGCGAGTTCCGTGGCATCAGTGGGAATTGGAACAGATGTGTCAAGATGATGAGATAACTCGTTACCTTTCAAGAACATCTTGAATTGGAATGCCCAGGTAGGGTACGTTTTTCCCTTAAAGCGAACACAATAACAATTGTGTTCTCAATCGACATGATTTAGTAGAAAAAGGATGGAACAGTAACGCTGAACAGTAACGCTGAACAGTACGCGGAACAGTATCCGTGAACAGTAACGCCCGTGAACAGTACCCGGAATAGTAACGCCCGTGAACAGTAATCGCGCGCACAGTAACACGCGCACAGTATCCACGCGCAGTAGACGCATAGAATTGCGTCGCACAATCAGAAAACGCGACCACCGCACGCAAAACCCTAGAACGCGCACGCAGATCTTGCCTGAAACCCTAGAGTGGCGCCCCCAAAAAAAAATCGCTGCAGAACAGTCTGTGCGAAACCCTTAATCGGAAAACCCAAAAAAATCGAAACCCAAGTCTGAGCCAAAATAGAACCCTAAATCGTTAACTGTGAAGCCCAAAAATTATTAACTGGCTCTGATACCATGACAGATTTTTGATTCAATGCCCATTACTATGGGTTTCCTCATTTATATAGAACAAATATGGTTGCACAATCCCACAAAATGTGGTTACACAATCCCTAATTTAGGGCTACAAAATCCTACCAAATCCCCTAATTATGCTAACAATATCCCTGAAAATATGGTAAAGATATAATCAATATGTACAACTAAAATCTAATCAAATCAATCTAGGATTTATCAAATCTAATATCATTAACACCCTTTAAGTACCTCAATATTCTGTAGACTACCAACATGTGTTCTTCCAAAGGAGCATGCATGAACTGACTTATGCAACTAACTGGAAATGTTATATCCGGTCTAGTGTGAGAGAGATAAGTTTGCCGATAAGATGAGAATTGAGTCTCAATCTTTGGGATTAAGTTTGGTAGGATAATTGTAAATCGGTAGATTACCGATGAAGACCGATGAAGAAATCTTTCTGGTTTTTCTTATTTCTGAATAATTTTGAAGTTTACAGAAGTTCTATTAAATAGAACTTACAATCAGATCAAACTAAATCTAATTGCTATCTTATCCTATTATCTTATATTCAAATCTTATATTCGAACTCTAAAATACAAATCTTTTATCTTATCTAGACTCCCCCTCAAGTTGGTTCGAAAATATTTATCATTCCCAACTTGCTCACTTGATTTTCGAAGATTTGTCTTGACAACTCTTTTGTTAGCATATCTGCAACTTGCAACGAGCTTGGAACAAATGGAGTGCACATCTTGCCATCTTCAATCTTTTCTTTAATGAAATGTTTGTCGATTTCAATGTGTTTGGTCCTCTCACGTAGCACTGGATTATGAACAATGCTAATTAACCATAACTCTTTTTAACCACATCACTTCACATACTCCTTGAGCCATCGATCTAAAGTTCAGCCTCGGCACTACTTCTAGAAACAACACTTTGTTTTTTGCTTCTCCAAGTTACCAAGTTACCCCATACAAAAGTGTAGTATCCTGATGTAGATCTTCGATCAGTGATAGATCCTACCAAGTCGGCATCAGTGTAAACTTCTATACCTCTTTTTTCAGTTTTTTCAAAGAATAGTCCTTTCCCAGGAGTTCCTTTCAGGTATCTAAGTATGCGATACACTGCTTCAAGATGTTCTGCAAAGGGTGAATGCATGAACTGACTTACCATACTTACTGCAAATGCGATGTCAGGTCGAGGATGGGAAAGGCAGATTAGCTTGCCTACTACTCGTTGATATTTTCCTGTATCGACTGTAATGCCGTCTTTAACATCTCCTAATTTTTTGTTGGCTTCTATTGGAGTATCCGATGGCTTGCACCCACTCATCCCTGTTTCTTTCAGTAGATCCAGGGTATACTTTATTTGGGAAACTATGATTCCTTTTTTTGATCTGGCCACCTCTATTCCAAAGAAATATTTCAACAGTCCCAAATCTTTCATCTCAAATTCTTTTGCCAACTGTTTCTTTAACCTGGTCATCTCTTGTATAGTTATTAAAAGCTCACATAGCGCGCGCTAAAGCTCAAGGCGAAGCGAGGCGCGGGTCTTGCGCCTCACAGCGCCATGCGCCTCGTGTTTTGGCTCAAGACGAAGCGAGGCGCGGGTCTTGCGCCTCACAGCGCCATGCGCCTCGTGTTTTGGTAAAGCGCGCGCTATCTGCGCTTTTTCAATTAGCCAAGGCGCGCGCAATTTTCAAGCCTTAGCAAAGGCGCGCTATAGCGCGCCTTTGCTAAGGCTTGAAAATTGGGGCTGGCAGGTTATCAAAATACGTTGCTAAGGTTGGGCTTTAAATTTAAATTTGGCTTATTAAAAATAAGCCCAAGTTAGAGAATATTAGGGTTAAGTTGGAGAGTTTTAGGGTTACTGTTACATGAACTCTAGTCGCCTGCCGACCGATAAGCAAGGTTGATGTGTTCCAGTGCTCTATTTTTCTTTTCTTCAAAATTACATTGCATTGTTTCCTTTCCTTTTTAGGTCTCAAATTATTATTTATTTTTGGATTGATTCTCCTTTCTTGTTTTATATTTTCTTTTCCTTCAATTTTTACGTGACAAAGTTCATCAGTCATCACAATCGTCAATGAGTCCATCAATCAAAGTTTGACAAATACTTGAGAATATAGGAAAATATAAATTGCTAAGCTATCAACATTGCTAAAGTATACTGCTAATTGTTGCTAATGAGTTTGATTAAATTTTATTGATACTTCTGATGTATTAAAAATATATAAGCTATTGCGTTTTACTTTAGTAAAGCGCGCGCTTCGCTTCGCGTCGCGCTATGCGCTATAGCCCCAGGACCCCTTTGCGCTTTAGTGCGCTATGCGCCTTTAATAACTATGATCTCTTCTATGTCATCACCTGCCAATATAATATCATCAACATAAACAATTAACACAGATATTTTGTTTGAATTTGATTTCTTGGTGAAGAGAGTATGATCAGATTCTCCTTGAGAGTAGCCCTGACTTTTGACACATCTTGTGAATCTTTCAAACCATGCCGTGGGGGATTGTTCAAGTCCATAGAGAGATTTTTTCAGCCTGAACACCATAGAACCAAATTCATTAGTAAAACCAGGTGGCAGATCCATATATAGTTCCTCCTCTATCTCTCCATTTAAAAAGGCATTTTTTACATCGAGTTGGTTCAATGACCAGTCTAAATTAGCAGCAATAGACTGAATAACTCGAACAGTATTAAGTTTAGCCACAGTGTTGTATTTTCGTGCATCGTGTTATATTTTAGTGCACCAAGGTTATATTTTCATGCACCAGTGTTGTATTTTTGTGCATCAGTGTTATATTTTAGTGCACCAAGGTTATATTTTCGTGCACCAGTGTTATATTTTCGTGCACCAAGGTTATATTTTCGTGCACCAGTTACTTTTTATAATTTTAGTGCACCAAGGTAAGAAAAAAAACATACGAAAAAAAAAAAAACATACGAAAAAAAAAAAAAAACATACGAAAAAAAAAAATTCGAAAAAATAAAAAAAGAAAACGGACCGGTTCGGCCCGGAACCGGGCCGAACCGGAGCCGGAACCGATCCGGTTCCTTACCGGACCGGAGGGGTTCCGACCTTAACTGCCCCGGAACCGGCCGGTTCCGGTCCGGACCGGACCGGTTCAGGCCAATAAGCACCCCTAGCCACAGGTGAGAATGTATCAGTATAATAAACTCCATATGTTTGGGTGAATCAATTGGCAACTAACAGGGCTTTGTATCTTTCTAAGGATCCATCAGAGTTGTGTTTTGTCGTAAAGACCCACTTACACCCTACAACAGGCTTACCACTAGGTAGATCAGTCTTCTCCCATGTAGCGCTCTTTTCCAGGGCTCTCATCTCTTCCTGAATCGCTTATTTCCACTCAGGTATCTTAAGAGTCCTGTACAGTATTTGGAATACTAGCTGTGTCTATTTGCGAAATGAAGGTAGAGTAGGAGGGTGTTAAGTTTTGTAAGATACAAAATTTGAGAGTGGATGTTTAGTGCAAGTTCTAACCCCTTTTCTTTGAGCAATAGATAAGTCACTATCAAGAGGGGGAATGGTTTTGAAAGTACCTGGGGTTGGAACTTTAGGTGTTGCAATGGTTTTGAAAGTACCTGGGGTTGGAACTTTAGGTGTTGCAAGATCGGGTACTGGGACTGAATCCTGGTGTGGTAGGACAGTGTCTCCCCCTTTCGTTGCATTTTTCTTCCTTGTATAGACAATATCTGGTCTTGGGTGGACTTCTCCTGTATTTGTTTGATTATGTAGGTGCTCAGTTCCAAATTCAATTTCAAAATTTGATTTGTTTAAGAGATCATCTTCCCTTATGTTATATGACTCCCCCTGAAGATGAAAAGGTTGACCCTCGAAGAACGTGACATACATAGAAACAAACATTTTGCGTGAGGGGTCAAAGCATTTGTATCCAAGTTGAGTGGCGGGATAACCAACAAAAATGCATTTAATGGCTTTGTGAGCTAATTTCGAGTTTGTCAAATCATGATTGTGAACGAATGCCACGCTACCAAATTTTTTGAGGGTAATATCATATATTAATTGAAAGAGGAAAAGATTTTTGAAAAATGGACAGGGGAGTTTTAAAGTTTAATGTTCGGGATGGTAACCTGTTAATCAGATAGGCTGCTGTGAGAATAGCCTCTCCCCAGAGGTAACTCGGAACTTTAGTATGGAAGCTAATGGCACGAGCGACTTCGAGGAGGTGTCTATTTTTACGTTCCGTCACCCCATTTTGTTGAGGTGTATGGGGACATGAACTTTGATGAATAATGTCATGCGCAGTAAAAACTCTCCTAACAGTTGGTTGAAATATTCTTTTCCATTGTCGCTCCGAACGATTTTGATATTGGTATGAAACCGAGTCTGAATCATTTTATAAAAGGTTTGAAAGATCGAACCTACATCAGATTTATCGTTCAAAAGAAAGACCCAGGTCATCCGAGAATGATCATCAATAAACGTTATAAACCACCGTTTTTGAGAAAGAGTTTTAATTTTGAAACATCACCATGAATTACGGTAAATGGTGACGATCGTTTATATTTTTGAGATGGAAAAGAGGTCCGATGATGTTTGGCCAATTCACAAGATTCACAATCAAAGTGAGAAACAAACGTTTTATTGATGCATAAATTTGGAAACAACTTTTGTAAATAAGTAAGGTTCGAATGACCTAAACGATAATGCCAAAGCAAAATGTCACTCATACGAGAAGAAAAAAACAGAATTAAGACAAAGCTTATTGTCATGGTGTGCCAAGGAGGTAGCATCTAAGAGGTAAAGACCATGATCCTGTCTAGCACTGCCAATCATCCTCCCTAGTCCAGATCCTGAAAAACACACAGAGAAGAGGAAAAATGATACGACAATTCAGGTCAGTGGTGAGTTTACTAATAATAGACAAAAGGTTATAAGAGAGAAGATGCACATGCAACACGTTTGTAACAGAATACGTTGGGGAAACACAAATGGAACCCTTCCCGGCAACCGGAGCTAGAGAACCATCGGCAATTTTAACACGTTGGTTCCCTTTTGCACACGGGACGTAGGAGTACAAATGTGACGATCCTGTCATATGGTCGGTGGCACCTGAATCTAAGATCCACACACTATTAGCAAGGGAATGGGCCACATTAGCACAAGAAATACCTGTCTGGGCGAAGGAACATGAAGGAGACGAATGAGTGTTACTAGAAAGAGATCCAAACAGATTGAACATGTGGTCTAATTGAGTCTGTGTGAACGGGAGAGATTCAGGAGTTGAAGATTGCATGGAGTTTCGGCCACCATGGAGGGAAGAGCATGACTACCAGGGTTTGGCTTGCTGGAGGAGTCGTATTTCTTCTTGAGATGAGGAGGGCGCCCATGAATTTCCCAACAAGTCTCAATTGTGTGCCAGGGCTTTTTACACTTCTCACACCAAGGTTTTTTTCTCCCCTCTCGTCGAGACGCGTCAGGTCTGGAATTTTGACTAACCAACGCCGAACCCTCAGCGTCTCAGACACACAGTTCGCGTTTAAACATCACAGTGCGAATTTTGACTAACCAACATCGAACCCTCAGCGTCTGACGTAGAGAATTATTCCCAATTATATGAGTTGAATACTCGAATGTGGCGTGTTCAGCAAGGTCATCGGGATCTTACTTCTTATTATAATGAATTGTTGATTCTTTGGCAAGAACTTGACATGCCCGATGTTGGGGCATGGGAGAATCCCAAAGACAGTACGCTCTACAGAAAAAAATTTGAGAGTGGCCGTATCTTTGTGTTCCTCGCTGGCCTCAATAAAGATCTTGAGGAAGCACGTGGCCGTCTTCTCTTCCGGAAGCCATTCTGTTAAGGATATTAGATATATATATTAATATTTGATTTGATTTGATATTATTTGATTTGTAATATAGATGGTAATCAGTATATTTGACAGAATCTCATGGATTCTTAGGCTGATTCCTGGAGATTCTTATTGTAATATGCTCCTCTATGTAATGGAATGAAAACCTATTCAAAAGGGTATTGAGTTGGGAGATTGAGATTTAGATTTATTGACATGGTATCAGAGCCATATCAAATATAAAATTTTGTAGGCTTTCAGGCTGCGCACGGGCTTCTGCCCCCAGCCTTCGTCGCCTTCTTCGTAGGTGGCAGCAACGGTGCTGGGGGCAAACGACTTTCCACTTTTGCGATGTTTTTTTTTCATCGGATTTCTGCCCTATTGTGTGTCTCGCACTTTAGAGTTTTGCATATTCGTGTTCGGGCGCGCGACAGTTGTGTCGCGATTTCTGGTTTCACGCACGCAGTGGTTGTGTTTCTGGGTGTTGTGGCGGCTAGGGTTTCTGGGCGGCTTTACTGCATCTAGCTTTGCGGTTTGGGCTTCTTTCTAGGTGCAATCTTGGGTTTCGCGTCGCAATCTTGGGTTTCGCGTCGCAAGGTGTCTTTTTTGTCTTTTCTTTCGGAGGCGGATTCTTTGTTTTGTGGATTCTGCTCGATTTGGGGACCTGGGTGACCACTTCTCTTCTGATTTGTGTGTGGTCACGGCGTCCTTGCACGGTAGTTTTGCGTTTGAGCTTTGCACTGTAGTTGTGAGTTTTAGCCTTGCACGGGTGTTGTGCGTTTTAGCCTTGCACGGTGGTTGTGCGTTTTAGCCTTGCACGGTGGTTGTGCGTTTTAGCCTTGCACGGGTGTTCTGCGTTTATACTTTTGTCGCGGTGCGAGACGTATGTTGCACAAGTGTTTGACGGATTTTCCCGACTGCTGTGTTGATACTTTTGGGAAGGTGTTTTCTGAAATTGTGCGTGAAGAAATGCGCCGCGCGGTCATGATGGCACACGATGCTCTTCCATCTCTGCTCGAAGGATCTGGGTATGTCGGGATTCATCCTCTGATCGCCGTGATGGTAAAAAAAAAAGCCCTGTTGCAAAAAATGCAAAAAGCCATGGCACACAATTAATACTTGTTGGGAGATTCATGGCCGCCCCCCACATCTTAAGAAGAAATACGATCATCCAAATCGTCAAGGCACTGGTAGCCATGCCCTTCAATCAAGTGCAGGAAGCTCTAGCCAACCCTCAACTCCTCAAGAATCGCTTCCATTCATGAAGGATCATATAGAGCAGCTGTACAAAATGTTTGAATCACGTTTGGGCTATCAAATTCCTCCTCATCGTGCTCCTTAGCACAAATAGGTATTTCTTCAGTTTTCGTCGCCCATAATATCCCCAACATTTTTTGAATCCTAGAATCCGATGCCACAGATCACATGACAGGTTCCTCCCTTGCGCTGGGAACCAACGAGTCAAAACCGCTGATGGTTCCTTTGCTTCGATTGCCGGGAAGGGAACTATCCTATCTCCACCACATATTCTTTCAAAAATGTCTTACACGTACTCCTCCTATCTTATAATCTTTTATCTGTTAGTAAACTCACACGTGATCTTAATTGTCGTATCATTTTTTCCTCATCTAATTGTGAGTTTCAGGATTTAGCCTCGGGGACGATGATTGGCAATGCTAAACAAGAACGTGGTCTCTACCTCTTCAACGCTGTCTTTTCTCTGTCACGTACTAATAATGATTTATGTCTTCATTCTAGTTCTCGTTTTTGTGATATTATGTTATGGCATCAACGTTTAGGTCATCCGAATTTTGGTTATTTAAGCAGATTGTTTCGAACTTTTCTAATAAAAATGTTTCTTCTTTACATTGGGAATCGTGTGAGTTATCTAAACATCATCGTACTATGTTTCCATCGCACAAATATAAAAAAATCAACACCTTTCCACATTATCCATAGTGATGTTTGTGGACCCCGCAGGGTTATAACTATTTCAGGCAAACGCTGGTTCATCACATTTATTGATGATCATTCTCGAAGGACCTGGGTTTTTCTGTTAAAGGATAAGTCGGATGCTGTTGTTATTTTTCAAATTTTTTTTACGATGGTTCAAACACAATTTCACGCAGAGCATTTTAATCACCTTTTGGCATTATTCACCAAAGCTCGTGTCCACACACTCCCCAACAAACTGGAGTTGCGGAACGAAAAAATAAACACCTTCTTGAAGTTGCTATGGCTATTAGTTTTCAAACTAAGGTACCTACTTATCTATGGGGTGATGCCATTTTAACTGCTGCATATTTAATTAATCGATTACCTAGCCGTGTTTTAAACTTTCATACTCCTCTCGCAATTTTTAAACGGGCTTTCCCTAACTCTCGGCTGATATCTGATATACCGCTAAAAGTTTTTGGCAGTGTGGCTTTCGTCCACAATCATGATCCCAAACTTTCTAAACTTGATCCCAAAGCAATAAAATGCATTTTCGTTGGTTATTCTGCTCATCAGCGAGGGTACAAGTGTTTGACCCATTCTCAAAAAAAGTTTTTTGTCTATATCGTTCTTTGAGGGTCAGCAATTCCAAACATCTCATCTTCAGGGGGAGAGTTCTGATCCAAAGGAAGATGACATTTTTAACACTCTTACTATAGATTTGACTCAAAACCATCTTCCGCCAAAACATAACTCCACATATATAGGAACAAATGATCAAAGATGTGATTTGTCTATACCAGGGGGAGACACTGTTCTACTACAGAGCCATGAATTATCTTCGGGTCATAATTCTGAAACACACAAAGACACCTTACCATCTCATGAAAAGTCGACCCAGGTACGTTCCACACAATTCTTTCCAAGGATAATGATTTACCCATTGCTCAGAGGAAAGGGGTTCGAATGTGCACAAAACACCCACTCTCAAATTTTGTATCCTATAACAACCTGTCACCTTCCTACTCGAGTTTTATCTCTCAGATAGACACCATTAGTGTTCCAAAAACTGTACATGATGCTCTAAAGATACCAGAGTGGAGAAAGGCGATTCAAGTGGAAATAAGAGCTCTGGAGAAAAATTCTACTTGAGAGAAGGCTGACCTACCTAGTGGAAAACCAGTAGTTGGATCTAAGTGGATGTTTACAACAAAATATAACTCGGATGGGACATCAGAACGATATAAAGCTCGCCTTGTTGCCAAGGGATTTACCCAGACATTATTCACATGTGGTCAAGCTCTGTGGTCAAGCTCAATACCGTTCGTGTGATTCTCTGTGTTGCTTCTAATCTCGATTGGCCACTAAACCAACTAAATGTGAAAAATGCATTCTTATATGGAACCACCACCTGGGTATACTAATGAATTTGAGTCTAAAGTGTGCAGGTTGGGGAAGTCACTCTATAGGTTGAAACAGTCTCCTAGAGCCTGGTTTGAGAGGTTCACTAAGTTTGTTAGAAGTCAAGGGTATTCTCAAGGGCAATCTGATCATACTCTCTTCACGAAACATTCAAATTCAAACAAGATCTCTATATTAATAGTTTATGTTGATGACATTATATTAACAGGAGATGACACTGAAGAGATGGACAGACTAACAAAACAGTTAGAAACTCACAAAGGAGAGAGTTAAAAAACTCAGTGCCACTATCTGTACGTAGAACTTGAATGGATGTGTTAAATTGTGTTGTTAAAAATTACGAAAGACTTGGCCAGCCTCTGATTTTTCTTTTAAAAGGTAAACCCAACAAACACGTGTATGATCATCAGTAAAAGTAATGAACCATCGGTGATTAGATTAGTACTAAACCGGGAGGGACCCCAAATATCACTATGAATTAAGTTAAAGAGTTTAGAAGGTTGGTACGCAACGGAAGGAATAGAAACACGAGTATGTTTTGATAATTGACAAATCTCGCATTGAAAACAATCATTAGTCCTAAACAAAGAGGGAACCCAACGTTTTAAGTACAAAAAATTCGGATGACCTTGTCTAAAGTGAAGCAGCATGATCCATTGTGCGGGAACGAGACGAGGGGGTTGCTGAATTGTGGACGAGATGACGCCTGAAGGTAATAAAGTCCTGAAAGAGCCTTAACACTGCCAATCTTTCTCCTCGAAACCCGGTCCTGAAAAACAGGAATAGAAGGTGTGAAATAAACATAACATACCAAATCCTTGAAAAGTTTGTTGACTGAGAGCAAGCTGCATTATAGTGTAGGGACATATGAAGCATCTTTAAGTATCAAAAAAGAAGTGAGAGAAACATTGCCAATGCCCATAACCGATGCAAAGGAACATCCGCTATTTTTACTCTTGAGGATCAGTGATCGGTAAATAGAAAGTAACGATGTCCTTATTGGAGGACATGATCCGAGGCACCCGAATCAACAGTCCAAGACTCACCATGCGAATGGAGAGCACTGAGAGTCGTGCTTAATGTACTTTTGGCAACAACGTTTGACGAAGAATTCCCGTTGACTGACAACAATTTCATAATATGATCCGGTTGAACTTTGAGAAAGCAGCATCCGGGGTAGGAGCTTGGCCCTCGGACACGGCAGCCGCCGTATTGCCGTTCTCTCGAGACCGAAACTTGTTTGGCACCCAATCTGCTGGTTTGCCATGGATTTTCCAGCAAGTATCGATGGTATGGTAATGTCGTTTGCAGCGCTCACAACAAGATTCTTCGTCTTTGCTTCGTGGGACGGGGCTATCAACATGAGATGGAATAACAAGAGCATAGGAATCAAAAGTTGGAAGAGTGGAGGGAAGCATGACACGCTTCCGGCTTTCTTCCCGGCGAATAATTGCAAAAATTTCATCCATGGCAGGGAGTGGAGATAGCCCTATAATGCGGCCTCGAACTTCATCCAAATCGTTATTCAAACCAGCCAAAAAATCATATATCCGGTCCTTAGCAAGCAATTGACCGATAAATGAGTCCATCTGCGGGATCTTTCCAATCACAGATCATAAATAAATCAACATCTTGCCAAACTCGTTTGAGGGAACTGAAATAATGAGTTACAGTGGTATCGCCTTGTTTCAGATTTGGTGCCTGGTTACAGAGTTCGAACACTTGTGAAGAATCTGCGAAATCAGAGTAAGCCGGAGTGACAGCATCCCAAATATCTTTGGCCGTAGGATGGAAAAGATAAGTGATGGTAATGTTGTCGTCCATGGAGTTAAGGAGCCAAGCCATGACTATGGAATTTTGGACATCCCAAGCAGTGAATGATGGGTCAGTGGGCCGCGGATTAGCGATTAACCCATCTAAAAACCAAATTTTCCTTTTCCTCGAATCACTAATTGAACGGACCTAGACCATTGAATGAAATTGCGGCCATTCAATTTTTGATTCGTGATTTGTAAGGATGGGGAATCAAAATTGGCGGCAGTTTGATTGGCTGGATTCTGGGTCGGAATATTTGAAGAGTCGTCCGAAGAGCCTCCATCGACCACAGTGGTGAAAGATGTTTTGACCATCGACAGTGTGTCAACGTAAAAGGGAAAACAAAGGTTTAAGCCGTCGCTAGTAGTTTGCGAAAAAAACGATGGGAAAAATTGCCAACCCGCCACGAATAGTGTGCAAGCGAAACGTATGAAAAACCCAATCAAAGACGATGCAAAATTGTTCTAGAATTGACCGAATGAAAGACGTAGAATCCGAGAAAAAAAACGTCGCGGAAAAAAGAACCAAACAAATCCGACGTAAATTATGGTCGGAAGATGACGCGGAAAATTTTTTTTATGCCTTTATTGCTTTGATACCATAAAGGAGATAAACAAGGATGGGAAAATTGAGAAATTCATTCTTTTCTCTCTTGAATTTTATTATACTCCACAACCTTAAAAATACAAGTTAAAGTCTGATATATATAGAATAGAAGACTCATAAGACTCCTAAGAATAAAGAAAACCACCACCTATTCTATAATTAAATAAAAGATAAAGATATAAGAGGATAAACTTAAATCCTATCAAACTTATCAACACTTCCTGGTTCATCAACATCTTCTCTAGTGCCTCATATTTTGTGTTCGTGTAGTCGTCATGTCAGCTTTCTTAGGCGGCTATGTCGAGCTGCAGGTCGGACCAATGATACAATCTGCTTCAATTAAGTAAGGACGGAAATGTAATTCACTAGAACTGAATAAACTTCATAATTGAAATGATTGTATGAAAAACAAAACTGAAAGGAAATTTAATTCACTCTCCTCTCTGCTTACTATTACTCAAAGGAAGAGAATCCTTCCTTTGCCCGAGCACGAAGCTCGCCTCTCAATCTCTAAACAATAAGCTGAATGAAATTATTCTCTCCCCCTTACCCTTATTTAGACCGCGCATCCCTTACATAACTAACTTCTCTCTCATGTTACACGTTTTCTTCCTCCCACGTCTTTTATAGACCTTTAATATGTTGAGCTTCTTTCCTTGGGCTTGCTGTGTTAATTCTTGGCTTGGGCTTTCTGTATTTGGGTATGTATCACATACCACATTTTTCTTGCTTAATAGTTTGAATGGTTGAGCTGTTATCAGTATTACTTCACTCACTGATTTCCAGGAACTCTTAAAGGAGCTTCAGATTTATATACTGTCATTTGATCGTGCGGGTTATGGAGAAAGCAACCCAAATCCAAAACGATCAATACGAAGTGAAGCATTTGATATTCAAGAACTGGTTGACAAGTTGCAACTTGGGACCAAATTTTACTTGATTGGCATCTCCATGGGAGCATATCCAGTTTACAGCTGCCTAAAATACATCCCACACAGGTATGCAACTACAGATAGGGGTTACAAACTACAATTGCAAATCTTGTTCCGTTGCACCTTCATCTTTTTCATAAATACAGCGTTTTGTATTCCTTCTGATGTCATCTGTCACTTGCCGGGGCAAGTTCTTGCCAAGCAAGTAAGGCTCCACTCGACAGGCTCTGCTATCAGCTATTCATACTCGTCTGTATTTTAAAAAAAATTATTAACTCAAGTTGCTAAAGCATTCATTCTGTCATATAAAACCTTAACAATTTAATCCGACAAACCAGTGTAGGCTACGGGTATTTATATCATCATTGCTTATTAATATTTACTTAAGATCCATATTTATAGGTTGTCGGGAGCCGCACTTGTAGTGCCCTTTGTTAATTACTGGTGGCGCTGCTTTCCTTCCCATTTATCAAAAGAAGCCTTAGGGAGGTTGCTTGTACAGGATCAATGGACATTTCGAATTGCACACTATGCTCCATGGATGTTTTACTGGTGGATGACTCAAAAATGGTTCCCGTCAATGAGTATCATGGAAGGAAGGATGGATATTTTCAGCCACGCAGACCTAGAGATTATAAAACAGTTATCTGAAGCTCCAATGGAGGGTCAGGTAAAACTTTGCCTTTCACATTTACCTGATACTCTTCTTATCCAATCTTGGATTATGCTTTGGGATAAAACATTGTTGCGTTCTACATGTGGCTTATAGTGCTTGGTTTTCATATCCTATTTTTCATCTTAATTCATGTATAGAGAATTTTGAAAATTAAATCTCTTAACTGTGTGGTGTGTGTTTATCGTGTACGCCCAAATTAACTCTATCAGTTAATAGCAATAAAGAATGTAGTAGCGTGAGTAGTGATTGATCCGACGAGGAAGGATGTATTCTTGTGTTAATTTATGCAAATAAATTAAATAGGGGGGTTGTGAAGATTGAATTAATCTAGGGAATTTAAAAACTAAATTATTAACTAATATGCAAGATTAACTTATGATAAAAGAGCGATTATTTGTTTTTTGTTGACTTTACAATTGAGGTTTACTATCTCGATTATCGATCTTCATATACGATTCAATTTTCATATGAATATTCATCGTTGAACATTCAATCCAATAATTAAAGTATTATCTCACCTTCCCCAGCGTTCTAGTTTAACCCTTATCAAACAATCAATCAAAATACAAGCGATTAAGATTTAAATCGATGATAGCATAAAAATTAGTGAGATCGATGAAGCTCAACAACATAATCCAAGTGTCTATGCTTAATTTAGTCAATCGTTTTTCGTAAGAATTTAACAAACTCACAAGCGGAGTTTTATTAATCTTAGTTGCTTCGTAAATTAGATGGATCAAACGATTCCGTATTTGATATCTAATTTAGCATTAGATTGCATGAACAATAATTAGGTGATCAATCTAACAATCAAACACCACAACCATGGCAATAAAATCAGAAAAAAACAACTGATACTCAATGAAAATCAACAAACAAAACGAAATCATCGTAAACCCCTAATGTACCGTCTTCCTTAACCAAGAATCAAAAGAAGTTTAGCCACTCATGACTAAATTAAAAGCAACAAAATCTAATATAAAGCATAAGGAAAAGTATAGACAAACCATAAGGATCGCCGCTCGCCGACGTTTTCACTCCCGCCTCGCCTTGATCTTCATTGCCGCCATTAAACTATGAAAGAAAAATTCTCAAACTCTATTCTAAGGTCTAAACTATGAAGAATGGAATGATTTGAGGTCCCAATCTCGAGTTATATGGTAAGAGGCTGATAGGGTAGGTAAAAATCTATCCAAAAATGGTAAATATCGAGTTTCCATATTTTTGAGGACTCTGTGGCGCTATCGATCGGTAGAGCTCGCGATCGATCGCCCGTTATTTTTTTCAGATTTTTCTAACCACCGATCGATCGGTCATATGTACCGATCGATTGCGAGCCTCATTTTTTCGTTGCTCAATTTTCTGCCTCGCGCGATCAATTTGGTGCATTCTGGGCGATCGATCGCGTTTCTTGGTCAATTCTTATGCATTTTTCTTGGCCTATTTTGATCCCTTTTCATTTCCAATGCATTTCTTGGTACTTATTCGCCATTGTTAGCTCGATTTCATCGATTCCACTTACATTTACACAAATATACGATTAGGTAGCATATGCAGCAAATTAACCATTAAAATATACTTAAGCATAGACAATTTAACGCATTAGATGTGTCTATTTATAGTCACATCCCTGTGCTTGCACGGACCAAAGAAGATCTAGAGGATTAGTCGTCCCCATATCCTCAACTTTCTTAAAAATGTCACATTTTCCAATAAAAAATACATAGATTGTCTTAAAAACCTCCTTGAAACATATTTATCATATTTTATAACCATGATACATATCGTCCGCTGTTTCCAGGAGAAAGTACGGCAGCAAGGTGTATACGAGTGTTTGCATCGAGACATGATGGTCGGTTGTGGGAACTGGGAATTTGATCCCACAGATGTCACTAATCCTTTTCCAAATAAAGAGGGTTCTGTTCACATTTGGCAAGGATACGAAGATAAGTTTATTCCTTTTACTCTGAATCGATATTTATCTCAAAAACTTCCATGGATACATTACCACGAGGTTCCCGATACTGGCCATTTGATGATCTATAATTCGACGCATTGTGAAGCCATCTTTAAGGCACTTGTTTTGACATAAACATAAGCGCGTTACTTTTAATCTTGCCTTGTACACTGCAGAAAGATTCTAAAGGAGTTCGGTGTGTTTCTTGATTCGGCATTACTATTCAGTGTGTTCTGAAATGTAATAGAAAATTTTCCAGTTGGACATATATCTGTGGTATTCCATTACTAATTAATCATCTGTAATAAATATGTTCAATATTATCACAAAGACTTGTAATATTTATTTACATGTTGGAAACACTGCATGAGAGAAATATTTTGGGATATGTAATGAGAAGATTGAATAATAATGCAACGAATAGATATCATATTTGGTTGGGCTTATAAATTGTTACATCTGCCTAACGGTTTGGATCTTTAATTTTGGACAACTGATTCGAATGAACCGGCTCTTGGATAATTGGTGAACGGTTGGAAAATGCAATAAAATAATAATCAGGAGGCTAAATCACAATAATCTGAAGAAAAAAAATCCAATTGTGAGCTTAGATGTATATACACTCTGCTCATAAATGATTTGCCAAATATGACTCCTGAAAATACTTTCTCAGATAAAACGTTGTGGGAATATTTTCCATATTTTCTATAAAAATTTAGTAACCATTTAAAAACTTCTATAAGTTTGTCGGTTGACATTTCTAAATGGATAAAATATCAAGGAAATATTTTGCATATTTTCTATAAAAATTTAATAACCATTTCTAAGTTGTCAGCATTTCTAAATAGTACATTTCTAAATAGTTTATCCACATTATATATATTTTGCATTTTTGTAAAAAAAAAATAAAATACAAACGCATTCAGGTCATGTAAACTTATTGGATAAATTGCACGAAAACTGCCCTAGGGTAAAAATATATAGCAAAAAGGCCCTCTTTTTTCTTATACCTTGTAGCACGAAACACCTTTTCTTGTCCAATATGTCCCCCAATTTTTCTCTATCTAAATCATTTTCTCCTCTTCTTTAATGCTTTTTCTTTTATTAAAATGAACAATATTCAGAATTTTAACGTGAATAATTTTTAAAATATTATTTTAAAATAGATTATGAATAATATTCTTCTTCTTTTAATGGATGCATGATTATTAACTTGAATACTTGAGTAAACAACAATTGAACTATAAAAAATATGAATATTTCCAAAAACCATAAAAAAATGCTTTCACAATAATAAACATATATAAACAAAAATAAGTTATATATAAATATATAGTTTTAACGATATTAAATAAAATATGTTAGTTTGTAAATGAGAGTGTTTTTCGTGCAGGTTCAAGAAAATAGAAAGTTCTTTGCTTTTTAACACGAGGGAGTTTCGTGTAAAAAAGAGGGGTTTATTTCCTTTTGTTTAACTCAATGGAGTTTTGTGCAGGATTTAAGAAAATAAAGATGTTTTTGCCCATTTTTTTAACACATGAGAGTTTCATGCATTTTCATTATAATACATCACGAGGGTTTCATTTACCCGAACTTATATAGATCACCATTATTATAAAATTACACAAAATTCTAATTTTTTTTTAAAAAGGTTTGATTGGGAGGGGTAAGACATAACTTTTTTTTGGTATCGATACAACTGTTTTTGGATGTGAAAGAAGTTGTCTAACATGTGAAATGGTACCTTCGGATGTGAAGGAAGTCTATCATATGAAATGGAACCTTCGAATATTCCCCTACGCAGGAATATGCCATAAGCCAATATTCGAATAATGAAGAGACTTTCAAGGTACATACCATATTCCTATGACCTACAGAAATTTAAGTAGATAAGCAACTACATAACCCGTGTTTTAGTGTTGCAAGTAACATTTATTATTATTATTATTATTATTATTTTTTATCTGGCACTACATGATTGATATTATAATTAAATATAAAAATACTACTATAAAATGGAATCTAAATATTATTATACTTGAGAAAATGGAATCTAAATATTATTATACTTGAGAAAATTGTAATATATTAGTAGATAACAATGCTAAAAGAGAAATGACCTTGGCTACCCACATGGGGTTACATTTTATAAATATCATTATATTGGAGAAAATTGTAATGTATTAGTGGATAACAATGTCATGTATAACTATCACATGGGATAGCAAAGAACAAATCGTAAAGCGGATACCAAGATGAAAAAATAAATACAAAAGTGGGAATTTTTAAAAGTGATGGAAACAATAAATTTATGTGTATCGACATATGTATAATTATAATTTATAATTTAATTATATTAAAATAAAATGATGATGAGTACATCACTGTGATGCCTAGAAATAATCCATGATTTGGTTGATTTGGTAATTGTGAATTAATTACAATATTTTATGGACTCGAGTTCGGGTTGAACCGAGTATGATAGAATACATGGATTTATATTTTTATATGATTTAACACTAAGTATTTATTGAAGAAATCAGATTTTAAAACACATAATACACCAAAACACACCTATTAAATATGTATGTACCCCAACTCTTAATATCGTCATTAGTGCATTTGGTATCATCATTAGTGTATACATTTATAACATTAGGGAGTTCTCACTATATGCCTCGTATGGCATAACCTCTATGAATTTTTGATATAATTCCCCTGTAAACCTAATTCCCAACATGAACACAATTCATGTATATATACACCTCGTAACGCACTAATACATTCTCAATTCTTTATGCAATTTTCCCTCAATTAAATTGCATGCAACACACAAATGAAAAGAAAAAACTCAAGACATTTACACAAACCATATACAATATCACTATGCTCACAAACGAGCATTTTAAAAAACAAGTGTGTATCTCTTTGTATACAAAGATATCACTATATACCAATACTGGTACCTCGCTCCAAGAGCATTCTGATCCTCCAGTTCGAACTCATTTCCCGAATCAATATCTACATGTTCCACCTGTTTCAACAGAAACATCCCACACACGGGGCGGCCATACCAACGACATAATCTCGATATCATCGTACAAACAATTAATTTACAAAATATAATGCTATAATTTAAGCAAATACTCCATGAGTATACCACAACCATTATAGGTCTCTTACATTGTTCATGTTCTCACATCAACCAAAATCATCAATTCCAAAGCCAATTAAATCATCACAATAATGATTTACTATACAATACTCAAACCATCAGTTCCACAATTGATAAGTGTGATTTTTACACTTAATTTGATATATGATTAGGGGTGTTTTTGTAGTGATTCCTAGAAAATATTACACGTTTTGGTATATATTTGTATATGTCAGAAATCTAGGTCCAAATGCATAAAAGTAAATGAAAAGGGCTTAAAAATGCTGAAAAGGACCAAACTGAACAAATCTGGAAAAGGAGGGACTAAATCGCAAAATTGGAGATTTGAGGTCCGAGATCGATCGCCACCATCCAGAATGTTTCCGCGATCGATCGCCAAATGACGAAGATCGATCGCCAAACCCTGAAAAATCGAGATTTTGTTTCCTACTTGGTGATTTTGTGTCCAAACTATGCAAAACTCCTCCATACTATTTATAGAAGATTTTCAGACGTTTTAGGGGACTTTTGCCAACTTTTACACAAACCTAGCAGCCTCTCCTCCATCCAAACCAAGACCACAAATCATTGAAGAGCAAGAGCAACGCAAGGAACGAAAGAACGGAGCGACGCACGGAGCGACATCCTCGTTATCTTAGTATTTCTGAACTTAATTAATTTTTATATCAGATTTTGATGTTAAATTTGTTTAAAGACATGTTTTTGCATTATAATTTGATTATGGTTGTTGGCTAAAATATTTGTCAAGACATAGGGGATCCCATGTTTGAACCCTTGAGTTAATTAATGGTTTTGATTTGATTTCTATGATCTTTGCGCATAATTTATGTTTTTAATGCTTGTAAAAGATTAGCTACCTTTTGCATGTTATTGGTAATCGTAATTGAATTGACCATAGGAGATTACGATACGACGTAGTAAATTAGGCCGTGGGTTTTAGGTTGAGACGGACCAAGTAAAATCTAGCACACGTGTGATAGCAATAGATTTACCAAAATCGAAGGCTAGTAGTTTTCACGAAGCATTTTTCGGTATTAATCATTCAATAAAGACACGGGAGTGGTTTATTGTAGATTAATGCTAGACTTGTTATAACCGGACCAAGGTATAACGAATGAAATAGGAGAACTCGTCACCCTAGAACATAGAACATTAAATCTTAATTAATAGACAACTTTTGGGGGATTACATGGGTGAACCGACGTCTTGATAATTCGTTTATAAATTCTCTTCAATTATCCATCACTGCTGTTTAGGTTAATTTTTGTGCTTAAGTCTATTTAGTTTCATAGTCATTCCATAATCGTAGGTTAAATATAGAAATTCTAATCGAACGTGGTAATTACTACTAGTCCCTGTGGGTTCGACAACCTGTTCTTCATTTACTATACTAAAACTTGACAACCGTGCACTTGCGGCATAAAATCGCTACATTGGAATTAATTGTTTAAAATAAAAGCGATCAAGTTTTTGGCGCCGTTGCCGGGGACTAGTTTAAGTAATATCATACTAGATTAGTTGACTGTAATTTAGCCATTTTCTTTTCTTTTTTTTCTTTTTGATTTTTTTTCTTCTCTCTTTTCCTATCTACTATTCTACTATTCGCCTTCTCTTTGGTTGGATTTTGTAGGTTATTACTCCCTAGTGCATGCTAAGGAGTGAACAACCGGCACTTGAGCCTTTTGACCCTGAAATTGAAAGAACTCTTCTTAAAAGACTGAGAAGTTCGAACAATGGCTGAAAACAATGCAGGAGGAAGTGGAAGAGATGAAAGACGGAACGAAGAGGTGCCTAATAGAAGATCCCTCTTGGATTATGCTCATCCCGCGTTCCATGGGTCATTGTCTAGTATCACTAGACCAAGCATACAGGCGAACAACTTTGAAATCAAGCCTGCAATCATACAAATGATCCAGCACTCGGTGCAGTTTGGGGGAGCGACCACTGATGATCCCAACACTCACATAGCGAATTTCTTGGAAATTTGCGACACCTTCAAGCATAATGGCGTCACTGACGACGCCATCAGGTTACGACTGTTCCCTTTCTCTTTAAATAATAAAGCTAAATCTTGGTTGCATTCTTTGCCTACAGGATCAATTACCACTTGGGATGGGATGGTGCAAGCTTTCATGTCAAAATACTTCCCACCATCAAAGACTGCTAAGATGCGAAATGATATCACTACCTTTGCGCAACATGATCCTGAAACACTGTATGAAGCATGGGAGCGCTTCAAGGACTTACTGAGGAGATGCCCACACCATGGCCTTCCCATCTGGCTGCAGGTACAAACTTTCTATAACGGTTTATTTTATGATAACCGTTCTATGATTGATGCAGCATCAGGAGGTACTGTGATGAGAAAGATGTCGGAGGAGGCCTATACACTGTTGGAGGAGATGGCTGCTAATAGCTGTCAATGGCAGTCCGAGAGGAATTTGCCAAAGAAGCAAGTTGGAGTTCATCAAGTGAGCGAAGTTACTGCTTTGGCCGCTCAAATTGAGGCATTGAACAAGAGACTAGATAGCATGAGCATGACAGGGATGAAAGCTCAAGGGATTACTTGTGACCTATGCGGAGGCAATCATCCGAGCGTTGAATGCCAAACAGGTAACCCATTCGCTCAAACTAATGAAGCTGTGAATTATGTAGGAAACCGGCCACAAAACAACCCCTACCCAAATACATACAATACGGGGTTGAGGTATCAACCGCAACCACCACCGAGTTATCTACCACAGCCGAGCATGGAGGAGCTATTAACCAAGTTCATATCCTCAACTGAAACAAGGATGAATAAACAATATTCATCTATCAAAAGCTTGGAGCTTCAAGTAGGGCAGTTGGCAACTATCTTGGCTGGGAGAGCACAAGGAACTCTACCGAGTGACACAGAGAAGAATCCAAGGGAGCAAGCCAATGTCGTGACCCTAAGGAGTGGAAAAGAACTTGGTGATGAGAAGGAGACTGAAAAGATTGCTATTAAGCAAGAGGAGAAGGAGCAGCCACGCAACAAGGGTAAGTCCACTAGAGACACTACACCTATCACACCACAAGAAAAGGTACACATTCCGCTCCCATTCCCTGCAGCAGTTAATAGGGCAAATGTTGATTCAAACTTTGCCAAATTTTTAGACATGCTTAAGAATTTGCATATAGATATACCATTTATTGATGCCTTACGAGAAATGCCAAATTATGCTAAATTCTTAAAGAAGATGTTGTCTAAGAAGCAGAAATTGGGAGAGCACGAGACTGTCTTTTTGACTGAGGAATGTAGTGCTATTGTGCAAAAGAAATCGGCTACCAAGTTAAAAGATCCAGGGAGTTTCTCTATTCCTTGCACTATTGGACCTATTTCTTCCATTAAATCATTATGTGATTTGGGTGCTAGTGTGAACTTAATGCCTTTGTCTGTTTTTAGGCGACTTGGACTGGGAGAGCCGAAGACCACAAGGGTGGTGTTGCAAATGGCGGACAAGTCTATCACCTACCCACTAGGAATCGTCGAGGATGTTCCAGTCAAGATAGATCAATTCACTTTCCCGGTGGATTTTCTAGTGTTGGATATTGAGGAGGACGCGAGTATGCCATTGATCCTGGGGCGCCATTCCTAGCTACTGGAAGAGCTATTATCGATGTTGAAGAAGGGAAGTTGATCCTCCGTGTAGGAGAGGATCATGTTACCTTTACTATGTTTCAAACTTCACCACGTGCACAAAACACACACACATGTTTTATTATTGATAAAATTAATATTTTGCCTGATGATGTGGTGCAAGATACTGATAAAGTGAAGGTGAATACCAAACTAGAGACTGAAGAAGGCAAGAGCCATGACATGGTGAAGCCAAGGAAGGCGAAGAAGCAAAAAGATAAAAAAGACGTTTATGAAGGGAGAGACAGTCCAATTGCATAAAGCACCACCACCTCGCATTTTCCAAAGCAAGCGAAAGGCTTCATGGGTTGGACCATTCACTGTTACCAAGATATACCCGCATGGAGCCATTAAGGTAAGTGATCCTATTCTAGGCACTTATGTCATTAATGATGAGAGGTTGATGCATTACCTAGTTGATCACGGAGATTCATGCTCCACACACCATCCTAACCTTTGAGAAAATGTGGTAATAAGTCCAGCTTGGGACTATAAATCAAGAACTCTTCCCTATCCCTTTGCTTTGTTTTTAGTTTATTTTGGTTTGTTTTGTTTTTGCTTTTGATTTTGGTGAGACTCCATGCGTGCTGTGATGTGTTCCAACACTATACCCCATGAGCTGACTAGGAATTGGACAACGATCACTGACGGTCGTTGTCAACGGTAACTGCTTTGTCTTATTTTCCATGCCTAGTACATTGAGGACAATGCATGAATTAAGTTTGGGGGAGTGCATTACTGTGTCATGCTTCTTATTTGGAACTAGATCGTTTATTGAGCACCAACAAATTTTTTGTTGAAAATGAGTTCAATTAGTAAGATAATAATAAGTCATAGTAGTGGTCTCAATTCCATGATGATATTAATCTCACTATGCATGTCAACTTGAGTTTTGATGATTGTAAGACTTGTTTGTGCATATCTTGTTTTGAGTAACCAGTCAAAGATGGGGAATATTTTGAGCACATTTGAGTCACAATCTTGTGAATTGCACATGTAGTAGTGAAATGTTTTTTGTGAACTTAATGAATTGTTTTTGAGCATCTTAGAGTACCTTAGAAACTATTTGATGATGACACTTTGAGGCGAAATTTTATAGTTATAAACTCGACTTGGAAATGATCTAGGCGATCTTTGGACCGTTTGAGCCTTTCAAGATTACCATGTATTTATCAATCTATAGTGTCCCAATTTGAGCCTAATTGCAAAAGAATGGAGTATGTTTAACATACTATTAGCCCCCATTCAATATTTTTTGGCAAACTCATTATACCCACCGTTATGAGCTTAAATTGAAAGAATTCATCCTTACCTAAAGGGAGTATAATGAATCTCATTGGATGCACATGAATTGCTACATTTGGATGAGCTTATTGTTGAAAAAAATGATGAATGAGAAAAGAAAAAGATAGATAAAGCCTTGAGAAAAAAAGTGAATAAATAAGACCCAAAGTGGCCAAGGCTAAAAGAAAGAGAACAGAAGCTCAAGTTGTGCTAAAAAAATTGAATTTTACATGATTATACTCTCTTCTTTGTGCTATCCTATCTTTTCTTTGAAGCCAACACCTAGGCCTAACACTACAAGCTTAAAAAGACCTATTGATCTAAGTTGAGGGAGTGACTACATTAGTGGAGAAGTGTTTGAAAATAGGACTAAGGGTTGCTCAACGATAATCTTATTTTTCATTAACTAGCATGATTTGATCTATGAAATTGCATGAAACTTGAAAGTGACAATAGCACACACGCACGTTCTGAGTTGGTGACGTGTTGCTTGATCTAAGAGAAAAACAACTTGTTAAACTTTCTGATTGATTCTTGTTCGTCTGTAAGTGAGATGTCTGAGTTACATGATTGACTGCGAAGTGGTTTACTTGAATCTTTAATATTGAACTCTACTGTTTGATTTTATTTCTTGCTCGAGACGATCAAGCTTAAGTTTGAGAGAGTTGATAAGTGTGATTTTTACACTTAATTTGATATATGATTAGGGGTGTTTTTGTAGTGATTCCTAGAAAATATTACACGTTTTGGTATATATTTGTATATGTCAGAAATCTAGGTCCAAATGCATAAAAGTGGATGAAAAGGGCTTAAAAATGCTGAAAAGGACCAAACTGAGCAAATCTGGAAAAGGAGGGACCAAATCGCAAAATTGGAGATTTGAGGTCCGAGATTGATCGCCAATAACGAAGATCGATCGCCACCATCCAGAATGTTTCCGCGATCGATCGCCAAATGACGAAGATCGATCGCCAAACCCTGAAAAATCGAGATTTTGTTTCCTACTTGGTGATTTTGTGTCCAAACTTTGCAAAACTCCTCCACACTATTTATAGAAGATTTTCAGACGTTTTAGGGGACTTTTGCCAACTTTTACACAAACCTAGCAGCCTCTCCTCCATCCAAACCAAGACCACAAATCATTGAAGAGCAAGAGCAACGCAAGGAACGAAAGAACGGAGCGACGCACGGAGCGACATCCTCGTTATCTTAGTATTTCTGAACTTAATTAATTTTTATATCAGATTTTGATGTTAAATTTGTTTAAAGACATGTTTTTGCATTATAATTTGATTATGGTTGTTGGCTAAAATATTTGTCAAGACATAGGGGATCCCATGTTTGAACCCTTGAGTTAATTAATGGTTTTGATTTGATTTCTATGATCTTTGCGCATAATTTATGCTTTTAATGCTTGTAAAAGATTAGCTACCTTTTGCATGTTATTGGTAATCGTAATTGAATTGACCATAGGAGATTACGATACGACGTAGTAAATTAGGCCGTGGGTTTTAGGTTGAGACGGACCAAGTAAAATCTAGCACACGTGTGATAGCAATAGATTTACTAAAATCGAAGGCTAGTAGTTTTCACGAAGCGTTTTTCGGTATTAATCATTCAATAAAGACACGGGAGTGGTTTATTGTAGATTAATGCTAGACTTGTTATAACCGGACCAAGGTATAACGAATGAAATAGGAGAACTCGTCACCCTAGAACATAGAACATTAAATCTTAATTAATAGACAACTTTTGGGGGATTACATGGGTGAACCGACGTCTTGATAATTCGTTTATAAATTCTCTTCAATTATCCATCACTGATGTTTAGGTTAATTTTTGTGCTTAAGTCTATTTAGTTTGATAGTCATTCCATAATCGTAGGTTAAATATAGAAATTCTAATCGAACGTGGTAATTACTACTAGTCCCTGTGGGTTCGACAACCTGTTCTTCATTTACTATACTAAAACTTGACAACCGTGCACTTGCGGCATAAAATCGCTACATTGGAATTAATTGTTTAAAATAAAAGCGATCAACAATCGACAATAATTAAATTATGAAAACAACGATTTGTAGAAATCAAATACATCTCGGTTATCAATTTATTAGTCATAACTCATAATGTCACATCTCTCGCTCAACAGCGGCGGTACAATAACCATCGCACGCTCAATAGCGGCATCACAACAACTATCGCACGCTCAACATCGGCGGCACCACAACTCTTAGCATGCTCGATAGCAGCATCACAAGAAATCATAACACCATTCATTGGTGCTCTCAACACTTAGTCAACATAATATTCAAAAGTTACATTCAATACTTGTACATCTCTACATACTAATTCAATGACAACAAGAATATATTATTCATTTCACGAAACAATAATATATTTACCTATACTCGTACGTCATACGTACCTTAAGGTTGACAACGTGATTTAGATATCCTCGACATCCGGAGGTTCGTACATACCTAAAATGAACATCAATTCAATAATAACATCTTAGCAATAACCCTTAACAATCTCATCATATAACATAATTTGTCATATTCCGTGTACTACTCAAACCATCCCATTTTATCTCTTATTAATACGAGTTATCAACTCATTCGATCAAGTAACATGTTCACTTCCAAGGTTCATTCCATGCAACCTTAATTTCATTGCTCATGACTTAGCATGTATCATCATTAAAATCTACCATAAAATACCACACTCCAAAATCCCAACACTATAACAAATTAATTTCAATATTTCACATCTCGCGATCATTCGGCCACAGCTTGCGTCGATCAAGAGCTCAAAATAAAAATAAAATTCAAGTTTTGTCCTCTCGCGATCGATCGCACTGGCTCGCGGTCGATCGCGAGAACCCTGTATCACCCATCTTGGGCACGCGTGATCGATCAGGCATTGCCTCACAATCGATCATGATGCTCTGGTTTCGCGAGAAAACTCATTTTCAACCATAAACCCACATCCAATAAACATTCCACAAAATATTTTACTCCTTCCTCAACTACAATACCTCAAAACACCTTAAAACACAATAATAACATCTCAATTCCATACTACTACAACATACCCATTTTTACCACATTTCAATAATTTAATATCTAAACCAAAACCAACGTAATTCAACTCAAAAAATTTATACCTTTAATCCCTTACTCTTCCAATCTTCCAATCCCAAATAACCAAGACAAAAGCAACCAAATCCAATATATTTTTGAAGAAGGAGAAAGGAAAGTTTTGGGGAGAATGATAGGGATTTAGTGTGTGCTATGGTGTAGTGTGTGAAGTTGTGTGGTAAATGAGGCATTCCATGCCTTAAGTAATTTAATACCACAAAAATTCATTCATCAAACTTTAATACATCAACATGTATATTCAACCTCTAATTCATTCTTTCTTAATTTATTACATCAACTTCATAATTAAATTGTTCAATCTCCTGGTTAATTAACATAATCCATTTCAACCATTATTCAATTAGAATCATGACTCAATTTCTGTGATACCCGGGGATTAATGTCGTTAATCCCGGTGTGGTAATAATCCTTGATGGATTTTATTTGTGGCAATTATGAATTAATTGCGATTTCGAGACTCGGGGATTTTAAATCCGATATTTGGAGTCTTTGGATCCAAGGGATGAGATTGTATTCTCGTCGTGGTGTTAACCTTGGAATTTGGTCTTTGGTGGGATTTGGGGTCCGGAGTACTTTGTACTGGGGCTGATGATGGGAATTGAGGTTAGAGAGATGATTTTTGAAAACAGATGATATTTAATGAATCATGATGTATTTGTGGAGGAGTCGGTATTTTGGAGCTTTGGACCTATATATGTAAGGACCCCCGTGCCCTTAACCCGTAATTAGTGCATTAAGCCATACCATGAGTGTATATAATCATACCATCAGGGGAAAAACCCTATGCAAGTGCAACACCGTATGCTACCCAGAAATTTCTTGCATTCAATTCCCAATATTCAAATTCCCCCTACCATTATTATTCACATAACATGCACCCACATAATACACTAATATGCTCTTAGTTCATTTAGCAATTTCCATAATTAATTGCATGCAACCATAATGAACAGAAAGAGGCCATAGCCCATTTATACATCCCATATACACGTAAGGTGTACTCAATGAATAAACGTGTATTTGATGCATAAAACACTATACCGGATACCGCTACTGGTACTTCTATCCTGGAAGCACCTTCCAAGCACAACTCGATCTCAACACTGGATCTGAGCGTCCATCCAGCCAGCTCTGGTACCTCGATCCTGGAAGTACCTCTAACCAAAAGCCCGAGCTCGACTCCAAAGCCGCTACACCTGTGTTACCTGCCCCAACAGAGACAGCCCCCACACGGGGTGAGCATACCAATACCACCAATCACAAAATAATAATATTGCAATTCATAATTTACAGAATGTAAATGCCATAATTTAAATGATACTCCCTGGATGGCAATACCCTCATCCGGGATCCCCCTGTATTGTCCCTGTTCTCAAAATAACCAAACTCATCAAATTCCCAAAGCCAGTTAATCGTCACATAGATTAACTAATACCGTTCTATTATACCAGTTCCATAATCAAAGGGATAAGAACATAATGTAAAAGACTATAGATATCGCATATATCTAACCAACAATTCCATGTTCTTATTTCATTGCTCGCTCCACAATAGCGGCATACTAAACCTCGCGCACGCTCAACAATAGCGGCGTCATAACCGATGGTCGCCCAATGGCGACCGCATCCCGAATCATTGCTCGCTCGAAGGCGGCACTGTATGATTCCCAATATATATATATATATATCCATTGAAGGCAAAGACCGTTTACCATGCATATCATTATCCATTTGAAGTAAATATAGTGCACCATGCATCTCAATATTTATCCAATGTAATTACCACATGCCAGACCACCTGCCAGATATTGTAATGTCCATATAATACAATTACCATACACCATGTATTCCAATGCCCATTTAATACCATTATCACAAACCATGCATATTACAGTTGCAATACTATAATAGGCTATGCTCGTACGTCCCACGTACCTTAATTTCCGAAGTCCGAGCCAAACCTTGCTCGAGTTCCATGCTCCGAGGAACGATGTGCTAACACGATAAATAATTCACAATTAATTACGAACATGCAATCCATGCTCAAGCACACCCATAACCCTCAACATATTGTCAATCCACAACAATTTACCATTTAAAAGACCCGGGGCAGGGCATATACAGGGAGGGAAATCGAATGAGACAATATCGAAAATTGCTCAAGGACCACCCCTAAATTTGAACCCCAACAACACAAATCAAACCCAAATAATCACCATAATTCATTTAAAACATGAATTAAGCTATCCAAGCAAGAATCAACACTCCTTGCCAAAAACCCCCAATTTTCGAATTCAATACCCTTAAATTCGAACCCAAACAAGCCCTTAAATTCGAACCCTTACAATTCTTCGAATTCGAACACAATCAAGCATCATAATGCATCTACAACATGAATTAATCAATTACCAACAACAATAATCGCCCCACAAGCGAAACCCCCAAATTTCGAACCCTAACCCACGAAATCGAGCTGAAAATTCGAACCAAACTTAACCAATAATTTCGAACCAAAAGGCTGAAATAATCGACTCAAAACCAGCTTAAAAACGCCCCAAAAACATCAGAAAAATCGCACCAAAAACATACCAAAATCGCGCCCCAAAATCGGATGAAATCCAGTTTTTGAACCCTACGCTTTTCTGGCAAATCCGAGCTCGATTCTCGACCAAACTTCAAATTGTTGGTATGGATAGAACCGCCTGGAAGAGACGAACACGGCGGCGGGTCGGACGCGCCGAACGGCGGCCGGACGGCGGCGGGCGGTGGCCTTTTGTGCGCGGGGGGTAAAGGGGATCGGGAAAGGGGGCTGCGGGCGCGAGGAGAGAGAGAGAGGTGAGGAAAAATGACTCCGATAATTAAAATCCCGGGTTCAATTGGTATTTATAGCAAAAATACCCCGAAATACTAATAGCCCCACAAATACATCATAATTCATTAAAAATCATCTGTTTTCAAAAACTCTCTCTCTAACTCAAAAACCCCCTACCGGTGCCCACACACAGCACCCGAAATTCTGAGTCACACTAAAAACCCAACTCGCAGGTTTTTCACCGGAATGAGAATACGATCTCAACCTCGGGATCCAACGATCCCAACTAATCAATTAGACGAGCCCAGAAGGCCCGATTTACCAACCTCGGAAGATGCCGAACCGCAATTAATTCCTAATTGCCACAATTAAAAATCCATCCAGGATTAATACTACACCGGGATTAACACCATTAATTCCCGGACATCACAATTATCCCCTACTAATAAAATTTCGTCCTCGAAATTGCACCGGTGTACTCCTCGTAACACCAGGACTACACCAACAAAACAAAGCCAAGACCCTGATTCTGAATCACCTTAGAATCGAATTAACAACTGCGAGAATACCAGTCTCGCACCAAGCCCCAAAATAGCGCAACGCCAAAACCAATACAAACCCGAAAGATAACAACATACCTCGACGTGAATCGTCCCACAAGTCAGTCCACCAAAACTGCAACCCAACCAAATCACCATTAGTTCTGACATAGACATCATCCCGTGATATTCACCACCTTCCCACGATGCATGACACATATCGTCATGGTGGGGACCACTAGTATACAACAGTATACTCACAGAAAAACCAGTTTTCGCTTCCCAGCCCATCTCCTCCAAAGGAGTAGTTGCACCACTTGCAACCCGGACCGGGTTACCCACGGTCACTGATCCACACAAAAATACATCACCGAGGATGTTTACACCGGTGTGTTCCAAGAATTCATATCTTGGTCCCGACACACCATCAAGACTCCACCAAGTCTCAAGTTCCATAGGGGACATGGAAGGCAACCAATTGCATTCCTACACAAGTGTCAACCATGACACTAAACAAATCCGAATCTCGGCCATCCCTCATCTATCCTTGGATCTAACAATCCTAAAATAGGAAGGCTATCGAATTATCCAACAAGAACCACCATGATTCCAAATCACGTCGATCCCTCCTCGGGGAATCAAACAACCCTCACGATCATTCATTAGAATGCATCGTGCCATCGAGATTACCGATCTCGAGGTTCCACAATCTCACACCGGAGATCCACTAAACCAATTATACACACTCGGCGTTCCACAATGAACGAAATAAGGTTGGCATTCGTATACACACACGGCATACATGCCCATACACCACACAACATGCATACGCAATGCAATAGACTCGGGTGTCTCCAATCACACCCAAATCCCAAAACCAACTGTCAAACCCCGATTATTCTCGCCCCACGGAGAATAATGGTTGACAAACCAAAACCAAAGGGTGTGATTTCAACATCACCACCACACGAACCAAAATAACGAATCTCCCCAAAAGATTCAACCGGTAGGAATCACAATACCGTCTTCCTCTCAAGGAAGAAGTCATGAATCCATGATCCTCCAATCCTCGAATTACCGTTCGGAAAACCTGGTATATTAATACCAAAACATATCCCGGAACCCAGAAATATACAATTGGTTAGAGTAGTGCATCAATACTACCATTACCCGATCCAAAAATCCGTATACGCCATGTATACACCTTCCAACGATGCTCTGTACTAATACCATAGTACTCCAAAATCGAGCATCTCCCCGAAGACGTCTCCTCAAACGTCTCACCGAGGTAAGAAATCCATTACTCGGTCCAACATCAGTAATGCTTACCATGGCTGACTTACAATCAAACCACGACCGATGCAAGCTGTCTCCAAGACAGTACAATCCAAATCTCTCCAAGAGATAAAAAAAATCAATATAGTAGTGTCACCCCACTAACTATATCTCACAAACCATTGTGACTCCCATTGCATGCCATATGCAAGGATGCTCAACTAGAGCTAACCACGACTTGTTGACACTCACATTGGTAATACCAACAACTTGAGCTGTCCCAGCACAAGTCCCTCAAAACAATGACGTATAACGTCCCCGTGAGGTATTCCCTACCTCAAACACCATGCCACATAGAGACTACAAGAGTCTACCATAACCCTCATCGTATCACCATACGATTCACCAAACTCGAATCCAACGAGCATTATAATAGCTACCACAAGCACACTAAAGCACTGCAACAATACCTGGCTAGTGATTCGCTGGTCCCATAGGCTTATACCAACCTATTAACGCGACACACATTCCATCCCGGTATACCATACCGCCCAAACCATTAGAGTTGTGGGTCATTGCCCAACATATCTCTAAAACACCAAAGCACACTGGACAACCCGGCGTCCACGCTCAATTATCATGCAATCCTAATCCATTAGGACTTCTTCCACGCCCTTAGGGTGGGTGTAACCATGTTTACTCCTCATCACAATAACAAGCGAGTAGTTTCCTCAATGACTACTCTTACCACCATTCACTTGGCCTTAGCCATCCCAGCGAGCATACCTAAGGGTATCATTGCTCGTCAATAATATACCTCCATAATACGATGCGTACTCTCACCGGTACAATGCATCAATGATCCATCGAGCAAACCTGCTCGGCAAAAGGTCTCGTCAACTAAATACCCAGACCCTACCATGTGCCCACCATCGGCACTCAAACCATACAACCATATACATAAACATGAATGTATAAATCACCAAAATGACGCCAAGCGTCCACATAGTTATCCCAAATAACATCGTCGAACATATGACGGTACCTGTCGATACACGACATCCATAATCTCATCGTCAAACACATGACGGTAAATAATAATACACCATAATCACCATACTGATAACAAAAGTAATATGCCATACCTCATCGCTATCGAGATAGCGGAATACCTGTATCCATCGTCCACCAGCGGTACATAAGCAGCACCCATCGCTCGTAGGCGGCATAATCCAGTGCTACACACATAGCGGTATAACCCATCGCTATCGAATCAGCGGCATGATCCCTCGCCATGGAGTCAGCGGCATAAAATGTCGCTATAGATATCCGGCGGTATAAACCATCGCCAATAGAATACCCGGCGTAAACCGTCGCCAATAAAATACCCGGCGTAACCATCGCCAACAAAATACCCGGCGTAACCATCGCCAACAAAATACCCGGCGTAACCATCGCCAAGAAAATACCCGGCGTAACCATCGCCAATAAAATACCCGGCGTAACCATCGCCAACAAAATACCCGGCGTAACCATCGCCAACAAAATACCCGGCTAATCGCGGACTCAAGAGGTACTCACACTCATGTAGTACTTGTTCCCGATCACATTGCTACGTCATGACAACGGCATCATCGCTTCGACGTGACAGCGGCATGTATCATCGCTTCGACACGACAGCGGCATCATCGTTTCGACATGACGGTGGTACCATCGCTTCGACGTGACAGCGGCATTTACCATCGCTTCGACACGACAGCGGCATTTACCATCATTCCGGCATGACAGCGGAAATACCCTTCGCTTCGACGTATTAGCGGCATAATATCCCTCGCAATAATAATATGACAGCGGCATTTTCCTTCGCTTCGACATATTTGCGGCAAATATTCTTCATCGCTATAATACGACAGCGGCAAGTATTCATATCGCTACGCCATGCATGCAACCGTAATGCATAACCCGTATTTCAATAATTGTTTCGGCACGACAGCGGCATCATCGCTTCGACGTGACAGCGGCATTTACCATCGCTTCGACACGACAGCGGCATCATCGCTTCGACGTGCATGCAACCGTAATGCATAATCCGTATTCCCATAAACATCGCCATGAGTGTATTTTAATGCACCTCGCTCCAACATGTAGCGGCAAAGCATTAAAATCATCACTCCGATGTATACCTATGCAACCGTAATGCATAGTCCATGTCTCATAAGACCCTGCAACCACCATGGTTAGCAACACATATGCCAATGATGAACACATATCATAAACGCACATAAGCAATCATGCATAAGTATGTGCTTCTCATTCCCAATAACATGTTCCTAGGCCCTCAACAGCCCCAAAGAGCTAACCACTGCTCTGATACCACTAATGTAAGGACCCCCGTGCCCTTAACCCGTAATTAGTGCATTAAGCCATACCATGAGTGTATATAATCATACCATCAGGGGAAAAACCCTATGCAAGTGCAACACCGTATGCTACCCAGAAATTTCTTGCATTCAATTCCCAATATTCAAATTCCCCCTACCATTATTATTCACATAACATGCACCCACATAATACACTAATATGCTCTTAGTTCATTTAGCAATTTCCATAATTAATTGCATGCAACCATAATGAACAGAAAGAGGCCATAGCCCATTTATACATCCCATATACACGTAAGGTGTACTCAATGAATAAACGTGTATTTGATGCATAAAACACTATACCGGATACCGCTACTGGTACTTCTATCCTGGAAGCACCTTCCAAGCACAACTCGATCTCAACACTGGATCTGAGCGTCCATCCAGCCAGCTCTGGTACCTCGATCCTGGAAGTACCTCTAACCAAAAGCCCGAGCTCGACTCCAAAGCCGCTACACCTGTGTTACCTGCCCCAACAGAGACAGCCCCCACACGGGGTGAGCATACCAATACCACCAATCACAAAATAATAATATTGCAATTCATAATTTACAGAATGTAAATGCCATAATTTAAATGATACTCCCTGGATGGCAATACCCTCATCCGGGATCCCCCTGTATTGTCCCTGTTCTCAAAATAACCAAACTCATCAAATTCCCAAAGCCAGTTAATCGTCACATAGATTAACTAATACCGTTCTATTATACCAGTTCCATAATCAAAGGGATAAGAACATAATGTAAAAGACTATAGATATCGCATATATCTAACCAACAATTCCATGTTCTTATTTCATTGCTCGCTCCACAATAGCGGCATACTAAACCTCGCGCACGCTCAACAATAGCGGCGTCATAACCGATGGTCGCCCAATGGCGACCGCATCCCGAATCATTGCTCGCTCGAAGGCGGCACTGTATGATTCCCAATATATATATATATATCCATTGAAGGCAAAGACCGTTTACCATGCATATCATTATCCATTTGAAGTAAATATAGTGCACCATGCATCTCAATATTTATCCAATGTAATTACCACATGCCAGACCACCTGCCAGATATTGTAATGTCCATATAATACAATTACCATACACCATGTATTCCAATGCCCATTTAATACCATTATCACAAACCATGCATATTACAGTTGCAATACTATAATAGGCTATGCTCGTACGTCCCACGTACCTTAATTTCCGAAGTCCGAGCCAAACCTTGCTCGAGTTCCATGCTCCGAGGAACGATGTGCTAACACGATAAATAATTCACAATTAATTACGAACATGCAATCCATGCTCAAGCACACCCATAACCCTCAACATATTGTCAATCCACAACAATTTACCATTTAAAAGACCCGGGGCAGGGCATATACAGGGAGGGAAATCGAATGAGACAATATCGAAAATTGCTCAAGGACCACCCCTAAATTTGAACCCCAACAACACAAATCAAACCCAAATAATCACCATAATTCATTTAAAACATGAATTAAGCTATCCAAGCAAGAATCAACACTCCTTGCCAAAAACCCCCAATTTTCGAATTCAATACCCTTAAATTCGAACCCAAACAAGCCCTTAAATTCGAACCCTTACAATTCTTCGAATTCGAACACAATCAAGCATCATAATGCATCTACAACATGAATTAATCAATTACCAACAACAATAATCGCCCCACAAGCGAAACCCCCAAATTTCGAACCCTAACCCACGAAATCGAGCTGAAAATTCGAACCAAACTTAACCAATAATTTCGAACCAAAAAGGCTGAAATAATCGACTCAAAACCAGCTTAAAAACGCCCCAAAAACATCAGAAAAATCGCACCAAAAACATACCAAAATCGCGCCCCAAAATCGGATGAAATCCAGTTTTTGAACCCTACGCTTTTCTGGCAAATCCGAGCTCGATTCTCGACCAAACTTCAAATTGTTGGTATGGATAGAACCGCCTGGAAGAGACGAACACGGCGGCGGGTCGGACGCGCCGAACGGCGGCCGGACGGCGGCGGGCGGTGGCCTTTTGTGCGCGGGGGTAAAGGGGATCGGGAAAGGGGGCTGCGGGCGCGAGGAGAGAGAGAGAGGTGAGGAAAAATGACTCCGATAATTAAAATCCCGGGTTCAATTGGTATTTATAGCAAAAATACCCCGAAATACTAATAGCCCCACAAATACATCATAATTCATTAAAAATCATCTGTTTTCAAAAACTCTCTCTCTAACTCAAAAACCCCCTACCGGTGCCCACACACAGCACCCGAAATTCTGAGTCACACTAAAAACCCAACTCGCAGGTTTTCACCGGAATGAGAATACGATCTCAACCTCGGGATCCAACGATCCCAACTAATCAATTAGACGAGCCCAGAAGGCCCGATTTACCAACCTCGGAAGATGCCGAACCGCAATTAATTCCTAATTGCCACAATTAAAAATCCATCCAGGATTAATACTACACCGGGATTAACACCATTAATTCCCGGACATCACAATATACCAAATATACTCGGTATTCCGTCATTATACGGAATCACTTCCCTCTCTCATCTCCCTCACGCCTCTCTCACCCCAAACCCTTCCCTCTTCTCCTCTTGGAAGCAAAAATCGATGGGGGCTCGTCTTGGGAGCCCGATTTCTTGAAGAAAGGCTGGTAATCTCCTTCTTCTCTCCTTTAGCTTTGATTTGATTATAATTTTGTACTAAATGGTTGAGTTTTGGGTATGATTTGAGATTTGGAGGTTTTGGTTAGAAATCTAAAATGTTGATTTTAGTGTTTTTATTGAGTTTAAATGGTGTATTGGAGGTGTTGAGGAAGTTGGGGGTGTTGGTTTTGAGTTTGGGTGTCAAAAACACCATGGAAGCTCGAATTTCTTGGAAAATCGCAGGTCGCGATCGATCGCCAAGGAGGGCCGATCGATCGCGACGAGCTGTTGGAAATTTGTGGAAGATAAACAGAGTGCCGATCGATCGCGACTTCTTGGCGATTGATCGCGAGGCGTTTGGAAATCGATCGCCAAGATATGGCGATCGATCGCGAGCTGTTTCTGCCCAGCAGTGAAGAGCGGTGATCGATCACGAGTGATTGGAGATCGATCGCGGCTTGCTGAATAGTGATTTTTCACTATTTGTTTTAAAACTTGGAATTTTGGACTTGGGGTTTAAATAGCCGGTTTTCGGGGCACTGTATACATTCCAATGAGAATGCTATACTTTTAAAATGGATTGGTTGAGGCCAAAATTGAATAAAACGAAATTCTCAGTTGGGTTTTTGGCTATCTTTTAAACTTGAAAAATGGAATATTTTGGGTATTATGCATGCTTAGCCGGGGGGGCTTTTTTTTGGTAATCGTCATGGATTGACGATATGTTTGGGGGTTATACACGTGCTTGGGCACGTGGTTGCATGCTTGTGTTTAATTGTGAGCTATTTATGTGTTAGCACATAATTCATCGGGTCGTGGGACTTAGGCGAAGTCGGTAATGATTCTCATTGGATGCACATGAATTGCTACATTTGGATGAGCTTATTATTGAAAAAAAAAATGATGAATGAGAAAAGAAAAAGATTGATAAAGCCTTGAGAAAAAGTGATTAAATAAGACCCAAAGTGGCCAAGGCTAAAAGAAAAAGAAGAGAAGGTCATTTTTTTTTGTGCTAGAACTATGAACATTACATGCTTATACTCTCTTCTTTGTGCTATCCTATCTTTTCTTTGAAGCCAACACCTAGGCCTAACACTACAATCTTAAAAAGACCTATTGATCCAAGTATAGGGAGTGACTACATTAGTGGAGAAGCTGTTTGAAAATAGGACTAAGGGGTGCTCAACGATAATCTTACTTTTCATTGACTAGCATGATTTGATCTATGAAATTGCATGAAACTTGAAAGTGACAATAGCACACACGAACGTTCTGAGTTGACGACGTGTTGCTTGATCTAAGAGAAAAACAACTTGTTAAACTTTCTGATTGATTCTTGTTCGTCTGTAAGTGAGATGTCTGAGTTACATGATTGAATGCGAAGTGGTTTATTTGAATCTTTAATATTGAACTCTACTGTTTGATTTTATTTCTTGCTCGAGACGATCAAGCTTAAGTTTGGGGGAGTTGAGAAGTGTGATTTTTACACTTAATTTGATATATGATTAGGGGTGTTTTTGTAGTGATTCCTAGAAAATATTACACGTTTTGGTATATATTTTTATATGTCAGGAATCTAGGTTCAAATGCATAAAACTGGATGAAATGGGCTTAAAAATGCTGAAAAAGGACCAAACTGAGCAAATCTGGAAAAAGGAGGGACCAAATCGCAAGATTGGAGATTTGAGGTCCAAGATCGATCGGCAATGACGAAGATCGATCGCCATATTTCCGCGATCGATCGGAAAATGACGAAGATCGATCGTGGATTTGTTTAATTTGGGTATCATGTCCAGTAGAGATTGAAGATCGATCGCGAGCTGACGAAGATCGATCGCCAAAGCCTGAAAAATCGAGATTTTGTTTCCTACTTGGTGATTTTGTGTCCAAACTTTGCAAAACTCCTCCACACTATTTATAGAAGATTTTCAGACGTTTTGTGGGACTTTTGTCAACTTTTACACAGACCTAGCAGCCTCTCCTCCATCCAAAGCACCACCACAAATCATTGAAGAGCAAGAGCAACGCAAGGAACGAAAGAACTGAGCGCGCACGGAGCGACATCCTCGTTATCTTAGTATTTCTGAACTTAATTAATTGTTATATCAGATTTTGATGTTAAATTTGTTTAAAGACATGTTTTTGCATTATAATTTGATTATGGTTGTTGGCTAAGATATTTGTCAAGACATAGGGGATCCCATGTTTGAACCCTTGAGTTAATTAATGGTTTTGATTTGAATTCTATGATCTTTGCGCATAATTTATGTTGTTAATGCTTGTAAAAGATTAGCTACCTTTTGCATGATATTGGTAATCGTAATTGAATTGACCATAGGAGATTACGATACGACGTAGTAAATTAGGCCGTGGGTTTTAGGTTGAGACGGACCAAGTAAAATCTAGCACACGTGTGATAGCAATAGATTTACCAAAATCGAAGGCTAGTAGTTTTCACAAAGCGTTTTTCGGTATTGATCATTCAATAAAGACACGGGAGTGATTTATTGTAGATTAATGCTAGACTTGTTATAACCGGACCAAGGTATAACGAATGAAATAGGAAAACTTGTCACCCTAGAACATAGAACATCGAATCTTAATTAAAAGACAACTTTTGGGGGATTACATGGGTGAACCGACGTCTTGATAATTCGTTTATAAATTCTTTTCAATTATCCATCACTGCTGGGTAGGTTAACTGTTGTGCTTAAGTCAATTTAGTTTGATAATCATTCCATAATCGTAGGTTAAATATAGAAATTCTAATCGATCGTGGTAATTGCTACTAGTCCCTGTGGGTACGACACTCTTTACTCTTAAACCATTATATTAAAACTTGACACCGTGCACTTGCGGTAGAGAATCGCTACATTGAAATAACTGTTTAAAATAAAAGCGATCAAGTTTTTGGCGCCGTTGCCGGGGACTAGTTTAAGTAATATCATACTAGATTAGTTGACTGTAATTTAGCCATTTTCTTTTTTTTTTTAGGTTTTGATTTTTTTCTTCTCTCTTTTCCTATCTACTATTCTACTATTGCCTTCTTTTCGGTTGGATTTTGTAGGTTATTACTCCCTAGTGCATGCTAAGGAGTGAACAACCGGCACTTGAGCCTTTTGACCGAAATTGAAAGAACTCTTCTTAGAAGACTAAGAGAAGTTCGAACAATGGATGAAAAAATTGCAGGAGGAGGTGGAAGAGATGAAAGACGGAACGAAGAGGTGCCTAATAGAAGATCCCTCATGGATTATGCTCATCCCTCATTCCATGGGTCATTGTCTAGTATCACTAGACCAAGCATACAGGCGAACAACTTTGAAATCAAGCCTGCAATCATACAAATGATCCAGCACTCGGTGCAGTTTGGGGGAGCGACCACTGATGATCCCAACACTCACATAGCGAATTTATTGGAAATTTGCGACACCTTCAAGCATAATGGCGTCACTGATGACGCCATCAGGTTACGACTGTTCCCTTTCTCTTTAAATAATAAAGCTAAATCTTGGTTGCATACATTGCCTGCAGGGTCGATCACTACTTGGGAGGGGATGGCTCAATCATTCCTATCAAAATACTTTCCCCCTTCCAAGACAGCTAAGATGCGCAATGATATCACCACATTCGTGCAACATGATCCAGAGACTCTATATGAAGCTTGGGAGCGCTTCAAGGATCTACTTCGAAGATGCCATGGCCTTCCGATTTGGCTTCAGGTACAAACATTTTACAATGGTTTATATTCTGCCAATAGATCCATGATTGATGCAGCAGCAGGAGGTACCATTATGAGAAAGTCACCTGAGGAAGCTTTCAAACTCTTGGAAGAGATGGCATCCAACAGTTACCAGTGGCAGTCCGAAAGGAATGTGTCCAAAAGACCGATTGGGGTGCACCAAGTTGATGAGGTAACATCAATAAAAGCTCAATTGGAGGCGTTGAATAAGAAAATGGATGGCTTGAGCATGACAGCGATGCAAGCTCAAGTGGTCATATGTGATCTGTGTGGAGGCAACCATCAAAGCACGGAATGCCAGGCAGGTAATGTGCAATCTACTGAAAATGCTAACTTTGTAGGAAACAGGCCACAACAGGGTAATTCTTACTCCAACAACTATAACCAACCGTGGAGGAATCATCCAAACTTCTCTTGGAAGGAAGAGAGGGTTTGGGAGAGATTACAAAAAGGTGATAAGGAGTGATGTGAAGTGAAAAGAGAGGTGGTGGGCATAGTTTATTTTAAACATGTACTCAACAATGAGCATGATGTATAAAATATCCCATCAGGATATTTTAAAAGCATTTTACCAAAATGCACCAAGACCATAATTAAATACATGTTTCACCAAAGAATTACAACCCATCACATTTAAACCATTATAACACCCAATTCCCAACATGCATAACATGTACCCTGAAATGCCCTACCGGGTCACGCCTACCATGTGACTAAGCATTTCACCAAGATAATTAATTTCAATAAGTAACTTAATTATCACCATAAAAATCACATAAACATAATGCATGCCCAAAATGTAATTAATTATTTCGGGGATATCACAATACTCCCCTACTTATAAGATTTCGACCTCGAAATCGCATGCACTTACCCAAATCGAAACTAACACATAAATCACATACCAGAAAATAGTTCCGGGTAGTGCTGTATCATATGCCGCTCCGTCTCCCACGTGGCCTCTTCGACACCCCTGTGATCCCACTGAACCTTGGCCATCGGTATCACTTTGTTCCGAAGTCTGCGATCAGCCCTATCCAAAATCCTGACTGGCCGTTCCTCATAGGATACATCAAAATCTGTGATGTCCCCGAAATGATTAATTGCAATTAAGGCGTTAATTATGTTTATATGATTAATTATATGGATAATTGATTTACGTGTTGAAATTCACGATGAAATGCTTAGTCACATGATAGGTATGACCCGGGGGTTACGTTGCAAGGTGCATGTTATGTATGATAGGGAATGGGGTGTTAACATGATTTAATTGTGTTGATTGTTAATTATGAGGAAAGTATGGATTTAATGAAGTTGGTTGCATTTTTGTAAAATGCTTTTTAAATACCATGCTGGGGTATTTTATACATCATGTTATGTGTTGGGGTGCAAATTTAATTAAACCCTTATAATCCCCACTACCCCACCTTTTAACCCACTTTCCCCTTTATACTCTAAATCCCCAAATCAACAACCCAAAACCCTTACCCCCTCCATTTTCGTCCATGGCTTAAAAGAGGAAGAGGAATCCTTCCAAAATCTTGATTTGTGGAATTTGTTGGGAAATTTGTAGTCCCCAAGAGGTATGGATACCTCCTTGATGTTTTTGTAAAGTTTTATTTGAGTTTGTTATGGTTTTGGAGGGTTTTGAAATGGGTTTGTTTGGGTGTATGTTATTTATGGTTGGGGTATGATTGTTGAAGTGTTTTATGTGGGTTTTAACGAGTTATGATGATGTTAGTGTGGTTGGAAAGTTTGGGTTTGAATGGTATGGGATTGAGCTTAGAAAATGCTCAAGGAAATGGTGGAAATCGCACACCAGTAGGTGGCGATCGATCGCCCTGTATGAGGCGATCGATCGCCGATGGCCAGTAGCCATTTCACGTAGCAGGCGATCGATCGCCTAAAATTAAGCGATCAATCGCCGCAAGGCAAAAGAGCGAGGCGATCGATCGCCTCAAGTAGCGATCGATCGCCACTGTGTAAAACATGGAAAATGATGATTTTTGATGATTTTTTGGTATTTGGCTATTGTTTAGCTTCTAATATTGATTTGTATGGTTGTGTAGAACCATCCCAGGTACCCACAACCTCAAGGAGATAAAGCTCTCCAATTTCTCCACTTTTGGGAATTTATGTACGTAAGACGCGTGCGGGCATCGGACGGTAACATATTCTTACACTATGACTATGCAATAATCGTATAAGTATTTAAGATGTTTATGATGATGATGTTTATGATGAGTGAAGAGGATATGATGTTTATGATGATGATTATGATAAGTATGTTTATGATGATGATGTTTATGATGAGTGAAGAGGATATGATGTCTATGAGAATGAATATGATAAGTAACGATGATGTTTATATGATGCCTATATAATGATACGATGTTATGATATGGTAAGAGACCATACGATTGGGTAAGACGCCCACGTGGTAAGATGCCACACAATGTTATGATATGGTAAGATGCCATACGATTGGGTAAGACGCCCACGTGGTAAGATGCCACACAATGTTATGATATGGTAAGATGCCATACGATTGGGTAAGACGCTCACGTGGTAAGACGCCACACGATGTTATGATATGGTAAGATGCCATACGATAGGGTAAGATGCCCACGTGGTAAGATGCCAAACGATATTATGATATGGTAAGATGCCTGGGGTAAGATGCCCATATGCACGAACGTGAATCAGGGTCAACAAAAAGAAGCTAACGAATAACCAGCATGTTTACTTAACTAAGATTTCGTACATTTACTGTTATATTTTGTTATGATAACTATAAGATGATGATGTTATAAGATGATGATACTATAAGATGATGATGCTATAAAATGATGATGCTATAAGATGATGATAGTTATAAGATGATGATGCTATAAGATGATGATGCTATAAAATGATGATGCTTATATGATGATGATGTTATAAGATGATGATATTTATAAGATGATGATGCTTATATGATGATGATGTTATAAGATGATGATATTTATAAGATGATGATTTTAATCATTCATGTCAAGAATTAATGATTATATGCATGGCTATGAAACAGGGACAACCAAAGAGGGTTAATGCGATTTACCAGGAAGTATACGTTACCAATTATTTTCATGCATTTATTTATATGCCATTGCCTTATGATGTTAAGTAACGATGTACATGCTCATGACGGGTTGTTCCTGTAGGTACACTTTTGGACTGAAGGGCCTAGGGTCGGGTTGAGGCAGTGAACAAAAAGGAGCAAGATGAATATAAGATACATGATTTTGATAGTCTCTACTCTAGGAGTAGTGTAAATCTATAACTTTAACATTCATTATTGAGAATGTAATTAATCAAGTTTGAAATTTATTTTATTTTGACCTGTAATCTTATTAGCTCAAAGCTACAACCGGAACCCTAAGGTGTTATGAATGCATGTTTAGTCCATATTACGTGTATAAGATGATGTTAAGGTAGGAAGACCCTACAGAATCCAACTGAACCTCAGAAGGCTGTAATACATGCGACGGATCAGGCTCATACTTCCGCAGCATAGATACACGAAACACGTCGTGAATACCAGATAACGACGGTGGCAGTGCCAAACGGTAAGCCAAGGTACCGATGCGCTGTAAAATCTCATACGGTCCCACATACCTCGGAGACAATTTACCACGCATACCAAATCGAACCACACCCCTGAAAAGTGAGATCTTCAAAAAGACTCTGTCTCCCAACTGAAACTCCAACGGTCTCCGCCGTTTATTCGCATAGGCTGCGTGTCTGTCCTGGGCTGCCTTCATTTTTTGACGGATAACCTTTACCTTATCCTCCATCTCCCGAATCAGTTCGGGTCCTCCCACTGCTTTACTGGTCAAGTCATCCCAGTATAATGGTGAACTACAACGCCTACCATACAAAGCCTCAAACGGTGCCATCTGAATACTTGCCTGATAGTTGTTGTTGTATTAGAACTCTACCAAGGCTAAAGAATCTTGCCATGAGGCATCAAACTCCAACACACAATCTCGTAGCATGTCCTCGAGCGTCTGTATAGTACGCTCAGTCTGACCGTCCGTCTGGGGATGATATGTCGTACTCAACCTCACCTCAGTACCCAATGCTGACTGAAGACCCCCCCAGAAATGAGATGTGAACCGCGGATCTCTGTCAGACACAATAGACACCGGAATCCCATGAAGTATCACTATGTCCCGGACATACAGCTGAGCCATTCTCAAGTACGTGTACGTCATACTGTAGGGGATGAAGTGAGCTACCTTTGTCAGCCTGTCAATGATCACCCAAATGGCATCACAACCCGAAGTAGTCCTCGGCAGGTAGGTCACAAAATCCATAGATACGTGTTCCCACTTCCACTCCGGTATCTCTAAACTCCTTAGTTCGCCACCGGGTCTCTGCCTGTAATGACCCCCGTGCCCTTAACCCGTTATTAGTGTATTAAGCCATACCATTAGTGCATATAATCATACTATCATGGGGAAAACCATATGCAAGTGCAACACCATATACTATCCAGAAAATTTCTTGCATTCAATCCGCATAATATTCAAATTCCCCAACCAAGATTATTTGTATAACATGCACCCTCATAAATACACTAACATGCTCTCATTTCATTTAGCAATTCCATATTTAATTGCATGCAAACCATAAACGAAAAGAGAAGAGCCGTAGCCCATTTATACATCCCATATACACGTAAAATGTACTCAAATAAGAGCACCCAATAAACATGCGTGTATCTCATGTATAAAACACTCTATCGGATACCGTTATTGGTGCTTCAATCCTGGAAACACCTCCCAAGCGCAACTCGATCTCAACTCTGGATCTAAGCGCCTATCCAATCAGCTCTGGTACCTCGACCCTGGAAGTACCTCCAGTCAACAGCTCGAGCTCAACTCCAAAGCCGCTGCTACACCTGTATCACCTGCCCCAACAGAGACAGCCCCCACACGGGGTGAGCATACCAATACCACCAATCCAATAAACATAACATTGCAATTCATAATTTACAGAATGTAAATGCCATAATTTAAATGATACTCCCTGGATGGTATCACCCTCATCCGGGATCCCCTGTATTGTCCTGTTCTCAAAATAACCAAACTCATCAGATTCCCAAAGCCAGTTAATCGGCACATGGATTAACTAATACCGTTTTATTATGCCAGTTCCATAACCAATATGGTATAATTATTATATAAAAGACCGTAGATGTCACATATATCAAATGAATGGTTCCATGTTCCTATTTCATTGCTCGCTCCACAATAGCGGCATTCTAAACCCCGCGCACGCTCAACATTAGCGGCGTCATAACTGATGGTCACTCAACGGCGACAGCATCCCAATTCATTGCTCGCTCAATAGCGGCACCATATGGTTCCCAATGTATAATCCATTTGACATAAATACCATTTACCAATGCATATCATTATCCGTTTATAGCAAGTATCATGCACCATGCATTTCAATACCTATTCGATGCAATTACCACATGCCACATATTTCCATATCCATTTAACCAAATACCACATGCCATGCATTTCCATATCCATTTAACCAAATGCCACATACCATGCATTTTACAGTTGCAACATTATAATAGGCTATGCTCGTACGTCATACGTACCTTGAGTTTCCGTAGTCCGAGCCAAACCTTGCTTTAGTTCCATGCCTCGAGAAAGATGTGCCTTTGAGCTTCAAGATTCTAGCAAGAAATCATGAAAATGGCTCTTTTCCAAAGCTTTCTCCTTCCTTTCATGTTGAGGAATGAAAATGGTGGGTTTGGATGAGGTGATGGCAAGGTCAAGATAAAGGTGATAGAATGGGGTGGATGGGATGTAAAGGAGGGGGAATGTTTCTTTAACATTTTTATAACATGCATCCAATAATTGTATGGTATGAAAATTATGTCCAACATGACATTTCAAAACCCCGCATCCAATTATGCATTAAGACTCACATTAGTCATGTTTTAATTAAATACTTAAAACCCACTCCGATCAAATCATACCAATAACCAAAATTCCCAACATGCAACGAATGCATCCCGGATCCCGACTCTCACCAAAAACCTAAATCATAGGTTTTTCACCAAATTGAGAATACAATCTCGACCTTTGGATCCAACGATCCTAAATGCCCGATTTACAACCTCGGGAGACCCAAAACCGCAATTAATTCCTAATTGCCACAATATAAATCCATTAAGGATTAATAACCCTCCGGGATTAAGACTAATAATCCCAAGACATCACACTGCCTCTCTGCCTTAACCTGCTGACAGATCAAACATCTCTTAACAAAAGCGATCACATCACGCTTCATCCGCTTCCACCAGAACTGATCACATAAGTCCTTATACATTTTCCTCCCTCTTGGGTGGATACTGAATCGGCTACTATGAGCTCGCTCCAAGATTCCTCTACACAACTCCGACGTACATAGGAACTACCCATCGGTTACCAAGTCTCAAAGAACCATCCTCAGCCACTCTGAACTTTGATGGCTGTCCCTGAAGTGCCAATGATGACCATCTCTGAACCTCATCATCTGTCCCTGAGCTCTCCTGATATTCGCATAGATATCTGGCTCAGCCAATAAGGTCGATACCCAAACCGACGATGCGTCCACATCGAAGTCATAGCCCAGATGGCAACAAGAAGTCATCATAGCTGACAAATGCATGATATCCTCAGCAGTACTCTTCACCTTCCGACTCAAGGCGTCTGCTGTCAAGTTTGCTTTTCCCGGATGGTACTCAATCTCACAGTCATAGTCCTTGAGTAGGTCCATCCATCTTCTCTGACGCATATTCAACTCCTCCTGAGTGAACAAGAACTTCAGGCTCTTATGATCCGTATATATGGTGAAAGATGTACCATACAGATAATGCCTCCAAATCTTCAGGGCAAAGATAATAGCCGCCAATTCCAAATCATGGACTGGGTACCTAGTCTCATGCGGCTTCAATTTCCTCGATGCATAAGCTACCACATGCTTATCTTGCATCAATACACACCCTAAGCCCTGTAGCGATGTGTCAGTATAAAGGACAAACCTCTTGTTCTCTGAGGGAATCACCAATACCCGTGCCATCGTCAATCGGTGCTTCAACTCTTGGAAGCTCTCCTCGCAAGCCTCTGACCAAAAGAAGGGTACTCCCTTTTGGGTCAACTGCGTCAGTGGCTTAGCATTCTTAGAAAATCCCTTGACAAAGCGTCGGTAATAACCAGCCAAACCAGGAAAACTCCGTATCTCGGGCACAGAAGTGGGTGCAGCCCACTCCATCACAGCTTCAATCTTCCTGGGGTCCACTGAAATCCCACTGCTAGATATGACATGCCCCAGAAATACTACACTGCTCAACCAAAACTCACACTTACTGAGCTTGGCATATAACTGGTGATCTCTGAGGATCTAGAGCACTGTCCTCAAATGTCTCACGTGCTCTTTCCTCGCTCCGGGAATAGATGAATATATCATCAATAAACACAATGACGAACTGATCCAGATAGGATTGGAACACCCGGTTCATCAAGCTCATAAAGACAGCCGGGGAGTTCGTCAACCGAACGGCATAACTAAGAACTCGTAGTGCCCATACCGAGTCTGAAATGCTGTCTTCTGTACATCCTCCTCCCTGACACGTATCTGGTGGTACCCGGATCTCAAATCAATCTTGCTATACAACTTCATGCCTTGTAACTGATCAAACAAATCATCAATCCCTGGAAGAGGATACTTGTTCTTTACCGTGGCCTTGTTCAGTTGCCGGTAATCGATGCACAAACGCATCAAACCGTCTTTCTTCTTCACAAAGCGAACCGGTGCGCCCCAAGGCGATACGCTAGGGCGTATATATCCTTTATCAAGGAGCTCCTGCAACTGCTCCTTCAGTTCTCTTAACTCTGCCGGTGTCATCCGGTAAGGGGCACGAGAAATAGCGGATGTCCCCGATAATAGCTCAATCCCAAACTCGACTTCCCTTGAAGGTGGGAATCCGGGAATCTCCTCCGGGAATACATCATCAAATTCCGCCACCACTGGTACATCCTCAATCCTCAACTCTTTACCCTTTTCCGACGTGTCCACGGCATAGATGAGGTAGCCCCGTGTGTCCACGTTCCAACAATTGGGACATTTTGAATGCCGAAATCTGTAAGTAATCCTCAAAGCATACAACGCAGCGGAATAAAATTTTGGATTACTAAACCGCGGATCTATACTAAGTTATCATATCGGATAAAGGATATACGAAGGTCTCACCCTTGTAGCGTGTTTGAGCAGATTCCACGGAGCAGCACCACGTCCAACGCCTCCTCCGAGTCACTAGCAAAACTTAACAAGTTTTGCCTCAACGGTATCCACACGATCAAATCGGGTGAAGGGATAGTTTAAGAACAAGTTGCTAGACAAGTTCTTAAACCGGAACAAGAAGCACACTCGATTCCAAATCGATTAATGGCACAAAACACCACAAGCACCCTTCGGTTATCAAGAAAACCGAGAGCACAATATGGTCGGCGGCCGTGTGGCTTCTAGTTTAGGTTAGTATGATATGAATTGTATATCAAAAAATTAATCATAACCTTGTATTTATAGTATAAGATTTAATTAAGGTTTAAGGCTTTCTTAAAGCCTCATGGGCCCAAACCCATGATTTAATTAAATCTTTATAATCTTTTAATTAAGACTCTTCTTAATTAATTAATTCATCCAATGAATTTAATTTCCCTTCTCGATTTAATCTTTTGTGCGACCCGATAGGATCTTGTAATGTTGGCAGTGACATAAAATCTCATTTTATGTCGCAAGCATTGAGCGGTATCTAGCAACACATCAATGCTACCCAAATTACAAGAATGTCAATGACTCGACATAACCTTTAGAACTTGTGATAATATTAACCATGTAACTTATCCCTTTGTCCTTTGTGTTTAGATTGAACACGAGTCATGGAATAGTCATACTCGTATATCCAATCTTTATTTCTTGATCCCCAAGTAGAACTAGAATAAACGAATAAGCTCGATATCTCATATCGACTCATTCGAGCATGGCCATGCATTTTAGTTCTCACTTGATCAAGGGCCAAACACATCTCCTGTTATATAGGAGGGACAAATCCTATCTCGATCAGTCAACATCCCTCTACATAATTCGTAGTGTATCCAATAGTCGCCTTTATAGTTTACCCTGTTACGGGTAACGCTTGACAATATCAAGATACATAACTCCTTATGTTGGGATCTCTGATGATCACAAGTCGTAAGGATTACATACATTATTATCACTATGAGAATTGCATATGACGATCATATAACTATCCATGTTGCACATGGTGGGTCTGTCCAGTACATCGTTCTCTAACATGTACCCATGTGTTGATTTGATATCTCATATCAATGAACAATTCATCAATCAACACATACTAGTCTCTACGTATTATCATTATCCCTATTCATGATAATACTTGACTAGGGACATCTTTAAGAATAATACAATATTATTCTAAGGACATTAACATATATATTCATTCACATTGCACAGTTAAAAGTATAATATATAATAATGAATTGCCATTCATAAAATCATAAACATTGTATGTCAAACAATCATCTAATGATTTGTCTTAGGGCATATTCCAACAAATCTCCCACTTGCACTAAGACCACTCAGACATATACCTAATGCCTAGAGATCTAGTATGACGATCATGCTTCTGCTGTGACAGTGGCTTCGTCAATGGGTCAGATACATTATCATCTGTTGGTACTTTGCATATTTTAACATCTCCCCTTTCAACGATTTCTCGAATGAAATGGAAACGCCTAAGTATGTGCTTGGATCTTTGGTGAGATCTTGGTTCCTTAGCCAATGCGATCACTCCATTGTTGTCACAATAGAGTTCTATCGGATCTTTAATGCTAGGCACCACTCCAAGTTCAGAAATGAACTTCCTCATCCAAACAGCTTCCTTTGCTGCATCCGAGGCAGCAATATACTCAGCTTCCGTTGTAGAATCGGCTACTGTTTCTTGCTTTGAACTCTTCCAGCTCACAGCACCTCCATTTAGGCAATACACATATCCAGATTGCGATTGAAAATCATCTTTGTCAGTTTGGAAGCTTGCATCAGTGTAACCCATTACATTGAGCTCTTCCTCACCTCCATAAATCAAGAATGTATCCTTAGTCCTTCTCAAGTACTTCAGGACGTTCTTGACAGCAATCCAGTGACCTTCACCTGGATCAACTTGATATCTGCTCGTCATGCTCAAAGCATACGATACATCGGGACGAGTACATATCATGGCATACATGATAGATCCAATAGCTGACGCATATGGAATCTTACTCATGCGTTGTCTCTCATCTGGTGTTGAAGGACACTGTTCCTTCGAGAGATATATACCATGTGTCATAGGCACGAATACTTTCTTTGATTCTTGCATGCTAAACCTTTTAAGCACTTTGTCTATGTATGTACTTTGACTTAGGCCAAGAAGCCTTCTCGATCTATCTCTATAGATCTTGATTCCTAATACATAGGTGGCTTCTCCCAAGTCTTTCATCGAAAAGCAGTTCCCTAGCCAAATCTTTACAGATTGCAAGGCATGTATATCATTTCCAATGAGAAGTATGTCATCTACATACAACACTAGGAAAATGATTACGCTCCCACTGACCTTCTTGTAGACACAAGGTTCATCTTCGTTTTGGTAAAACCAAACTCTTTGATTGCATCATCAAAACGAAGATTCCAACTCCGAGAAGCTTGCTTCAATCCATAAATGGATCGTTGTAGCTTGCATATCTTTCCAGCATCCTTTGGATCGACAAAACCCTCGGGCTGTGTCATGTACACATCCTCGAGCAGATTTCCATTAAGGAAAGCTGTTTTGACATCCATCTGCCAGATTTCAAAATCATGAAATGCAGCTATTGCAAGTAAGATCCTTATGGATTTAACCATGGCCACTGGTGAAAAGGTTTCATCATAGTCAATACCATGAATTTGTTTGAATCCTTTTGCAACCAGCCGACCTTTATAGGTTTGTACATTACCATCCATATCGGTCTTTTTCTTGAAAATCCATTTGCACCCTATGGGTCGTACCCCTTCAGGTGGATCAACCAAAGTCCATACTTGGTTTGCATACATGGATTCCATCTCAGATTTCATGGCCTCTTGCCATTTCTCAGAATCAGTGCCCATTATAGCTTGTTGATAAGATGACGGCTCATCCTCATCAATAAGTAGTAAGTCACCTTGTTGAGTCACAAGAAATCCATATCTCTGTGGCTCCCGGTGTTCTCTTACAGACCTACGCTGGGCTTGTGTCTCTTGAGCAGGTACTTCTTCCACAACAGTTTGCGGTGCCTGCTCTGTTTCCATCTCAATCTCAGGTTCAGTGTTTTCTTGTGGTTGAACTTCACTAAGTTCAATTTTTCTCCCACTGGTTTTTCTAGAAATAAATTCTCTTTCAAGAAATACACCAGTCCGAGCAACAACTACTTTGTTCTCGGTGGGATAATAGAAATAGTATCCTTTCGTTTCCTTAGGATACCCCAAAAATAAACGCTTATCAGATTTGGGTCCAAGTTTGTTAGTGGCGTGACGTCTAACGAAAGCCTCACAACCCAAATCTTCATAAAAGACATACTAGGACGCTTCCCAGTCCATATCTCATATGGTGTCTTTTCCACTGATTTAGATGGAACACGGTTCAGTAAGAAAATCGCTGTTTCTAGAGCGTGTCCCCAAAACGATATCGGAAGATCTGCATGACTCATCATTGATCTAACCATGTCTAACAAGGTTCGATTTCTCCTCTCGGATACACCATTCCATTGTGGAGTATACAGAGGAGTGAGTTGGGACTATCCCACACTCCTTTAGATAGTCATGAAACTCTTGGCTTAAGTATTCACCTCCTCGATCTGATCGAAGGATTTGATACTTTTGCCAAGTTGGTTTTGTACTTCATTCTTGAAATCTTTGAACTTTTCAAAGGTTTCATGCTTATGCTTCATTAGGTACACATACCCATATCTACTGAGCTCATCAGTAAATGTAACGAAGTATTGAAAACCACCTCTAGCTTGTGTACTTATTGGTCCACATACATCACTATGTATTAGTCCCAATAAAACATTTGCCCTTTCAACATGTCCCTTGAAAGGGGTTTTAGTCATCTTGCCCATTAAACAAGATTCGCATGTTTCATATGATTCAAAATCAAATGAATCTAATACTCCATCCTTATGAAGTTTAGATATGCGGTTTTCGTTTATGTGGCCCAAGCGACAATGCCAGAGATAAGTCGGATTACAATCATTATTTTTAATCCTTTTAGTATTTATGTTATAGATAGGCATATCAAGATTTAATAAATAAAGACCATTCACCATTTGTGCACTAGCATAAAACATATCATTTAAATAAATGGAACAACAGTTGTCCTTTATAATAAATGAGAATCCATACTTGTCCAAACAAGAAATAGAAATAATGTTTTTGGTAATTGAAGGCACAAAATAACAATCTTTTAAAATCAACGATAAACCAGAAGGCAAAGATAAATGATAATTCCCTCTAGCTAATGCAGCAACTCTTGCTCCATTTCCAACTCGGAGATCAACTTCGCCTTTCGCCAATAATCTACTCTTTTTGAGGTCCTGCACATTTACACAAATGTGAGATCCACATCCATTATCTAATACCCATGATGAAGAAGTAGATAAATTGACTTCTATAACAAAAATACCTGAAGTGGAAGTCACACTTCCTTTCTTTAGATCCTCCAGATATACTTTGCAGTTTCTTTTCCAATGGCCGGTCTCACCGCAATGGAAACAGTTCCCTTCCTTCACTATCCCTCCCTTTGGTTTCAGTGCATTCGACTTTGGCTTAGATTTAACAAATATCTTCTTTGCTTTCTTATTGCCTTTAGCTTTGGCCTTTCCTTTGTCCTTATTCACAATAAGAACATTTGTGGCCTTAGTCTTCTTTGTATTTGCTTCATATGTTCTCAACATACCAAGCAATTGTGGTAGAGTCTTTTCCATGTCAGTCATATTGTAATTTACTACGAATTGACTGAAGCTCTCAGGCAACGATTGCAAGATCACATCGGTGGCCAACTCTTGGTCCAGTGGAAAACCCAGCTTCTCCAGATTCTCAATGTACCCAATCATCTTGAGCACATGAGTTCCAACTAGGCTTCCCTCTACCATCCTGTACTGGAACAACGCTTTAGAGACGTCATACCTCTCTTGTCTAGCTTGCTGTTGGTACAATTGCTTTAAGTGTTCGATCATATCGAACGCCTCCATTTCCTCATGTTGCTTCTGAAGCTCAGAGTTCATGGTGGCAAGCATAAGGCACCCAACATCAAGTGCGTCACTTTGATACTTCTTGTAAGCATCTTTTTCGGCTCTTGTAGCCGTTAGGGGAGGTTCCTCAGCAGGTAAGGGTTCCTCTAGGACATATTGTTTCTTTTCTTGTTTGAGGACTATCCTCAAGTTCCTATGCCAGTCTAGGAAATTTGTCCCATTTAATTTGTCCTTCTCAAGGAACGATCGCAGTGATAAAGTGCTTGTTACGTTGTTAGTTGCCATGGATATCTACAATATAAATATGCAAAATAAGTTTATGATTTAATCATTTAACATGGTCTTATATTAAATGATGCTCCCACTATTTTGTTTAAAAAAATATCAACCCTCAAAACCTTTAGTGGGCCAAGATCCATATTTCGCCTAATCTTGAGTTAGCTTTGGCTAATCGGCCAAGACTCGGTTATTTAGGTAGACACCACTTTGTCAATTACATCACATGTAATTCTTGGATAGTTGGACGAACAACACTTTGTTCAATTCATCAAATGAATTATAATCCAACCCATGCCTCTAAGTTCCCAATCCTATTGAGATAACCTAGTTAAGTCGTACCCAATTTAAAGTATAATGGATATCACTTTTATCCTTTCGCGCCTTACTAAGATTGCCACGGTGCTTTGCTTTGGCAAACCCACACATGTACAATCGAAGTTTTTGACGAGTACTTTTAATTTTGGAAGGCATCTAAAACTTAATATTTTAGAAGGATTTAGTGATCTCATGATTAGTTTGATAATTTAAAATATGTCCACTACATATAGTTGTATACATATTTACATATATGTGTAATACAATTATCAATCTAAAACATAAGATAAATCATGCATCAATATACATAATTAAACGTGGCATGGTTATAGCCCCTACTAATGATTTTCTCAAGCCAATGAGAAAATCCTAAGGGTCAACCTAAGGTAACTTCACAAGCACCTTCCTTTGGCTCCAATTTGTGAATGGCCTCCTCATCCCGGCACGATGCTCCATCTTCATTGATCATCATCAATAAAAAAAACTACACTATTTACAAGATATAGAATTCCTCGATTCACATTCGAGGGGAACATAGGGGAGGGATTACATTTAGAATGAAATAGAGAAGGCACGACTCGCAGGTCGTATTATAAATTACAAACATTCACAAATCCTATCTAATAGGTCAAAGGGCTATAACCATGCACCATGCTCAAACAACACATAAAGCATGCTTTAACAATTAATTAATTAAATTCTAAATATTTTAAATTTAATTCTAATTAAAACTGTAAAATAATTTTTGAAAAATTATCGTACGCTTGGGACATCACATGCCACGAACCAAAGCGACTAAGCCACGAACCACCATGGTTCGAACCACAAAAAGCGCACGGCTGGACCAATTATGGGTCTAGAGTTCGAAACCCTAGCCCATGGCCTAACCAAGCTCGAGCGGCGGCGGCGCTAGGGTTCCAAACCCTAGCCGCCTCGCACCACCTTGGGTTTTCATCGAGCCATCTTGTTCGAAACGCCGGAATTTGTTAGCCACGAGTCACGGTCAGGCCATGCACAGGGTTGGCTCCACCATCTCGAGCCAAGGGTTCGAAAACCCTAGCTCTCATGTGGTGAAGCCACTAATCCATGCATGCGAGAACCATTATCGAGCCAAAGAGTTCAAAACTCATCCATGTCTTGAAACCTCAATGCATGAACATGAGCCACAACGACTAGGCCATCTCGAGCATAGGAGTCCGAAACCCCTAGCCCTCACGTGGCTAAGCCGTGGGTCAAAAGCATGGTGGTGGCCTAAAACATTGCCCAATAAATTTGATTATTCGCCAATTATATCAAATACAATTTTACGATGATTTTCACAAACTAAATATTAACATATCATATATGTTCATACAGTTTTAAATAGCATGCAAATTAATACTAATATGATTAAACTATTTAACCACATAAATCCGATATGAGCCTTGTACACGGCTCTGATACCACTGTAAGTAATCCTCAAAGCATACAACACAGCGGAATAAAATTTTGGATTACTAAACCGCGGATCTATACTAAGGTTATCATATCGGATAAAGGATATACGAAGGTCTCACCCTTGTAGCGTGTTTGAGCAGATTCCACGGAGCAGCACCACGTCCAACGCCTCCTCCGAGTCACTAGCAAAACTTAACAAGTTTTGCCTCAACGGTATCCACACGATCAAATCGGGTGAAGGGATAGTTTAAGAACAAGTTGCTAGACAAGTTCTTAAACCGGAACAAGAAGCACACTCGATTCCAAATCGATTAATGGCACAAAACACCACAAGCACCCTTCGGTTATCAAGAAAACCGAGAGCACAATATGGTCGGCGGCCGTGTGGCTTCTAGTTTAGGTTAGTATGATATGAATTGTATATCAAACAATTAATCATAACCTTGTATTTATAGTATAAGATTTAATTAAGGTTTAAGGCTTTCTTAAAGCCTCATGGGCCCAAACCCATGATTTAATTAAATCTTTATAATCTTTTAATTAAGACTCTTCTTAATTAATTAATTCATACAATGAATTTAATTTCCCTTCTCGATTTAATCTTTTGTGCGACCCGATAGGATCTTGTAATGTTGGCAGTGACATAAAATCTCATTTTATGTCGCAAGCATTGAGCGGTATCTAGCAACACATCAATGCTACCCAAATTACAAGAATGTCAATGACTCGACATAACCTTTAGAACTTGTGATAATATTAACCATGTAACTTAATCCCTTTGTCCTTTGTGTTTAGATTGAACACGAGTCATGGAATAGTCATACTCGTATATCCAATCTTTATTTCTTGATCCCCAAGTAGAACTAGAATAAACGAATAAGCTCGATATCTCATATCGACTCATTCGAGCATGGCCATGCATTTTAGTTCTCACTTGATCAAGGGCCAAACACATCTCCTGTTATATAGGAGGGACAAATCCTATCTCGATCAGTCAACTTCCCTCTACATAATTCGTAGTGTATCCAATAGTCGCCTTTATAGTTTACCCTGTTACGGGTAACGCTTGACAATATCAAGATACATAACTCCTTATGTTGGGATCTCTGATGATCACAAGTCGTAAGGATTACATACATTATTATCACTATGAGAATTGCATATGACGATCATATAACTATCCATGTTGCATTCTCATGGTGGGTCTGTCCAGTACATCGTTCTCTAACATGTACCCATGTGTTGATTTGATATCTCATATCAATGAACAATTCATCAATCAACACATACTAGTCTCTACGTATTATCATTATCCCTATTCATGATAATACTTGACTAGGGACATCTTTAAGAATAATACAATATTATTCTAAGGACATTAACATATATATTAATTCACATTGCACATTTAAAGAATAATATATAATAATGAATTGCCATTCATAAAATCATAAACATTGTATGTCAAAACAATCATCTAATGATTTGTCTTATGGCATATTCCAACAAAATCAACGGAATCTTCGCACGAGACCCGTTGCCATAGAAAGTCCACTGAACTCCCAAATGCGATCTGAACCGAACTGTCCTCTGCCGACAATCTACCACTGCCTGATATCTGTTCAGAATGTCGATGCCCATAATGCAGTCAAAGTCTGACATAACCAATACAATCAAATCTGCCTTTATCTCATTGCCCTCAAAATAAAAGAGGCAGTCCATCAGAAACTGATCAGCAACAACTTTCTTTCCGGTGGGTGTCGAGACCAATAGAGACGTGGGTAACGGAGACGTGCACATATGATGTCTCGCCACAAAGTCCGCAGACACAAAGGAGTGCAAAGCACCTGTGTCTATCAAAATAAAGGCGGAATATGTAAATAGAAGGCACGTACCAGCTATCACCTCCCCTTGAGCTGCATCGGCCTGCTCCCTGGTCAATGCATAGACCTGTCCCTGAGGTGGCCCCATCGCCTGTCCTCCCATCTGTCGAGGCACCAACGGCGGCCTCTGCTGTACTGTCCCGGTAGAAAACCTCCCTCTGCCTCCTCTGAGATCTACCTGACCATCACCACTCTGACAGAACCGAGATATGTGGCCCATCTTGCCACATTTATAACAAGCCGTAGAGTCTCGCATGTGATGTGGTCCTCCACAAAAGTGACACTTCACTACTCCACTCCTACTCACTTGAGTCTGTCCTCTATTGCTAGGCGCACCACCCCTCCGGTTATCCATTCGCCTCCCACCAAACCGAGAAGAAGAGGAAGGAGCCCCACGAGGTTTAAATGATTCTCCTCGTGGCCTCAGATTATTAGACACTGGCCTCGGCGGTGGGACTTGTGGGGGTGCAACATCCGGATAAGCACTGACTCCGATCTCTGCTAGTTCCACTCTAGTGAGGGCATCATCAAAAGAAGTGGGGTTATTAGACATAACCCGATCAAAAAGTTCCGGTCGCAGTCTGTGATATCCCCGAAATGATTATGTGTTATTTTAAACATTAAGCATGTTATGAAGATTTTGGTATTAATTCTTTGTGTTGAATTAATTATATTGGGGGAAGTTATTTCAGGGTGCATGTGTTATATGTTGGGAATTTGGATTGTAGTATAATTATTTGGGGTGGGTGTTAATTGTTTTGGTGAAGCATGTTTATTTGGAAATTGAAGTATTTTATTGTTTAAATACTAAAAATATCAAGTGATGATATTTTAATACATCGTATGAAATACCGGGATACAATTAAACACCACATGACCACCCTACATGCAACCACCCCCCCCCCCCCCATTAAGTACAAACCCACGCCCCTCCCCTGAAACCTGCAGCATGGGTTGATCAATCATGCACTTTCACTCATTGATTTCCCACTTGCGCCTTCTCGAAAACCCTCTCTTTTCTCTCTGAAAACTTGCCCAACTTTCCAACTGAGCATAGGAGAAGAGATCTGGAGTTTTGTTGAGCAAAAGTAATTAAAAATCGAGGAGCAAAAGTGGTAAGGAATCACGCTGGTTATACCAGTTTTGCATGTTTAAGCATGTGTTTTCATTAAAGCAGAAATGGCATGCTAGCTTAGGTTTCTTTAAACCTTCGATTTAAGTGCTTACATGGTGTTGTTATGAAACTCCCAGTATTTTTCCTTGAGCATGTTTCATATGTTATGTGAAGGATTTAAGCATGTAAAATGTAGTGTTCGAAAATCTGGGTAGGGTGAGTGCCCTGTTTTTCTGGAAAATATGGGACGGGAGTGAAGTTTGTGAAGATGTTATTATGCATGTTAGCTAGGTTTTTGGTAAACCTTTGATTTGAGTACATACATGGTAGTTTTGTGAAGCCCTTGGCGTTTTTGTTCGAGCATATTTCATGACTTATGTGGTAGAATTGCTTGTATGAAATGAGGTGCTCGAGAAATTCTGGAAATCGCGAAGAACACAGAGCTACCGATCGATCGCCGCTGAAGGATCGATCGATCGCTGGGGTCCAGTAGCCTTTGGCGATCGATCGCCATTAAAGGGGCGATCGATCACTGATTTAAATTTTTTGGTTAAAGAGGCAGTAGCATCTCGCGATCGATCGTGGCTGAGTGGCGATCGATCGCGAGATGACAAAATTTGGCAAATTGTTATTTTTGATTTGTTTTCGGTATTGGATGGTATTGAGGCATCTAATATTGTGTTGTACACTTGTGTAGAGCCATCACAGGTAGCCACACAACGCAGGGGATAGAGTCTAGCAATACACCATATTTTGGAAAGGTACGTAAGCGACGTACGGGCATCCCAACGGTAACATGTATTTTATGTTTGTCTATTTGACACATGATAGATGCAAAGTTGTGCATTAAGAGTATGATACATGTTGTCATGCATTGTTGTTGCATGTTTATGTTGTGGAAATAAGAGTGTGTATTCCACGAGTCAGGGTTATCCCAGTGATGATTTTAATGCTTACGCTTATACCGCTAAAAATGTGGAGTAAGGCTTGCACATGGAGGCGGGGTATACCATACTAAGCGGGGAAGAAGGTACCGCTAGTATGAAGAGCGGGGAAGAAGGTACCGCTAGCGGGGAAGAATGTACCGCTTGTTATGAAATAATGAAGCGGGGAAGATGGTACCGCTCATTATGAAGTTAAGAAGTAAGAAGCATTAAAATATACTGATGATAAACTGACTAAGAAAGATTTAAGATTAAGAAGTGAAGTTATGTCATGACATCTATTTAAAGAAGCCGTAATTTCATATAATGATTTGATTATGAGTTATGATACAGGGACAACCAATGGGCGTTTTAAATGCATTGGAAATACAGGAAGTATTTTATATCTATGATTATGCAGTATGCCTTACATTCATATTATGTTGAATATGAATTATGATGTGCTCATGTGTTGGGAGTTGTCTTTGTAGGTGCATTTGATACAGAGAACAAGGGTCGGGGTTGACACGTTGAGCTTTCAAGAGTGCTACAGGATTAGCATAACAGAGTTTCATTTTGTATAGTTTCTACAATGAGTGTAGTAGAACTATAGTCTTACACGCTGTTACTAAGAAATGTAACTATCCCTTTTGAAATTATTTTGGTACTGTAATCTCTATAAGCTCAGGATATCAACACGGCCTAATACTCTGATTATATATGATTAGTTCTCTTATTTGCACATTAATATCTTGTTTAGATAACGGGGTCTCACATTTAGTGGTATCAGAGCAGTGGTTAGATAACCAGGGAACGAGTAAAGGGTAGCCTTTAGAAACAGGTTGGCTAGGTATTCATTGGTGAGCATGTTTATGCATGTGGTGCATACTTTTGTATAAGTTGTTATACTAACATGATTTTGAATATGATTACTCTTGTTATCTAACGGCTTATGTTATGAACTGCTTTTGGTATTGTTGTTAACCCCTGTATTACAGCATGGAGGCTATTAATCTGGAGAACCTCAATGAAGGGGTGGGAGATGTGTTAGCATAAATGCCCAGCAAGCCAAACGTTGGCCCGATGGACTTTATGGACCCAAGCCCAATTAGTTAAATCAATAACACTATAAATATAACATTCATCTTTAGGGTTGGGTAAGACCATTCAATACACTTCATCTCATGGAATAGCCGCCATCACACTAGCACTGGTGCGGGCTTGTAGATCTGGTCAGGTTGATTGGACTCGAGGATCACCGCCATCAGATTGATTTCGCTGTTATCGGTAATCCCTTTTCGTGCATTATATTATGTGTGACGCCCCGAAATAATTAACTGCAATTAAGGCATTAATTATGTTCATGTGTTTAATTATGTGGATAATTGATTTATGTGCTTAAATTAATTATCACGATGAAATGCTTAGTCACATGATAGGCATGACCCGGGGGTTACGTTTCAAGGTGCATGTTATGCATGATAGAAAATGAGGTGTTAACATGATTTAATTGTGTTGATTGTTAATTATGAGGAAAGTATGAATTTAATGAAGTTGGTTGCATTTTTGTAAAATGCTTTTAAAATACCATGTTGGGGTATTTCATACATCATGTTAATTTTTGGGTATAATTTAATTAACCCTTTCCCCCACCTTACCCAACTCACTTTACCATTTTCACTCTTAAATCCCCAATTACTCTCAAACCCTACCCCTTTACCACATTTTCGAAATCCCTCAAAGGAGGAAGGAGGAAACTCCACAAAACTTGTGTTTGTGTGATCTTTGTTAAGATTTGGAGTCTTCAAGAGGTATGGAACCCTTCCTTAAGTTTTTATGAAGTTTGGATTTGAAATGGGATGATTTTGAAGTGATTTATGTGGGTTTGTTTGGGGTATGTGTTGGGGTATGATTTTTGAAGTGTTTTATGTGGGTTTTAACAAGTTATGATGATGTTAGTGTGATTGGAAAGTTTGGGTTTGAATGGTATGAGGATGAGCTCGAAAAATGCACATAAAAATGGAGAAATCGCGGCCACTGTAAGTGGCGATCGATCGCTACAAAAGCAGCGATCGATCGCCGAGAGGCAGTACGCGAAGATGAGGATAGGCGATCGATCGCCTCAAATGGCGCGATCGATCGCCAACGTCCAGTGGCGAAATGAACATCAAGGCGATCGATCGCCTCATTTTAAGCGATCGATCGCCGCTATGTGAAAAATCTGGCGATCGATCGCCATGTTTTGAGCGATCGATCGCCACTGTTCAAAAATGGGAAAATGTGGATTTTTGATATTTTTGTGGGATTTTTGGATATTGGACTATATTTAGCTTCTAATATCGATTTGTATGGTTATGTAGAACCATCCCAGGTACCCACAACTTCAAGGAGATAAAGTCCTACAACTTCTCCATTTTTGGAATTAAGGTACGTAAGAAGCGTACGGGCATCGGACGGTAACACCCTCCTAACTATGACTATGTATTGATTGCATAAGTTTATGATGATGATGTTTATGATGATGATGCTTACGATGATGATTATGATGATGATGTTTATGATGATGACGCTTACGATGATGATTATGATGATGATGTTTATGATGATGATGCTTACGATTATGATTATGATGACGATGTTTATGATGATGATGCTTACGATGATGTTTATGATGATGATGTTTACGATGATGTTTATGATGATGATGTTTACGATGATGTTTATGATAATGATGTTTACGATGATGATTATGATAAGTAAGTTTATGATGATGATGTATATGATGATGATGTTTACGATGATGATTGCGATAAGTAAGTTTATAACAATGTTATACGATGTTTTATAAAAGGGTAAGATGCCCATATGGTAAGATGCCATACAATGTTATAATTTGGTAAGACGCCACGGGGTAAGATGCTCATATAGTAAGATGTCATACGATGTTATTATGTGGTAAGATGCCACGGGGTAAGATGCCCATATGGTAAGATGTCATACGATGTTATTATGTGGTAAGATGCCACGGGGTAAGATGCCCATATGGTAAGATGCCATACAATGTTATTGTGTGGTAAGATGCCACGGGGTAAGATGCCCATATGGTAAGAGGCCATACGATGTTATTGTGTGGTAAGATACCACGGGGTAAGATGCCCATATGCATGAAGGTAAATCAGGGTTAACAAGAAGAAGTTAACGAATAACCAGTAAATTACTTAACCAAGACTTCGTACATTTACTGTTGTATCTTGTTATGATGCTTAAATGATGATGATGTTATAAGATGATGACGTTATAAGATGATGAAGTTATAAGATGATGATGCTTACATGATGATGATGTTATAAATGATGATATGTATAAGATGATAATGCTTATATGATGATGATGCTGTAAGACGACGATATTTATAAGACGTCGATTTTAATCATTCATGTCGAGAATTAATGATTTTATGTATGGCTATGAAACAGGGACAACCAAAAAGGGGTTAATGCAATTAACCAGGAAGTATACGTTACCAATTACTTTCATGCATTTATTTATATGCCATTGCCCTATGATGTTGAGTAACGATATACATGCTCATGATGGGTTGTTCCTGTAGGTACACTTTTGGACTAAAGGACTAAGGGCCGGGTTGAGGCAGTGAGCTATGAGGAGCATGAAAGATGTTAGGATTCAGGATTTCTGGATAGTCTCTACTCTAGGAGTAGTGTAAATCTATAGCTTTAACATTCTTTAATGGGAATGTAATTAAATAGCTGCTTTAACATTCGTATTGAGAATGTAATTAATTAAGGTTGAAATTTCATTTTTGGCCCGTAATCTTATTAGCTCAAAGCTGCAACCGGAACCCTTAAGAGGTTATGAATGCATGTTTAGTCCATAATACGTGTATAATATGACGTTAAGGTAGGAAGACCCTACATTAGTGGTATCAGAGCAGTGGTTAGATAACCCGGGAACGAGTGAAGGGTAGCCTTAGCAATAAGTTGGCTAGGTGCTTACTTTAACATGTTTTATGCATATGTTGCATATGAAGGATATGATGTTGTACTAATATGTTTTGTTTCTCTAACGATGTATTATATGAACTACTTTTGGGTATCGTTGTTAACCCTTATCTTGCAGTATGGCAGCAAATGTCAACAAGTTTTGTGGAAAGGCACTACATATGTACTTCTCCGTCGCCCACGCCTCTTGTAGTCTCGACCCCCGCTGGAAGAAGTTTGATAACTGATCAGGTTGGTTAAGACGGCCTCATTTATTTTGAGGATAACGAACTGAGGACAGACTTGATTGTTCTGGGGATGTCAGTTTGTAGGCATTGATGTTCTGAACAGGTAGGCAGTTGTGGACTGCAGACAAGGACTGTCCGATTCAGGTCTGATATGGGAGTCCGATTGACATTCTATGGGGATGATTGCCGTTCAAGGATTCCGTTAATATCTGTTGTCAAGATGGCACAGTTATTGGAACGAGACCACAAAGGATATTTCAACTATACTGTGGTTATTACTGAAAGAGGAAAGAGCTAAAGGTTGAGGATGTGCCCGTAGTGGTGGTGTTTCCTGATGCATTTTCGGAAGAGATTCCCGGATTCCCACCGACGAGAGAGGTCGAGTTTGGGATTAAGTTACTACCAGGGACGCCTACCATTTCTCGTGCCTGTATAAGATTTCTCGTGCCTGTATAAGATGGCACCAGCGGAGTTAAGAGAATTAAGGTTCAGTTGCAAGAGCTCCTTGGCAAGGATTATATACACCCTAGCATATCGCCTTGGGATGCACCAGTCCTATTTGTCGAAAAGAAAGATGGTTCGTTGCGGTTGTGCACCGATTTCAGACAACTGAACAAAGCCATAGTGAAGAATAAGTATCCGCTTCCGGGGATCGACGATTTGTTTGATCAGCTGCAGAGTACGAGGCTCTACAGTAAGATCGATCTGAGATCGGGGATCATCAGATTCGAGTTTGAGAGGACGATGTACAGAGGACAACTTCCAGGACCTTATGTGGGCACTACGGATTCTTGGTCATGCCCTTTGGGGTGACGGATGCCCCAACCATTTTATGAGCCTGATGAACAGGGTGATCCAACCACGTTTGGATCAGTTCGTCATAGTTTCCATTGACGATGTACTTATTTACTCTCGAACTGAAGAGGAACATGTAAAGCACTTGAGAACAGTACTCCAGATCCTTAGGGATCATCAGTTGTGTGGGGTCTTCCCACCTTAACAGTGATTAATAGACATAAGAAGGACTAAATATGCATTAAAGTAACATCTTAAGGTTTTGGTTGTTACATGAGCTAACGGGATTACAGGCCAATTACAAAACTTCAAAAATAATTCATTACATTCTAAAAGAATGTCATTTAGATTTACACTACTCCTAGAGTAGATACTAATCATAACTTGAATCCTATGCATTCCTGTGTCCCTAGTAGCTCACTGCCTCAACCCGACCCTTAGTCCTTTCATCCAAGAGTGTACCTACAGGGACAACACATCGTGAGCATATAAAATCTTACTTAACATTATAAACATCATAGTAAATGCATGAAACATTGGTTAAGTAATATGCTGGTTGTACATTCACTTCTTATTGTTGTCCCTGATTTAGAATCATGCATATGGGGCATCTTACCCCCGTGGCATCTTACCACAACATCATCGTATAGCCTCTTACCATATGGGGCATCTTACCCCGTGGCATCTTACCACAATACATCGCATGGCCTCTTACCATGTAGGGCATCTTACCCCGTGGCATCTTACCACAATACATCGCATGGCCTCTTACCATGTAGGGCATCTTACCCCGTGGCATCTTACCACAATACATCGCATGGCCTCTTACCATGTAGGGCATCTTACCCCCATACATCACATAAATGTCATTATATAAGCATCGTATAAGTAATAAACATCATATGAACTTCATCATATAAACATCATATAAACATCATCATGTAAACATCGTATAAACACCGTCATTTCATCGTGAATACTCATGCAATAAAAGCATAGTTGTAGTATAGAGATGTATGTTACCGTCCGATGCCCGTACGCTTCTTACGTACCTTTTCAAAAAGAGGAGGAGTCAACAGACTTTATCTCCTTGATGGTGCCGGTACCTGGGATGGTTCTACAAGACCACATAATACCATATTAGATGCCTCAAAACCATCTTACATCATAAACTTAACAAAATAAAACATCATTAAATTTTTCAACTTTCTGCCTGTCTCGATCGATCGGCCCTAGGTCTCGATCGATCGAGACACTGTGCACTAACAGTGTCTTGGTTTCCTGCCTCGCTCGATCGATCGAACATTTTACCGATCGATCGAGGAGGTTCACCGATCGATCGAGAAATCCTTCGATCGATCGGCACCAAAATTTTGAAAACATGATTAGACCTTCTGACTTGCTCGATCGATCGGGACCAAATCTCGATCGATCGAGAGCTCTGAAAAAAATCGGGATTTCCCAGATTTTTGAGCACCTCATTTCACACCATCTTTTCTACTTCATAACATACATAAGATGCCTAAAAAAAAAATATCAATAACTTCCTCATACTTCCATTCATGTATTAAAGTCAAAGGTTCAATCATAACTTAAACCGGCAAGCATTAAAATACCCCATCTTTATCAGTGCCCAATTAACTTGTTCAGAAAAACAGGGCACAATACACAGCCCAGAATTCTTGAACACACATCTTTATAGCAATGAAACTACTACATATCCCGTAGTTTATGCTTAAACAAATATGTTGGCATGTTCACCAAACTTTCGTGTATGTAATCATGCCAAAGGTTTATTTATAACCTAAGCTAGCATGCTTCAAATCTTCATAATAAAAGCCCTACGCATCATAAAAACAGAGCACTTCCTTGCCCAGATTTTCGAACACCTAGTTTCAAGCCAACAAATCTACCACATAGCGCATACATCATGCTCATATAAACATGCTAGGAACTTCATAAAAACATCATGAACGAGCTTGAATTAAAGGTTTGACAAAACCTAACCTAGCATGCCATTTTTATACCAAGTAAAAACATTAACCCAAACAAAACTTAAACCAAACAGAATGTGGTTTCTCACCCTCCTTTGCTCCGATTTTTGGAAGGTTTCTTGCAAAGAATTTTGAAGTTTCTTCCTTCCTACCTGCTAAGCTGGAGCTGGATGTGTTTTGGACGAAAATGGGGCAAGATTGGAGTGATGGAGGTGAGGTGAAAGAGTGGGGGAAAAGGCATGGGCACCCAGCCACTTGCAGCATGGGTTGGGGGTAGGTGGTGTGGGTTGGGGTGCCATGTGGTGTTTAATTGTATCCCGGTATATAGTACGATGTATTAAAATATCCTCACTCGATATTTTCTAACTTCATATAATTAATACATCCCTTAAAATACCCAACATGCTCCCCACATCATATCATCATAACATAATTCGTGGCCCCCAATTTAAATACACCATAACCCTTAGACACATCATAATTCATCATCATAGAACATAATCATATTACATTTCGGGGGTATTACATTACTCCCCTACTTATAAGATTCCGTCCCCGAAATCCACATGCATCATCGTATCGAAACTAAACGTAAAAACATACCAGAGAATAGTTCCGGATAGTGCTGCACCATATGCCGTTCCGTCTCCCACGTAGCCTCCTCGACACCCCGACGATCCTACTGAACTTTGACCATCGGTATAACTTTGCTTCGTAGTCTGCGATCCTCTCGATCCAGAATTCTGATAGGTCGTTCAACGTAGGACACATCTGAATCTAACTGTACTTCAGTAGGCTGTAAGACATGGGACGGGTCTGGCTCATACTTCCTCAACATAGAGACATGGAAAACATCGTGTATGCCAGACAAAGATGGCGGTAGAGCCAAACGGTATGCCAAAGTACCGATACGCTGTAAAACTTCATATGGCCCAACATACCTCGGAGATAACTTTTCCCGCATCCCAAAACGAACCACGCCCCTGAAGGGCGAGATCTTTAAGAAGACCCTGTCTCCTAACTGGAATTCTAGCGGTCGTCGCCGCTTATTGGCATAGGCCGCTTGCCTATCGTGGGCCGCTTTCATCTTCAGGCGTATCAACTTTATCTTACCTTCCATATCCCTGATCACATCCGGTCCTCCGACCGCTTTGCTAGTCAAGTCCTCCCAATACAGTGGTGATCTACATCGTCGTCCATACAGAGCTTCAAAAGGGGCCATTTGAATGCTCGCTTGATAACTGTTGTTATAGGAGAACTCCACCAGCGGCACTGAATCCTGCCACGGAGTATCAAACTCCAAAATACATGCCCTCAACATGTCTTCGAGCGTCTGAATGGTACGCTCTGTTTGGCCGTCTGTCTGAGGGTGATAGGTCGTACTCAGTCTCACCTCTGTGCCCAAAGCTGCCTGGAGACCCTCCCAGAAACGTGAAGTGAACCTCGGGTCTCTGTCAGACACTATCGAGACTGGGATACCATGCAATCTCACAACATCCCGTATATACATTTGGGCCATCTTTAAGTATGTATACGACATACTATAAGGGATGAAATGAGCCGTCTTCGTTAGCCTATCTACGATCACCCAGATCGCATCAAATCCTGAGGTCGTCGTTGGCAAGTGGGTCACGAAGTCCATAGATATATGCTCCCACTTCCATTCAGGCACCTCTAAGCTCTTCAGCTCACCACCAGGCCTCTGCCTCTCTGCCTTTACCTGCTGGCAGATCAAACATCTTTTAACAAAAATGATTACCTCACGCTTCATGCGTCTCCACCAGAATTGATCGCATAGATCTTTGTACATCTTCTTTCCCCCTGGGTGGATACTGAAACGACTACTGTGAGCCCGCTCCAATATTCCTTTACGCAGTCCTGGTGCATCTGAGACTACCCATCGGTTGCCCAGTCTCAAGGAATTATCCTCAGCCACTCTGAACTTGGATGGCTGACCCTGAAGTATCAATGATGTCCATCTCTGAACCTCACTATCGGACTTCTGGGCCTTCCTGATTGCCTCAAATATGTCTGGCTCCGCCAATAGGGTCGACACTCGCACAGGCGACGTGTCTACATCGAAATCATAGCCCAGTTGGCAATAAGACGTCATCAAGGCTGACAAACACATAACATCCTCTGCAGTACTCTTTACCTTCCGACTTAAGGCGTCTGCTATCAGGTTTGCTTTACCTGGATGGTACTCAATTTCACAATCATAATCTTTGAGCAAATCCATCCATCTTCTTTGCCTCATATTCAACTCTGCTTGAGTGAATAAGAACTTCAGGCTCTTATGGTCCGTATATATAGTGAAAGACGTGCCATACAAATAATGCCTCCAGATCTTTAAGGCGAATATGATGGCCGCCAACTCCAAATCATGTACTGGATACCTGGCTTCGTGTGGCTTCAGCTGCCTCGATGCATAAGCCACCACATGCTTATCTTGCATCAACACACAGCCCAAGCCCTGCAATGACGCATCCGTATACAAGGCGAACCTCTTATCCTCGGACGGAATCACCAGTACAGGCGCTGTAGTCAAACGACGCTTCAGCTCTTGGAAGCTTTCCTCACAAGCTTCGGACCAAAAGAAGGGGACTCATTTCTGAGTCAGCTGCGTCAGGGGTTTGGCAATCTTCGAAAAACCCTCGACGAAACGTCGGTAATATCCTGCCAAACCGAGAAAACTCCTTATCTCAGGTACAGAAGTGGGTGCAGCCCACTCCATCACGGCTTCAATCTTCCTTGGATCCACAGATATCCCGTGGCTAGATATGACATGGCCTAAAAATACCACGCTGTCCAACCAGAACTCGCACTTACTAAGCTTTGCATACAGCTGATGATCCCTAAGGATCTGAAGTACTATCCTCAAGTGCCTTACATGCTCTTCTTCAGTCCGAGAGTAAATAAGTATGTCGTCAATGAAGACTATGACGAACTGATCCAAATATGGCTGGAACACCTTGTTCATCAAACTCATGAAGACAGCTGGGGCATTCGTCACCCCAAAAGGCATGACCAGGAATTCATAGTGCCCATATCTAGTCCTGAAAGCCGTCTTCTGAACATCATCTTCTCTTACTCGAATCTGATGGTACCCCGACCTCAGATCGATCTTACTATAGAGCCTTGTACCCTGCAACTGATCGAACAAGTCATCGATCCTCTGAAGTGGATACTTGTTCTTTACTGTAGCTTTGTTTAACTGTCTATAATCAATGCATAGACGCATCGATCCATCTTTCTTCTTAACAAATAAGACAGGCGCACCCCATGGCGATACGCTAGGGCGTATGTAGCCCTTATCAAGGAGTTCCTGCAACTGTATCTTTAACTCCCTTAGCTCTGCTGGTGCCATCCTATACGGGGCGCGAGAAATCGCAGACGTCCCTGGTAGTAGCTCAATCCCAAACTCGACCTCTCTCGTCGGTGGGAATCCGGGAATCTCCTCCGGAAAGACATCAGGAAACTCCGCCACTACGGGCACATCTTCAACCTTCAATTCCTCCCTCTTATCCGTCGTGTCAACAGCATATATAAGATATCCCGCATGACCTCGTTCCAATAGTTGTGTCATCTTGACAACAGATATTAATGGAATCTTCGGACGGGAACCATCCCCATAGAATGTCCATTGGACTCCCAATACAGATCTAAATCGGACAGTCCTTTGCCTGCAATTTACCACTGCCTGATACTTGTTCAGAACATCGATGCCCACAATGCAATCGAAGTCTGTCATTCCCAACACAATCAAATCTGATCTTAACTCATTATCCTCAAAATAAATGAGGCCATCATAAACAATCTGATCCGTAGTCAAACTTCTTCCAGCGGGGGTCGAGACCATAAGAGGCATGGGGGACGGAGAAGTGCATATGTGGTGCCTTTCAACAAAACTTGTCGACACAAAAGAGTGTGACGCACCTGTGTCTATCAATATAAGAGCAGGGTGCGTAAATAAAAGACACGTACCCGCTATAACTTCCTCCGGGGCCGCCGTAGCCTGCTCCCTCGTCAAAGCATACACCTGTCCCTGAGGTGGCCCCACGGGCTGACCTCCATACTGTCTTGGCACAAAGGGTGGCCGGTGTTGTGCCGTTCTGTCCGCAGGTCTCCCCGTAGAGCTCTGCTGTCTTCCCCTGTTGGGACACCGCCGAGCAAAGTGGCCTCTGTCGCCACAGACATAACATCCTACGCAGTCTTTTGCTAAATGTGGCTGCCCACAAAGAGTGCACTGAACTCTTCCAGATCTGTCTCCCTGAGACTGTCCTCTCCCCGATGGAGCATCATTCCTACCCTTCCCTTTCCATCGATTCTCGGGCCTCTTGCCACTGAATCTCGATGCCGAAGTGTTCCCCCTTGGCTTAAACTGATCACCTCTAGGCTTCAAATTGTCAGAAGTGGATCTCTGAGGGGGTGCCGGAGATGGCACAGTATCAGGATATGCACCGACTCCCAGTTCAGCTAGCTCAGCTCGTGAGAGTGCATCATCAAAACAGGCAGGGCCATAAGTGATCACCCTGTCATACAGTTCAGGCCTCAAGCCCTTCATGAAATTCCGCATCTTCGCTTGAGTGCTTGCAGCTATGTGTGGCACATATCGTAGTAAGGAACAGTAATGTAGAGCATAGTCAGATACAGGCATGGTACCTTGTCTTAAACTGGTAAACTCATCCTCCTTGGCCTGTCTTGCAGCAGCTGAGAAATAGCGGTTCAAAAACCGCGTTCGGAACATCTTCCAATTTACTTCCTGTCCCAGAGCCTCTTGCTCAATCACCGTGGTTTTCCACCACATCAATGCCTTCTTGAACAGTTGAAATTCTGCTAATCGGATCCAGACGTCTTTGCACAAGGCGCTGCCACAAATATCTGTTCGATCCTCTCTAACCATTCCTCAGCTTTCTCTCCTGATTCAGTTCCCTCGAACATCGGAGGTCGATACATCATAAACTGAGCCAAGCTCAATTCCCCAGGTAGCAACTGCTGTTCAGAGGGTTCCTCTCCCAAAGCTGGTGGTGGCAATGGGTTCGTACGCCCAGCACTTGCATTTACACTAATGGCGTCACCCACTTCTATATTTGCTGCCATGCTGCAACACAAGGGTTAATAACAACACCAAAAGCAGTTCATAATGCACATCGTTAGATAATTAAACATGTTAGCATAACATAGAAACTTCATATGCAAAATACACATAAAACATGTTCAATAGTAAGTACCTAGCTATCTTATTGCTAAGGCTACCCTTCGTTCATTCCCGAGTTATCTAACCACTGCTCTGATACCACTAATGTGGGGTCTTCCCACCTTAACAGTGATTAATAGACATAAGAAGGACTAAATATGCATTAAAGTAACATCTTAAGGTTTTGGTTGTTACATGAGCTAACGGGATTACAGGCCAATTACAAAACTTCAAAAATAATTCATTACATTCTAAAAGAATGTCATTTAGATTTACACTACTCCTAGAGTAGATACTAATCATAACTTGAATCCTATGCATTCCTGTGTCCCTAGTAGCTCACTGCCTCAACCCGACCCTTAGTCCTTTCATCCAAGAGTGTACCTACAGGGACAACACATCGTGAGCATATATAATCTTACTTAACATTATAAACATCATAGTAAATGCATGAAACATTGGTTAAGTAATATGCTGGTTGTACATTCACTTCTTATTGTTGTCCCTGATTTAGAATCATGCATATGGGGCATCTTACCCCCGTGGCATCTTACCACAACATCATCGTATAGCCTCTTACCATATGGGGCATCTTACCCCGTGGCATCTTACCACAATACATCGCATGGCCTCTTACCATGTAGGGCATCTTACCCCGTGGCATCTTACCACAATACATCGCATGGCCTCTTACCATGTAGGGCATCTTACCCCCATACATCACATAAATGTCATTATATAAGCATCGTATAAGTAATAAACATCATATGAACTTCATCATATAAACATCATATAAACATCATCATGTAAACATCGTATAAACACCGTCATTTCATCGTGAATACTCATGCAATAAAAGCATAGTTGTAGTATAGAGATGTATGTTACCGTCCGATGCCCGTACGCTTCTTACGTACCTTTTCAAAAGAGGAGGAGTCAACAGACTTTATCTCCTTGATGGTGCCGGTACCTGGGATGGTTCTACAAGACCACATAATACCATATTAGATGCCTCAAAACCATCTTACATCATAAACTTAACAAAATAAAACATCATTAAATTTTTCAACTTTCTGCCTGTCTCGATCGATCGGCCCTAGGTCTCGATCGATCGAGACACTGTGCACTAACAGTGTCTTGGTTTCCTGCCTCGCTCGATCGATCGAACATTTTACCGATCGATCGAGGAGCTTCACCGATCGATCGAGAAATCCTTCGATCGATCGGCACCAAAATTTTGAAAACATGATTAGACCTTCTGACTTGCTCGATCGATCGGGACCAAATCTCGATCGATCGAGAGCTCTGAAAAAAATCGGGATTTCCCAGATTTTTGAGCACCTCATTTCACACCATCTTTTCTACTTCATAACATACATAAGATGCCTAAAAAAAAAATATCAATAACTTCCTCATACTTCCATTCATGTATTAAAGTCAAAGGTTCAATCATAACTTAAACCGGCAAGCATTAAAATACCCCATCTTTATCAGTGCCCAATTAACTTGTTCAGAAAAACAGGGCACAATACACAGCCCAGAATTCTTGAACACACATCTTTATAGCAATGAAACTACTACATATCCCGTAGTTTATGCTTAAACAAATATGTTGGCATGTTCACCAAACTTTCGTGTATGTAATCATGCCAAAGGTTTATTTATAACCTAAGCTAGCATGCTTCAAATCTTCATAATAAAAGCCCTACGCATCATAAAAACAGAGCACTTCCTTGCCCAGATTTTCGAACACCTAGTTTCAAGCCAACAAATCTACCACATAGCGCATACATCATGCTCATATAAACATGCTAGGAACTTCATAAAAACATCATGAACGAGCTTGAATTAAAGGTTTGACAAAACCTAACCTAGCATGCCATTTTTATACCAAGTAAAAACATTAACCCAAACAAAACTTAAACCAAACAGAATGTGGTTTCTCACCCTCCTTTGCTCCGATTTTTGGAAGGTTTCTTGCAAAGAATTTTGAAGTTTCTTCCTTCCTACCTGCTAAGCTGGAGCTGGATGTGTTTTGGACGAAAATGGGGCAAGATTGGAGTGATGGAGGTGAGTTGAAAGAGTGGGGGAAAAGGCATGGGCACCCAGCCACTTGCAGCATGGGTTGGGGGTAGGTGGTGTGGGTTGGGGTGCCATGTGGTGTTTAATTGTATCCCGGTATATAGTACGATGTATTAAAATATCCTCACTCGATATTTTCTAACTTCATATAATTAATACATCCCTTAAAATACCCAACATGCTCCCCACATCATATCATCATAACATAATTCGTGGCCCCCAATTTAAATACACCATAACCCTTAGACACATCATAATTCATCATCATAGAACATAATCATATTACATTTCGGGGGTATTACAAGTTGTATGCAAAGCTCCGTAAGTACGAGTTCTGGTCGAGCAGTGTAGTATTCTTGGATCATGTTATATCAAGATCGCTAAGCCGCTGGCACGGTTGACTCAGGAAGGAGTCCCATTCTTTTGGTCCGAAGCTTGTGAGAAAAGCTTCCAAGGATTGAAGCGTCGTCTGACGACAGTACCAGGGTTGGTGATTCCTTCTGAAGACAAGAGGTTGCCTTGTACACGAATACATCACTTCAAGGTTTGGGCTATGTGTTGATGCGAGATAAGCTTGTGCTGGCTTATGCATCGAGGCGGTTGAAACCACATGAGGCTAAGTACCCAGTCCACGATTTGGAGCTGACAGCCATTATGTTTGCCTTGGAATTTGGAGGCATTACTTGGATGGTACGTCGTTTACCATCTACACGAACCATAAGAGCCTGAAGTTTTGTTCACACAGGCTGAGTTGAATATGCGACAAAGAGGATGAATGGACTTACTCAAGGATTTTGACTGTAAGATTGAGTACCATCCTGGTAAAGCAACTTAATAGCAGGCACCTTAAGTCGGAAGTGAAAAGTACTGCTGAGGACACTATGTGTTTATCAGCGATGATGACTTCTTATTGCCGTCCGGGCTATGATATTGATGTGGACACATCGCCGGTGCGAGTATCGATCTTGATGGCCGAGCCAGACATATTCAAGATTTCCAGGAAAGCCCAGAAGTCAGAGAATGAGGTTCCGAGGTGGTCATTATTGGTACTTCGGGGTCAGCCATCGAAGTTATAGTGGCTGGGGACGATTCCTTGAGATTGGACAACCGATGGGAAGTCCCAGTTATGCCAGAGTTGCTTAAAGGAATGTCAGAACGGACTCATAGTAATCGGTTCAATATCCACCCAGGAGGAAGGAAAATGTATAAGGACCTAAGTGGTCGCTTCTAGTGGAGACGTATGAAGCGTGTTGTAATGGCCTTGTCAAAAGATGTTTGATCTGCCAGCAGGTAAAGACAGAAAGACAGAGGCCTGATGGCGAGCTGAAGAGCTCGGAAGTACCCCAATGGAAGTGGGAACATGTACCTATGGACTTTGTAACCCACTTGCCAAGAGCGGCCTCTGGATTCGATACGATCTGAGTGATCGTGGATAGGCTGACGAAGTAGCTCACTTCATCCTTTGTCATGTGTCTTTCACGCACCTAAGGATGGCTAATTATATGTGCGGGATGTAGTGAGGTTTCATAGAGTTCCAGTCTCGATTGTGTCTGACAGAGACCCAAGGTTTACTTCACATTTCGGGGAGGGTCTCCAGACGACTTTAAGCACAGAGGTGAGACTGAGTACGGCCTATCACCCTCAGTCAGACGGCCGGACAGAGCATACCCTTCAGACGCTCGAGGACATGTTGAGGGCATATGTTTTGGAGTTGGATACTCCGTGGCGAGATTCAGCGCCAATGATGGAGTTCTCCGATATTAACAGCTATCAGACGAGCATTCGAATAACTCCTTTTGAAGCTCTTTACGGACGACGATGTAGGTCACCGCTGTATCGGGAGGACTTGACTAGTAAGGCGGTCGGAGGACCGGATATGATTAAGGATATGTGAGACAAGATTAAGTTGATACGCCAAAAGATGAAGACGACCCAGGATAGGCAAGCAGCCTATGCCAACAAGCGGCGACGACCGCTAGAATTCCAAGTAGGAGACAGGGTCTTCTTGAAAATCTCACCCTCCAGAGGTGTAGTTCGTTTTGGTATGCGGGGAAGTTATCCCCGAGGTATGTTGGGCCATATGAAGTATTGCAGCGTACCAGTACTTTGGCTTACTGTTTAGCTCTACCGCTGTCTTTATCTGGGATGTATGATGTTTTCCATGCCTCTACGTTACGGAAGTATGAGCCAGCCCCGTCTCATGTATTACAGTCTACTGAAGTGCAGTCGGACCCAGGGGTATCCTACGTTGAACGACCGGTCAGAATTCTGGATCGTGAGGATCGCAGACTACGAAGTAAAGTTGTACCGATGGTCAAAGTTCAGTGGGATCGTCGGGGTGTCGAGGAGGCTACGTGGGAGACGGAACGGCACATGATGCAGCATTACCCGGAACTATTTTCTGGTATGATTTATGTTTAGTTTCATTTTGGGTAAGTGCATGCGATTTCGAGGACGAAATCTTATAAGTAGGGGAGTAATGTGACGCCCCGAAATAATTAACTGCAATTAAGGCATTAATTATGTTCATGTGTTTAATTATGTGGATAATTGATTTATGTGCTTAAATTAATTATCACGATGAAATGCTTAGTCACATGATAGGCATGACCCGGGGGTTACGTTTCAAGGTGCATGTTATGCATGATAGAAAATGAGGTGTTAACATGATTTAATTGTGTTGATTGTTAATTATGAGGAAAGTATGAATTTAATGAAGTTGGTTGCATTTTTGTAAAATGCTTTTAAAATACCATGTTGGGGTATTTCATACATCATGTTAATTTTTGGGTATAATTTAATTAACCCTTTCCCCCACCTTACCCAACTCACTTTACCATTTTCACTCTTAAATCCCCAATTACTCTCAAACCCTACCCCTTTACCACATTTTCAAAATCCCTCAAAGGAGGAAGGAGGAAACTCCACAAAACTTGTGTTTGTGTGATCTTTGTTAAGATTTGGAGTCTTCAAGAGGTATGGAACCCTTCCTTAAGTTTTTATGAAGTTTGGATTTGAAATGGGATGATTTTGAAGTGATTTATGTGGGTTTGTTTGGGGTATGTGTTGGGGTATGATTTTTGAAGTGTTTTATGTGGGTTTTAACAAGTTATGATGATGTTAGTGTGATTGGAAAGTTTGGGTTTGAATGGTATGAGGATGAGCTCGAAAAATGCACATAAAAATGGAGAAATCGCGGCCACTGTAAGTGGCGATCGATCGCTACAAAAGCAGCGATCGATCGCCGAGAGGCAGTACGCGAAGATGAGGATAGGCGATCGATCGCCTCAAATGGTGCGATCGATCGCCAACGTCCAGTGGCGAAATGAACATCAAGGCGATCGATCGCCTCATTTTAAGCGATCGATCGCCGCTATGTGAAAAATCTGGCGATCGATCGCCATGTTTTGAGCGATCGATCGCCACTGTTCAAAAATGGGAAAATGTGGATTTTTGATATTTTTGTGGGATTTTTGGATATTGGACTATATTTAGCTTCTAATATCGATTTGTATGGTTATGTAGAACCATCCCAGGTACCCACAACTTCAAGGAGATAAAGTCCTACAACTTCTCCATTTTTGGAATTAAGGTACGTAAGAAGCGTACGGGCATCGGACGGTAACACCCTCCTAACTATGACTATGTATTGATTGCATAAGTTTATGATGATGATGTTTATGATGATGATGCTTACGATGATGATTATGATGATGATGTTTATGATGATGACGCTTACGATGATGATTATGATGATGATGTTTATGATGATGATGCTTACGATTATGATTATGATGACGATGTTTATGATGATGATGCTTACGATGATGTTTATGATGATGATGTTTACGATGATGTTTATGATGATGATGTTTACGATGATGTTTATGATAATGATGTTTACGATGATGATTATGATAAGTAAGTTTATGATGATGATGTTTACGATGATGATTGCGATAAGTAAGTTTATAACAATGTTATACGATGTTTTATAAAAGGGTAAGATGCCCATATGGTAAGATGCCATACAATGTTATAATTTGGTAAGACGCCACGGGGTAAGATGCTCATATAGTAAGATGTCATACGATGTTATTATGTGGTGAGATGCCACGGGGTAAGATGCCCATATGGTAAGATGTCATACGATGTTATTATGTGGTAAGATGCCACGGGGTAAGATGCCCATATGGTAAGATGCCATACAATGTTATTGTGTGGTAAGATGCCACGGGGTAAGATGCCCATATGGTAAGAGGCCATACGATGTTATTGTGTGGTAAGATACCACGGGGTAAGATGCCCATATGCATGAAGGTAAATCAGGGTTAACAAGAAGAAGTTAACGAATAACCAGTAAATTACTTAACCAAGACTTCGTACATTTACTGTTGTATCTTGTTATGATGCTTAAATGATGATGATGTTATAAGATGATGACGTTATAAGATGATGAAGTTATAAGATGATGATGCTTACATGATGATGATGTTATAAATGATGATATGTATAAGATGATAATGCTTATATGATGATGATGCTGTAAGACGACGATATTTATAAGACGTCGATTTTAATCATTCATGTCGAGAATTAATGATTTTATGTATGGCTATGAAACAGGGACAACCAAAAAGGGGTTAATGCAATTAACCAGGAAGTATACGTTACCAATTACTTTCATGCATTTATCTATATGCCATTGCCCTATGATGTTGAGTAACGATATACATGCTCATGATGGGTTGTTCCTGTAGGTACACTTTTGGACTAAAGGACTAAGGGCCGGGTTGAGGCAGTGAGCTATGAGGAGCATGAAAGATGTTAGGATTCAGGATTTCTGGATAGTCTCTACTCTAGGAGTAGTGTAAATCTATAGCTTTAACATTCTTTAATGGGAATGTAATTAAATAGCTGCTTTAACATTCGTATTGAGAATGTAATTAATTAAGGTTGAAATTTCATTTTTGGCCCGTAATCTTATTAGCTCAAAGCTGCAACCGGAACCCTTAAGAGGTTATGAATGCATGTTTAGTCCATAATACGTGTATAATATGACGTTAAGGTAGGAAGACCATACATTATGATATTTGCATGTTTATATATGAATCTGACGCGATCGACCGTCCCCGGGTCAGATCTGTTTATTGTATTATTTCCGCTGCATTTGGATCTGGCGCCGGGGTACGGAAACCCAACAGTGGTATCAGAGCCAGGTTGCGCTTTGATTCATGTATTCAATAATTAAATTTATTAGATTGTTTCCAACAATTACTAATTGTGTTTGGATTTTCAAAATTATGGAGTTCGGAAAAATATAGAAATTTGGAATAAAAGAAGTGTTAATCCAACCCAAATTTTGTCCACCGGAAAGTGTTTCCGGCGGCTACTGTTCATCGCGCGGCTAACGGAGGGGGGGCGGCACGGCTGAGAAATTGTTCTCGCCGTCGTCTGCACCGCCCAGGATGTTGATTTCCGGCGGCTATCAAAACAGGGTCAAAACTTCACGGTTGGTGCTTCAAGTCGCTGCCTTTAACACCCGGGACCATCTCAGACGAAAACCGCAACACATGATTTCGACCCACACGATAACTGTTGTCGTGCGAAGGAGGCGAGGCGTGCGGCGGATATGGCGAGGCAATGGTGGCGGCGGCTGCAAGATGTAGGGTTTGTGTAGTTTGAGGAGAAGATGAACAGTAATCTGCGAAAATAAAAAAATAAAAAAATTAAAAAATAAAAAAATAAAAAATAATATTTTAAATCCGAAAATATGATATTTTTGGGTTGAATATGTTTGTTAATTTTGGATTCAAATTGTTTGGAGTCCATAAATTATTTTGGGTAATTTTAGATGTTTTTTCGGATATTATTTTTGAAACAATAAATCATAAACTTAATCAATTAAAAATATGATTTTTAATTTAAATGTAAAATGGAGATTTTACAATTAGTTGAAAATTTAGTTAATTGGAAATTGAATGAAAATATTTCATTTAATTTGTTAATTTTATTTTTTGGCTAATATTATGATTTGAGGTAAAATAGTGATTTTACCAAGTATTTGAAATTTAATTAATTAGAAATTAAATGAAAGTGTTTCATTTAGTTTGTTAATTTTATTTTCGATTAATATGATTTAAAGGTAAAATAGAGATTTTACCAATTAATTAAAATTTAATTAATTAGAAATTAAATAAAATGGTTTTATTTAATTTGTTAATTTTATTTCAATTAATGATGGATTAGTGGGAAACGATTGAATAAATTAATTATTGTACTCTAATTACATGTGATGTAATTAGTACAATTACATATGATGTAATTGTTTAGTTTAATGTTTAATTACATATGTTGTGATTGCATGATGGATGATTACGGGCCTTGACCAATGTGTTTAGGTGAATGTTTAGGTTTTTATTGTTTCATTATAATTGTGATTTTGGTTTTCAGGCCTGCGAGCCTGCTCTCTCTATTTTCTGATGTATCCCACCCCGGATTTGTATCCCTATTCTCTTGTTTGCACGATTTAAATGTAAAATCTTTAGAATTAGTGGGAGATCGAGATTGAAGATGGAGCATCAATAATCAAGACATGTATAATGGAAGCAAAAATGTAATAGGATTGCATTACATACCTGCATCACCTTAGACAGACTTGTGATCCACGTATGGCTCACGTGGATCAATTAGGAAAAGGTCGTAATCGTCCATATTTAATTTTTATTATGCATGTGATGTATGATAAATGTTTGTTTGTGTGTTTTATTAGTACATATGATTGCATGAATAAAACATAGTGGCATGAATCTGGCAAACAAACAAACAAGCACATGATGAGATTTTAAAATTATAAAATCCCTCTTTTGAATATGATTCAAAACTTTTAATATCAAACTGATAAAGGGAGCTAAAAAGGGTTTGTTGCTTCCTGTCTTCCATCAACAGTTAAGCCATGAGACGCTACTTGTGTCATATTGCCTTACTCACCCACGTGGGGGGCATCTGGCATGGGAAAGCTGTGCGTTTAACTGCCACTTAATTAAGGGTGTGGTTATGTTAACCTTCTAGATTACTCACCCACGTGGGGTCTTTTGGGCGTGACATTTCCATCTTTGAGATGGGTTAGTTTGACGTGAGAAGGCATAATTGTCCTGCCCACGTAGGGTTATGCCAATCGCGAGACAAATATCTTGGGGGTTGCATATGATGCAATTGTGATCTACCTTTAATATCATGAAGCTGGTGGGCCCACGTCCGGGGTTTTCATGAGCTAGTTGGACTCCAAGCCCACTAAGAAAATATGATTTTCCGTTCATTGTCATGAGGGTGATGAATTCGAAAAATTTAGTGGGAGCATTCAATAACTAAAGTCCATAGTTTTTGAATTAATTAATAATCAAACGGTTTGCTTATATTTTCTGTTTATTCTCAGTATTGTGATTGCCGTGAATCCGATTGCATCAATTCTCGATACAAACAAAGTAACCGCACCAAATTATTCTGATTGACTATTAATGTTAAAATAGTGATTGCTTCTAAAAAAAAATTGCTATATACCCTTGGTGGGAGCCTCCTGTTGAAGTGTCTCCCGGTTCGTCTAATGAAGAGATTGCCACACTTGAGAAGTGATGGGACGATGATCTCTAGATTATGTGCTATATGATAGCATCAATGTCACCAATGAGTTTCAACACAGATATGAGAAATTCGTTCACATTGCTGATATTTTCCAACACCTACAAATGTTGTTTGGTGAACGGACGCGATTACTGAGACTCGCGATTTCAAAAGAGCTATTTTCATTTCACATGCGAGATGGGGCTTCGGTCTATGAGCATGTTGTAAGAAAAAATATCTCTTGTTGAGAAATTGGAAAATCTGAATGTGACAAATCCTCATTAACTGGCTATAGATTTGATCTTGTAGTCAAAATGTTGGAAACTCATGAGTCCTTGATTCAAACGGAGAAACGTGTTCTTCTTGTCGAATCTTCTACCAATGGTAGGAAGAGTTCAAGGATAAAGAAGAGGAAGGGAAATGGTTCCCAACCTCAAAAGACGAAAAAGGATATAGTAGCAACTATGAAAGGAGAGGCATCTATGTTTTCACTGCTGGTCACGGGCGCAAAATTGTAAGGAATACCTAGACTAGAAGCGTTCTAGAAAGGGTATGTTTTATATTAAAATTAAATGTTTCTATTGGTTCCACTTCTTTGGTATATGATGCCAGTTGTGCTCGCATTTTTGCAAAGAGTTACATGTGATGTGAAGAAGTAGAGAGCCCTATGAAGGTGAAACCTACCTGAGGCTAAGCATTGTAGCAAGAGTTGTTGCAAAGGCTATTTGAAACATTTATTTAATATAAAATCTTAAACTTGTTAGGAACTGGTTTGAACAATTATTCATTTGTTCTAGATTTAATCATGAACATTGTTCCTATTTTGATAGATAATGATATTCTTTTAAATATGCGAATGTGATTTGCAGTATTTTTAAGAATGCATGTTTTATTGAATCTGGTGAACTTATGAATGATTAGTATGATTATATTCAAAGAATATAAAAAGAATGATAACTTAAATCCCACATATCTTTAGCATGTGCTGAATGTTCATTGAATTTGATTCATATGAACATATGTGGAGCACTAAATGTTAGTGCAAGGTGATGCTGAGTTATCTTAAAGAGAATGTGATTCTCTCTGAGTAACTCTCTAAATTTACATATTTGTTGAATATAATTCATACCAATGTAGTGACCAAAAGTCCATATACGATATGGACTGAAAAATAATCAAAATTTTTATTTTGAGATTGTTCTGCTTATGTGAAGCAGCCAGTGGGAGATGAGTTGGATAGTTGATCCATCTTATGTTATTTTGTGGAAATTATATTATCAATTGCAGGCAAAGAGTTTGTTTCGCAAGTGCAATCTTTCTAGAGAAAATGTTTCTATTAGAAAGGATGACAAAATAATATAACTTGAAAGGGTTCAAGAACCACAAACCACTAGAAAAGTGAAAACGATGAAATTAATTTAGTTAATCACAACCTTTGATTTACACACACCAAGGAGATTTGAAAATGTTTCAAGAGCTCCTGATAGAATGAATCTACTCCTTGAAAGTAGTCAAGAAATAGACCATGGATATGATCCTTGGACTTTCAAGGAGGCGATGTCAGATATTGATTCGGGACATTGACAAGATGCCATGAAATCTGAAATGGACTCCATGTACTCCAATAAGGTATGGGCCTTAGTAGATCATCTTTGGGAATTGTTCTCATTGGCTGCATGGATTTATAAGTGAAAGCTTGGAGTGGATGGGAAGGTAGTGACCTTCAAAGCTTGACTGGTGAGAAACGATTATTCTCATAGGCAAAGAGTTGTTTATGAGAAAATTTTCATCGGTTATGACGCTATAGTCTATTTAGATTTTATTAGTTATATCTTTATATTATGAATATGAGATATGAGTAATGGATGTGAACACAACATTTCTCAGTGGTGGCATTGAGGTAGAAATGTAGCAGCCAGATGTGTTTACAACTTCTTGGAGTGAACAAAAGGTTTGTAAACTCCAAAGGTCCATTTACGGGCCTAAGAAAGCATCCCGAAGTTTGAACCTTCGTTTTGATAACATCATCAAAGTGTTTGGTTTTGTTAAAAATCCGGAAGTGACATGTGTGTGCAAAAAGGTTAGTGGGAGCATGGTTATATTTGTGATGCTTTAAGTCGATTATATCATGCTCATTGTGAATGGTATTGGATTAATCAATTAAAGCGTGATTATCTACTAAGTTCTCCATGTAAGATTGGGAGAAGCGTCATACGTGCTTAGCATACGGATCTATAGGGATAGATCTAAAGGATGCTTGAGATCTCTCAATCTACGTACATAAACACTGTGCTAAAAGGGTTTAGTATAGAATAGTCAAAAAATGAGTTACTTCATAATATGTCATAGTATTCATCTCTCGAGTCAATGGGTCTTAAGATTGATGAGGAGAGAGAAAAGATGGCATTGGTACCTTATATTTCTACTTTTAATAGCATACTGTATGCTATGGTATGTACTTGGCCTGATGTATGTTCTTAGAGTAATGAGCCGACATCAGACAGATCCCGGTGAAGGTCACTGGAAAAACTGTGAAAATAATCCTCAAGTTCTTATGAAGAACTTATGATATGTTAATGGTTTTTGGATCTGTAAGTGGAGAAATAAAAGTTGAAGGCTGCTGATGCTAGTTTTTAATTTGGATGTAGATGATACCATATCGATGTTCGGATTGTATTTAAGCTCAGTGATGGTGATGTCTCTTGGAAACGTTCCAAGCAAGACACCACATTGGATTCCACCACTGAAGTTGAATACATTGCAGCATAAGATGCAGCAAAGAGGCAGTTTGGATCAGAAATTTCATCCAAGAGTTGGGTTTAATTTCTAGTGCAGTTGACACAGTCTCTGTGTACTGTGACAACATTTGAGCTATTATGAATAGCCAAGATCTCATCAGGATCCAAACATATATTGAGAAATTACTATCTAATGAGACAGATGGTAGACGCGACATTATTATCGAGTGAATCGCTTCAACATAAAAATATATTGAATCCACTGACAAAGCATTTACAATGATTGGTGTCTGATAGACATCTTGGGAAGATGGTCTTAAGACACATGAGTAGTTGGCTTTGGGAAAGTGAAAGATATTGTTGTCATACATGATTAAGTAAATCAATAGTTGATTGATTGTACTTATAATCTTATTATGACAAATCTTTATTTGAATATTAATATATATGGCACTTCTTCATCTGTTTACCCATGCATCTTGATGCATTGATGAAGTCCTTGAGATTGCTATAGTCCATAGAATGTGGTTACGCATATGATGGTGACCATGAAATACATTCTCGACTGCGATTTCTAAATGTTCCTGGTCGATGAGCCTTCGAGAATGGGATATCGATATATGCTCGTTAGAGACTGGTATTCATGATGTGTCTAGTGTAGTGCGCCGCGTTTCATCGGCGTTGGCTTGGAGAAGTCAGCACACATGAATAGGTGCTCATTAGGAATGAGTTCACTGAACGACCCTACTCGGAATTCTATAAGTGGTTACCATTTGTCGAGTATAGAATTTCTAGTCATAGTTGTGCACCATTACTCCTCATGACCCTAGGCGTCATTGAAGTCTTGATAGATAGCTGTGTACTTTGATTTAATGACTGATCACATGTGGGTCATAAAGTTATTATTTTGGGTATTCAGTGATGCTGTCAGAGGCCTATGATTGTCGTTGGGGATTCACCACTGGTCTTGATGAACCAGGATGTCCTATGTGTTTTTCTATATATGATTCGAGGAATCTCTGGCCAGAGTGGGTAGTGCTTGTGAAAAATGAGTTTTTCATATACGCACACAAGGAATCATATAACGTGAAACAAATACATAGTTATTGAAATCATAATGGGTCTCGATCAACCAATGCCTAGATTCAATCGGGACATATTGAGTGAAAGGAATGTACTGCACGCTAACTATGGCTGACAGGTTCTCGTACGTTGCTAGTCATTTGTATCTAGGTCTTCGTGAAGCGCAGATGCTAGGCTACCCATGATCGGTAGGTTGTTGCTGGAATTATATTTCGGTAATTGTCTATTAAATGAGTTTAATTGACAATGGGGCATTTAGGGTAAGCCCAAAAAAAGTTGCTTGACTTCTAAAATCACAAAGGTTGTGATCCTACTGCTATGATACACTTGAGCCTCGTTGGGTCACAATCAACCGGCCGCCGATCTATTGATGAGAATTGAGACTTAAATGTTAATTGCTCAACTTGAGTGATTTAGAAAAGATGAATTTAATTTTTGAAAGCTCCTCCCTTTAGTGGAGTTTCTATATTTGAAAATGTTTCATTTATAGAAAGTTCTAAAAAATTAAAATGTTTGATATATTTATGTCTCATAATTATGTATATTAGTAGTACATCAAGTTATTCAATTGGATTGAGTTACTTGGATTATGAGTTTGGAGTTTTTTGTTGGCTTTTGGGCAAGTGGGAGATTGTTAGCATAAATGCCCAGCAAGCCAAACGTTGGCCCGATGGACTTTATGGACCCAAGCCCAATTAGTTAAATCAATAACACTATAAATATAACATTCATCTTTAGGGTTGGGTAAGACCATTCAATACACTTCATCTCATGGAATAGCCGCCATCACACTAGCACTGGTGCGGGCTTGTAGATCTGGTCAGGTTGATTGGACTCGAGGATCACCGCCATTATTGATTTCGCTGTTATCGGTAATCCCTTTTCGTGCATTATATTATGATATTTGCATGTTTATATATGAATCAGACGCGATCGACCGTCCCCGGGTCAGATCTGTTTATTGTATTATTTCCGCTGCATTTGGATCTGGCGCCGGGGTACGGAAACCCAACAAGATGTAGGCAGTATTAATGCTAGTATTGCTCAGTCAAATCCTCTACCGCCACCTGCTGTAGGAGTGGAGCCTATTGCACAGATACTGCTACCAGGGGAGATCAGTCTGACCCAGTTCTTGAGTTATCATCCCCCGCTATTTGAAGGGACTGAGACTGGGGAAGCAGCCGAGGAATGGCTTGAGAGACTGGAGCAGATATTTGTGTCAGCGCCCTGTGCACGGACTGCTTGGCAGAGATTGCAGTTGGTGCGTACAAGGAAGATGTGCCCCTGTTCGTACCACCTCAGAGACCAGCTGTTGACGGCCTGAGGCCACGAGGAGACCAGTTTAAGCCTCGTGGGGCCTCTTCATCTTCTAGATTCGGTGGGAAGAAATCTCAGAGTCATAAGCAAAGCAATCGGGGACCAACACAGGGGAGTAAGACACGGGGGAACAGGTGTGACCACTGCGGAGGATTTCATTTGTCAGGAGACTGCCGAGGCTGTTATGTTTGTGGCAAGGTGGGCCACCTGGCTAGGGCTTGCCCCAATCGGGGAGGTCAGGCAGACTTTGGGCCGAATAGGCCAAGATTTGATGCCAGGACGGCACCACAGAGACAACAGTTTGCACCTCGACAACAGGGAGGTCAGGTGGCAGGACCGCCGCAGGGTCAGGTGTATGCACTGACACGGGAGCAGGCTGAGGCAGCCTCGGAGGAGGTCATTGCTGGTACGTGTCATTTATTTACGTACCCTGCATTTTTATTGATAGATACAGGTGCTTCACACTCTTTTGTGTCTGCTGCTTTTGTGGAAAGACACCGCTTGTGCTCGTCTCTGTTACCCACGCCTCTCATGGTCTCGACACCCACGGGAAAGTATGTGACTGCAGACCGACTGTTATATGATTGCCTCATTTATTTTGAGGGCAATGATCTGAGGACCGATCTGATTCAGTTAGAGATGGCAGATTTTGACTGTATTGTCGGCATTGATGTGTTGAGCAGATACCGAGCTGTGGTAGATTGCCGACAGAGGATGGTACCTTTTCTATCGGATCAGGGGTTCCAGTGGACCTTCTTTGGGGACGGCTCTCGTCCAAAGATTCCAGTGATCTCAGCGGTTAAGATGTCGCGGTTATTGGAACGCGATCACGCGGGCTACCTTATTTATGCCGTGGATGCATCAGAAGAGAAGGAAGTGAGAGCTGAGGATATTCCGGTCATGGCGGAGTTCATTGATGTATTCCCAGATGAGATTCCAGGGTTTCCGCCGATCAGAGATGTGGAGTTTGCCATTGAGCTACTGCCGGGGACATCTGCCATTTCTCGTGCCCCATACAGGATGGCACCGGCAGAGCTGAGAGAGCTGAAAGTGCAGTTGCAGGAGCTCCTTGACAAGGGGTACATTCATCCTAGTGTATCGCCTTGGGGTGCACCAGTTTTGTTCTTAAAGAAGAAGGATGGTTCAATGCGTCTGTGCATTGACTACAGGCAACTAAATAAGGCCACAGTAAAGAACAGGTACCCGCTTCCGAGGATTGATGATCTGTTTGATCAGTTACAGGGTACGAGGCTCTACAGTAAGATTGATCTGAGGTCAGGGTATCATCAGATTCGGGTGACGGAGGATGATGTACAGAAGACGGCTTTCAGGACCAGATATGGGCACTATGAGTTCCTGGTCATGCCTTTTGGAGTGACGAATGCCCCAGCTGTCTTCATGAGTTTGATGAACAGGGTATTCCAGCCGTATTTGGACCAGTTCGTCATAGTTTTCATTGATGATATACTCATCTACTCCCGGACTGAGGAATAACACGTGGAGCACTTGAGGACAGTACTCCAGATCCTCAGGGATCATCGGTTATATGCAAAGCTCAGCAAGTGCGAGTTCTGGTTGAACAGTGTTGTATTCTTGGGCCATGTTATTTCTAGCAATGGGATATCAGTAGATCCCAGGAAGATTGAGGCAGTTATTGATTGGTCCGCCCCTACTTCAGTCAGTGAGATTCGAAGCTTTCTGGGTTTGGCTGGCTATTACCGACGTTTTGTCGAGGGATTCTCAAAGATCGCCAAGCCACTTACACAGCTAACTCAGAAGGGAGTTCCATTCTTTTGGTCTGAAGCTTGTGAGAAGAGCTTCCAGGAGTTGAAGCACAGATTGACTTCAGCGCCAGTTTTGGTGATTCCAAGAGAGAACAAGGGGTTCGTTCTCTATACTGACGCATCGCTTCAGGGTCTAGGATGCGTGCTGATGCAGGATAAGCACGTTGTGGCTTACGCTTCGAGACAATTGAAGCCAAACGAGACGAGGTGTAAAGACCCCAAGCCCTTAACCCTTGATTAGTGTATTAATCATTATGTGTGGCACATGCTTTCAATAAAAATCAATCGGGAACTCAGATGATACTTTACCATTGAATGGCAATTACAAAATTTCTTTAATATTCAACGTTATAAGATCATCTCTACCAACAAAAGACTCATATATTTCGCCCATTACCATCCCCATTACACCACTTTTTACATTGTGGACTTTTATAAAAATTTGGGCAGAGTCTCCCCATAAATTGAGCTATCCCGAAACAAAAGCACATCACATAACATAATTCCCATCCAGGGAAAACACAAAACTCAACAGAATACAGCAACACTAAGTAAATTCCCAGCCAGGGAAGACACCACACATAAGACAACAAAAGTGGGTTTCAACACCCACATAATACACCAATGACTCTCATATCATTTAGCAATTCTACCCTTAATTGCATGCAACATAGAATGAAAGAGAGAAAGGCTCATGCCTTTATATACAACCCGTATACAAGTATAACCGTGCTCACATGCGAGCATCATGAATGTGTATATAACCCTCGGGTGTATATAAGTACTCTATACGATACCGTGCTCCATCAAGCCCTGGTACCACGATCCTGGGAGTACATCCAATCAACAGCTCGAGCTCAGCTCCAAAGCCATCGATGTACCTGTTCACCTGCCCCAACAGAGATAGCCCCCAACGGGGTGAGCATACCAATACAAAAAATCCCAAAATCACAATAATGAAATTCATAATTTACAACAAAAGTAAATACTAATGAATTTTAAATGATACTCCCTGGATGGCAACGTCCTCATCCGGGATTCCGTGTACTGTCCCTGTTCTCACAATCATCAAACTCGTCAAATCTCAAAATCAGTAAATCAACACATTGATTAACTCATCGCATGCCTAATTCTCGAATATCAATATATAGTGATTCCAAATTCATTATACATTCAAATATAGATATCTCAATATCAAATACTGATTTCTCAACTTCGCTATCAATCACAGATAGCTCAAATGCCTCGCATTTATTTTACCAATTCCCCCTTTATACTCAGACATCTCAAATGTCTTATAATGATTACATGATTCTACGGTCATTCTCAGGCATCTCAATGCCCTACAATGGTCATATAAATCCAGTACCCCATATATCATGTAAGGTTATACTACTCTAGTATTACGCACGCTTGTGGCGGCGATATCAAGATTAGGTCGCTCCATAGCTATCTCAACACATATATATAACCATTCGCACAACCATTTAATGAAATCAAAATACATTATGCATTTCACAAATGCTCTAATATAAAGTAATGCTCGTACGTCGCACGTACCTTAAATCTCCGTAGTCCAAGCCAAACCTTGCTTGGGTTCCATGCCCCGAGGAATGATGTGCTAATACGATAAATAATTCATAATTATTTACGAACATGCAAACCCATGCTCAAGCTCACCCATAACCCTTATACAAAAATATTGTCAACACACGACAATTTAACCATTTAAAAGACCCGGGGTAGGGCACATGCAGGGAGGGAAAACGAATGAGATATTATCGAAAATTGTTCAAGAACACCCTTCAATTTTTTTTTTCGAACCCTATCATCACAAATCGAACCCAACCAAGCACCATAATTCAACTAAAATATGAATTAATCGATCAACAACATGAATAATAGCCCCTCCTGCCAAAACCTCAATTTTCGAACCCAAACCCTCACGCATACAGGGCAAAATTCGAACCATAAGCATCACCAAAGAGACTCAAAAGTTGAACCAATTGAAGAATAAGAATTTATCCAAAAAAATCAGCAAGATTTTCGAAAAAAACCCAACACAATTTCGAACCAATTGGCAACAAATTTTTGAACCACAAAGTATGAAATTTCGACCCAACAACAGCACAAAACGCCCTAAAAACGCCTGAAGAAAAGCCCCAAAAACGTACCAAAAATCGAGCCCCAAATCGGACAGATTCGAAATTTCGAACCCCTGCGCTTTTCTGGCAAATCCGAACGCGATTCTCGACGAAACTTCAAATTCTTGGTATGGAAAGGTGCGCCTGGAAGAGACGAAGCCGATGGTGGGTCGGACGCACCGGATGGCGGCCGGACGGCGGCGGGCGCACGGCTTGAAGCGGCGAGGGTCCAGGGAGACGGGAAGCAGTGGGGAGAGAGAGAGAGGTCAAGGCAAAATAATGGCTTCCATATTAAAATCTCGGGTTCAACAGGTATATATAGCAAAAGTACCCCGAAATACTAATAGCCCCACAAATACATCATGATTCATTAAAAATCATCTGTTTTCAAAAATTCTCTCTCTAACCTCAAAACCCCCTACCGGTGCCCACACAAAGCACCCCAGATCCCGAGTCACACTAAAAACCCAACTCTTAGGTTTTTCACCCAAATGAGAATACAATCTCAACCTCGGGATCCAACGATCCCAACTACCCAAATAGACGAGCTCGGGAGGCCCAACACCGCGATTAAATTACAATCGCTACGTAAAAACAACTTTAGGGGTCATTAATACTCCGGAATTAACATCTATAATCCCAGGTCATCACAATATCCCCCATTAAAAGAATTTCGTCCTCGAAATTAGCACCGGTGTAACACGTAACACCCAGGCTACACAACAACATGAAGCCATAACCTCGATTCTTGACTATATCAGAATCGTATTAATAAACGCGAGGGCACCTACCTCGCACCAAACTCTGGAATGAAATAACCCTTCCAGTCCACCAAAAACGAAAGAGCGTCGGCACAACATAACGCTAACAATCCAAAAGCAGTTAGTCAACTTAAACTGCAAGGATTTGAATCGCTCCCGATTCCATCGTAGATATCATTCAATGACGTCTCTACCATGACTCACGATGTCTAACATACATCGTTACGAGGGAAACACTAGTATGCCACGGCGTACACATACCAAACCTGGTTTCCACTTTCAAACCTCCTCCATCGAATGTGATGCCCCGAAATCAATTGTATGCAATTTGAGCATTAATGATGGTCATGCGATTATTTATGTTGGTAATTAATTTATATCATGGGTAATGAAGTGTTAGCATGATTTAATTATATTGATACCAATTATGAGGGAAGCATGCATTTAAGGGAAGTTTGTAGCATGTTGTAAAATGCTTTTAAAATACCAAGTGGAGTATTTTATACATTATGTTAAGTTTGGGGTACAATTTTTAATTAAACTAAACAACCCCTTTTTAATCCTTTACCCATCACTTTAACCCCCACTTTACCATTCACTTTTTAAAAATCCCCAAAATCACTTCACAACCCCAAACCCTTCCCATTTTCGAGATCCACCAAAGAAGGAGAAGGAAAGCTCCACAAAAACTTTGTTTGTGTGATCTTTGTTAGGATTTGGAGCCTACAAGAGGTATGGAACCATTCCTAAAAGTTTTATGATGTTTGGTGTTGAAATGGGTTAGTTTTTGATGCTTTATGTGGGTTTGTTTTGGGTATATGTTGTTTATGGTTGGGGTATGATTTTTGAAGTGTTTTATGTGGGTTTTAGTGGGTTATAATGTATTGATGTTGTAGGGAAGTTTGGATTTGTAAGGCATGAAGAAAGGTTTGAAAAATGCTCATTAATGGCGATTTTTCGATGTACAGGTGCTGGCGATCGATCGCGAGCCAGCAGTGGACGCCAGTAGCGTTTGGCGATTGATCGCCACCTTTGGGTGATCGATCGGCGAGGCTGGTGATCGATCGCGCCAAAAGTGGCGATCGATCGCCAAGATGCAAAATTTTGAGCCTCGTCCAGTATGATCTCGCGATCGATCGGGCCTGGGCGGCGATCGATCGCGAGATGTAAAAATGTGCATTTTTGATATTTTGTGGGATTTTTGGATATTGGACTATGATTAGCTTCTAATATCAATTTGTATGGTTATGTAGAACCATCCCAAGTACCCACAACCTCAAGGAGATAAAGCTCTCCGATTTCTCCACTTTTGGGATTAAGGTACGTAAGAAACGTACGAGCATCGGACGGTAAACTATACTCCTACATATGATGTTTGTAATGATAATGTTTATGATGACGATGATGTTTATGATGATGTTTACGACGACGAGTATGATAAGTAAATTATGATAATGATGTTTATGATGAGCAATGAGTATGATAAGTAAATTATGATGATGATGTTTATGATAAGTGAAGAGGATACGATATCCATGAAGATGATTATGACAAGTAATGATGATGTTTATATGATGTTTATATCATGATACGGTAAGATGCCATATGATGTTATGATTGGGTAAGACGCCCACATGGCAAGATGCCATATGATGTTTATGATATGGTAAGACGCCGTATAACAGGGTAAGACGTCCATATGTATGAATGTAAATCAAGGTCAACAAGAAGAAGTTAACGAATAACTAGCAAGTTTATTTAACTAAGATTTCATACATTTACTGTTATGTTTCTTTTATGATGATTAAGTAAAGATGTACATGCTCATGATGTGTTGTCCCTGTAGGTACACTTTTGGACAAAAGGCTCAGGGTCGGGTTGAGACAGTGAGCTATGAGGAGCGTGAAAGAAATTAGGATGCAGGATTTTTGGGATAGTCTCTACTCTAGGAGTAGTATAATTCTATCGCTTTAACATTCATTTTGAGAATGCAATCAATTAAGTTTGAAGTTTCATATTTTTGGCCTGTAATCTTATAGCTCAAGCTACAACCTTAACCTTGAGACGTTATTATATGCAATGTTTAGTCCATTATATGTGTTATATGATGTTAAGGTTGGAGGACCCTACATCGAAGGAGCAGTCGCATCATTGCAACTCAATTTGGGCAACTCACGGCCACAGATTCACAAAAAAGACATCTCACAAGATGTCCACCTCCGGATGTTCCAAGAATCACATCCTGATCATAATTAAACAATCGAGACTCCACAGAGTTTCAAATTCTGAAAGGACATGCAATAAACCCATTGCATCCTCAACGCTTGTGTCGTCAGCGACACCCAACAAATCCGAATCCCTGCCATCCCTTGATAATCCTGGGATTTACCAATCCAAACTTGGGAAGGCTATCGCATAACTCGGAGGAAAACACCAACAAGGAAATACCTTAACCCACACAAGATAATCCCTCCTCAAAGGGAGTCAACTAATTTCACGATTATTCCTCATAATTATCGTGCCATGGAGATTCCCAATTTCAAGGTGTTCCATATCTCTCATCAGAGATTTAACCATCCAAAAATAGCATAACTCTATGCTTGACAAAAAGAAATCAATAACTGGCATCCGTATACTCACCGGTATACCTGCCTAAGCACGGACACCACATGCATACTCAATGCACTTGGCTCGGGTATCTACAACATACCCCTAAGCCCCAAACACAACCGTCAATTCTGAGTCATTCCCATCCAGTGGAGAATGATAATCGACGATCAACAACACGGCGTGATTTCCAAAATCAACACCACATGCACCAACTTACCGAATCTTTCAAGGATTCCTAAATAGGTATAATACTACCTCCTTCCCCACAAGGGAAGTGCCATCGAACTCGAGATCCACTAGTCTCGAACTACCGTTCGGAAAAACTGGATACAATAACACCCATTGCATCCCAAATACACGGATTCCCCAGTTCGAGTCAACGACGACTTGATGACTCTCTTGTTGGCACTCCAACATTATGAGCTGTCCCAGACAAGTCTCACCAAGATTAAACATAAACGTATACACGTTTCAGTGAGGCATGCACAACCTCAACCTCAAATGACGTGGTGACTACTAGCGTCCACCACAATCCACATCGTATCACCTTACGATTTGCCAAACTTGGTTCCAACGAGCAGTATAACGGCTCTAGAAAGCCCATCATGGTGCTGCACACACGCGGCAGACAAACTAGTCTCTGCCTCTTTAGGTTTACCTCAAACCTACCAACAAGACGGACGTTTCCGCACGGCATACCATACTGTGGGAAGAAAAAAAAATCAATAGAGTAGTGGGTCTGTACCCAACGTTCCTCTAATGCGATACACCCTGAACACTCCAGTGTCCCTATGTACTTAACGTAACCTGATCCTAATCCTTTAGGACCCATTCTACACCCTCAAGGGTGGTGTGACCATGTCTACCACATGTCATATCGACAGAAAGCGAGTAATTTCCTCCATGATTACTCCTGTCGTAAAAAACATGGCCAAAAAGCCATTCCAACGAGCATAACCCAAGGGTATCACCACTCGTAATATGATCACCTCAAACATATGCTGCGGTACAATCACAAGTACAGCACGTCCATACATTTCTCGAGCAACCCGCTCGGTATAAGGGTCACGTCAATCGGTGATGTAAACACCACCTTGTGCTCGGCACTGGCACCCAAGGCATACAACCGAATACGTATACTCGACGCATTGTTCATCGTAACGATGATGCATGTAAGGACCCTAATCCTTAAGTGCGGAATCAAGGCATAATTAGGGCTAATAATATGATCAGAGTAGAATAAACATGTTGAGTCTATGAGCTTAAGCCTTTACATGCCAAAATAAGGACTACCAAAAAGGATTAATTACATTCCAATCAATGAATGTACAACTATAGTTTTATACTACTCCTAGAGTAGATACTATCAAAAATAATCCTGTCCTTTCTGCCTCAAAAGAATGCTTCATAAGCTCACCACCTCAACCCGTTCAAGCCCATCTATCATGCCAAAAAGGTACCTACAAGGACAACCCCCAAACATGAGCAATAATAATCATTCATATTCAACACAATATGAAGATAAAGCGTAAATGCATAATCAATATAAAACACTTCCTGTTTTCCCATGCATTTCAAACGCTTCCCGTTTGGTTGTCCCTGTACCATAACTCATGAGTATAATCAACAGATTATTTTTAATGGCCAAAACATGTCATGACATCATATACCATCTCAACTGTCCCACATATTGGTCACCATTCCCTAGTCTGTCCATCACAGTGTATTTTAATGCCCCTCGCTTATATTCATATGGGCGGCATAGGATAACCTCGCTACAATGGACATGCGGTACTCCCACCCCTCGCTTCACAGAGAGCGGCAAATACCCTTTCCTCGCCCCATATGACAACCACGCTCAAATGTGACATGCGGCGCTCCCACCCCTCGCTTCACATTTAGCGGAACCAATACATAAAGCGGCAAGCATTAAAATCATCAAAGGATGACCACGACTCATGGGATGTGCATCCAATAATCACAATATGCATCTATCATCAATATGCATAAACTACCATGTATATGCATCCACAATGCAATACCTCATATGGCATAAATCAACATGTATATGCATCCACAATGCAATACCACATATATACTCGCATCCACAATGCATAAACAATGAGTATATAAAATACATGTTACCGTTGGGTGCCCGTACGTCCACTACGTACCTTTCCAAAATGTGGAATGTGGTTGGACCTCAATTCCTTGGCTGCGTTGCCACCTGGGTTGGTTCTACATATTCACAAATACCAATATTAGAACCCAATAATAGTCCAATACCAAAAATCCCACAAAAATAACCAAAAACACCCTTTTTGGTGTCTCGCGATCGATCGCCATCAAGCCCCGATCGATCGCGAGAACACACTGCCTCGCCCAACAATTTTCAACAATCCGCGATCGATCGCGGAGCTAGCGCCGATCGATCGCGGCCTCGCCGATCGATCGCGCGCATCTCGCGATCGATCGCTGAGGCTCTCTGCCTCAGCACTGCTGCTCGCGATCGATCGCTAGAAAAACGCCGATCGATCGCCGAGCTGTGGGCATGCGGGGTTTGGGCACTATTCACCCATCTTCAACCCCAACTCATACACACCCACATACACCAACATTAACCAAACCCAACAACTCAAAACCAACAATAAATATCAACATAAACTCAAATATACAACATCCAACCAAAATATTACCAAAACCACAACACCCAACACAAACCCATTTTAAACCCTTCAAAACCCAACCAAACTCAAACAAAACCTTACAAAATTAAAACATGAGGTACCCATACCTCTTGGGGATCTCAAATCACCCAACAAGCTCCACAAAACAAGATTTTTGAAAGGTTTCTCCTCAACCCTAGGCTTGAGCTCGAAAATAAAGAGAAGGGAAGGGTTTGGTGTGATATTGGTAAAGTAAGAGTGAGGGATGTAAAGTGGGGTTTGGGTATTAAAATGTGAGGTAATTTAAAATGATACCAAAATAATTCCATGGTGTATAAAACACCCCAACATGATATTTTTCAAAGCATTTACTCAAAATGCACCATAATATCAATTAACACATGATTTCCAATTAAATTGCTAACCAATGCAAATAAATCATGCTTCCAATATTATTTACCCAACATGCACCACATGCACCCTGAAATGCAATCCCGGGTCATCCTAACCACATGACCATGCATTTCCACATAAGGTAAATAAATCCCAACACATAATCAATTACCACATAATTAATCATGTAACCACAATTAATGCACCAAATAGCAATTAACCATTTCGGGGATGTCACAATACTCCCCTACTTATAAGATTTCGTCCTCGAAATCACATGCACCTACCCCAAAAGAAACTAAACATAAACTCATACCAGAGAATAGTTCCGGGTAGTGCTGCACCATATGCTGCTCCGTCTCCCACGTAGCCTCCTCGACACCCCTGCGATCCCACTGAACTTTGATCATCGGTATCACTTTGTTCCGAAGTCTACGGTCTGCTCTGTCCAGAATTCTAACAGGCCGTTCCACATAAGATACATCTGACTCTAACTGAACTTCGGAAGGCTGTAACACGTGAGACGGATCCGGTTCATACTTCCGCAGCATCGATACATGAAACACATCATGTATACCAGATAAAGAAGGCGGCAAAGCCAGTCGGTAAGCTAAGGTGCCAATGCGCTGTAAAATCTCGTACGGTCCAACGTACCTCGGAGACAGTTTCCCGCGCATTCCAAACCGCACAACGCCTCTGAAAGGCGAGATCTTCAAAAAGACCTTATCTCCCAACTGAAACTCTAACGGTCTCCGCCGTTTATTTGCATAAGCTGCCTGTCTGTCTTGGGCTGCTTTCATTTTCTGCCTTTTAATCTTTATCTTCTCTTCCATTTCCCGGATCAACTCAGGCCCTCCGACTGATCTACTGTCCAAATCATCCCAACACAAGGGTGATCTACACCGTCTGCCATAAAGAGCTTCAAACGGAGCCATCTGAATACTTGCCTGGTAGCTATTGTTATAAGAAAACTCTACCAGAGGCACTGAATCCTGCCAAGAAGCATCGAACTCCAATACACAAGCTCTCAACATGTCCTCGAGCGTCTGAATAGTGCGCTCGGTCTGGCCATCCGTCTGAGGATGATAAGAAGTGCTCAATCTGACCTCAGTTCCCAAAGCTGACTGAAGGCCTTCCCAGAAATGAGATGTGAATCGCGAATCTCGATCTGACACAATAGAAACGGGGATCCCATGCAATCTCACCACATCTCTAATATACAACTGCGCCATCCTCAAAAATGTGAAAGTCATGCTATAGGGGATAAAGTGGGCTACCTTGGTCAATCTGTCCACAATCACCCAAATAGCATCGAAGCCTGAAGCACTCCTCGGCAAATGAGTCACGAAGTCCATGGAAATGTGCTCACACTTCCACTTCGGTATCTCCAAGCTTCTCAACTCGCCGCCAGGTCTCTGCCTCTCTGCCTTAACCTGCTGGCAGATCAGACACCTCTTCACAAAAGCGACGACATCAGACTTCATTCTCTTCCACCAAAACTGACCACGCAGATCTCTGTACATCTTCTTCCCGCCTGGGTGGATGCTAAGTCTGCTACTGCTGAGCTCGCTCCAAGATTCCCTTACACAACTCCGGCGTACTTGGAACTACCCAGCGGTTACCCAATCTCAAAGATCCGTCGTCGGCCACTCTGAACTTCGTCGGCTGACCAAGATGCACTATAGACAACCATCTCTGAACCTCAGCATCTGATCTCTGAGCTCTCCTGATGTTCTCATAAATATCTGGCTCAGCTAATAAGGTAGAGACATACACTGGTGATGCATCTATATCAAAATCATAGCCGAGATGGCAATAGGAGGTCATCATAGCCGACAAATGGATGACGTCCTCAGCAGAACTCCTCACTTTCCGGCTCAAGGCGTCCGCTGTCAAATTGGCCTTCCCGGGATGGTACTCTATCTCGCAATCATAGTCCTTGAGTAGGTCTATCCACCTCCTCTGCCTATGTTCAGCTCCGCCTGAGCGAATAGAAACTTGAGGCTCTTGTGATCCGTGTAGATGGTAAACGAAGTACCATACAAATAATGTCTCCAGATCTTCAGGGCGAAGATGATAGCCGCCAATTCCAAGTCATGAACTGGATATCTGGTCTCATGCGGCTTCAACTGCCTCGATGCATAAGCTACCACATGCTTATCTTGCATCAGAACACATCCAAGGCCCTGCAGTGATGCATCAGTATACAGAACAAACCTGGAGTTCTCCGTCGGGATCACTAACACTGGCGCCGTCGTCAACCGGTGCTTCAACTCCTGGAAGCTCCCCTCACAAGCTTCTGACCAAAAGAAAGGCACACCCTTCTGAGTCAACTGAGTCAGCGGCTTGGCAATCTTCGAAAAGCCCTCGACGAAGCGCCGATAATACCCGGCCAAACCAAGGAAACTCCGGATCTCAGGTACAGAAGTGGGGGCAGCCCACTCCATCACAGCCTCAATCTTCTTCGGGATCCACTGATATCCCGCTGCTCGAAATGACATGCCCCAGAAACACTACACTGCTCAGCCAAAACTCGCACTTACTGAGCTTAGCATACAACTGATGCTCTCTAAGAATCTGAAGCACTGTCCTCAAGTGTTTCACATGATCTTCCTCACTCCGGGAGTAGATAAGAATGTCGTCAATAAACACGATGACGAACTGATCAAGATACGGCTGAAACACTCTGTTCATCAGACTCATGAAGACTGCTGGAGCATTCGTCACACCGAACGGCATCACTAAGAACTCATAATGCCCGTATCGAGTCCGGAATGCTGTCTTCTGCACATCTTCCTCTCTGACCCGAATCTGATGATACCCGGATCTCAAATCAATCTTGCTATACACCCTGGTACCTTGCAACTGATCAAACAAGTCGTCTATCCTTGGGAGAGGATACTTGTTCTTCACTGTAGCCTTGTTCAGCTGCCGGTAATCGATGCACAACCGCATCGAACCGTCCTTCTTCTTCACAAAGAGAACTGGTGCGCCCCATGGCGACACGCTCGGGCGTATATAACCCTTGTCAAGGAGATCCTGCAACTGCTCCTTCAACTCTCTCAACTCAGCCGGTGCCATCCTATAAGGTGCACGAGAGATAGCGGATGTCCCTGGCAGCAACTCGATCCCAAATTCAACTTCCCTGGCCGGTGGAAATCCTGGGATCTCTTCTGGAAATACATCAGCAAATTCTGCCACAACTGGTACATCCTCAATTCTCAGTTCTTTACTCTTTCCAGACGTGTCCACGGCATAAATAAGATAGCCCGTGTGACCACGTTCCAACAATTGAGACATCTTGATCGCTGAAATCAACGGAATCTTCGCACGAGACCCGTTGCCATAGAAAGTCCACTGACTGCCCAACTCAGGTCTGAACTTCACTGTTCTCTGCCGGCAATCTACCACTGCCTGATATTTGTTCAGAACATCAATACCCAAGATGCAGTCGAAGTCTGACATACCCAGCACAATCAAGTCTGATCTCAACTCGTTGCCCTCAAAATAAATGAGGTAGTCTGCCATAAACTGATCAGCAACAACAGTTCTTCCAGTGGGTGTCGAGACCAATAGAGGCGTGGGCAAAGAAGACGTGCGCATATGGTGTCTTTCCACAAATCCCACAGACACAAAGGAATGGGAGGCACCTGTATCTATCAAAACAAAAGCAGGGTACGTAAATAAATGACACGTACCGGCAATCACCTCCTCTGGAGCTGCCTGAGCCTGCTCCCTGGTCAGTGCATATACTTGCCCCTGGGGTGGTCCCAATGTCTGACCTCCCGATGGACGAGGCCCAAACTGTTGCCTCTGCTGCACTGTCCTGTCCTCAAACCTTGGCTTGTTGCCCTGATACTCTGATTGGTCTCCCCTGGTGGGACAATGCCGAGCAATGTGGCCCATCTTGCCACAGACATAACATGCAGGACACTTGTTTGAAGAATGCGGCCCTCCACAATTGTTGCACCTAGGCTCTCCCGGCCTCTCCCCTTGTGAAGATCCTCGATTGGCCGACCAATTACCCTTCTTGTTATCCTGCTTCTGTCCAAAGTGTTTCTTTCCACCATACCGCGAAGATGAAGAGGCACCACGGGGTTTAAATGGCTCACCCCGAGGCCTCAAACTGTCACTAGTCTGCCTCTGTTGCGGTACCGGTGGTGGCATGGCATAAGCTCCCACTCCTAGCTCAGCAAGTTCCGCTCTTGTGAGAGCATCATCAAAAGAAGTTGGGTTATTGATGATAACCCGGTCATAGAGCTCCGGTCGCAGTCCTTTCATGAAATTTCTCATCTTGGCACGTCCATCAGAGGCAATATGGGGGACATACCTAAGTAGTGATGAGTACTGTGTGGCATAGTCTGCCACTGTCATGTTCCCCTGCCTCAGACTTGTAAATTCATCCTCCTTTGTCTGTCTTGCTGCCGCGGAGAAGTATCGGTTCAAGAACCTGGTCCTGAAGAGCGTCCAATCAATCACAGTACCTAGTGCCCTCATCTCCATCACTGTGCTCCTCCACCACATCAGAGGTTTCTTGGCTAATTGAAACTCCGCTAGCCTCAGCCAAGCCGTCACAGCACAAGGAGCCGATACAAAGATCTGCTCAAGTCTTTCTAACCACTCTTCAGCCTCTTCTCCGGACTCTGTCCCCTCAAACCGGGGCGGATGATAAGACAGAAACTGCGTAAAGCTAATCTCACCCGGTAGCAATAACTGAACTACTGGTTCCATCCCTACAGCCGGTGGAGGTAGAGGATTAGCCTGTCCAATACTCGCATTTACACTCCCAACATCTCCGACTTCCTCATTAGCAGCCATGCTGTAACACAAATGTTAACAACAATCCAAAGCAATATATATATCATGTCGTTAGATAACAGGAGTGATATAAGCATGTTAGTATAACAGGATATACATCAATATGCACCACATGCATAAACATGCTCCAAATGTAAGCACCTAGCCAAACATGCTAAGGCTACCCTTCACTCGTTCCCGGGTTCTCTAACCACTGCTCTGATACCACTAATGTAAGGACCCTAATCCTTAAGTGCGGAATCAAGGCATAATTAGGGCTAATAATATGATCAGAGTAGAATAAACATGTTGAGTCTATGAGCTTAAGCCTTTACATGCCAAAATAAGGACTACCAAAAAGGATTAATTACATTCCAATCAATGAATGTACAACTGTAGTTTTATACTACTCCTAGAGTAGATACTATCAAAAATAATCCTGTCCTTTCTGCCTCAAAAGAATGCTTCATAAGCTCACCACCTCAACCCGTTCAAGCCCATCTATCATGCCAAAAAGGTACCTACAAGGACAACCCCCAAACATGAGCAATAATAATCATTCATATTCAACACAATATGAAGATAAAGCGTAAATGCATAATCAATATAAAACACTTCCTGTTTTCCCATGCATTTCAAACGCTTCCCGTTTGGTTGTCCCTGTACCATAACTCATGAGTATAATCAACAGATTATTTTTAATGGCCAAAACATGTCATGACATCATATACCATCTCAACTGTCCCACATATTGGTCACCATTCCCTAGTCTGTCCATCACAGTGTATTTTAATGCCCCTCGCTTATATTCATATGGGCGGCATAGGATAACCTCGCTACAATGGACATGCGGTACTCCCACCCCTCGCTTCACAGAGAGCGGCAAATACCCTTTCCTCGCCCCATATGACAACCACGCTCAAATGTGACATGCGGCGCTCCCACCCCTCGCTTCACATTTAGCGGAACCAATACATAAAGCGGCAAGCATTAAAATCATCAAAGGATGACCACGACTCATGGGATGTGCATCCAATAATCACAATATGCATCTATCATCAATATGCATAAATTACCATGTATATGCATCCACAATGCAATACCTCATATGGCATAAATCAACATGTATATGCATCCACAATGCAATACCACATATATACTCGCATCCACAATGCATAAACAATGAGTATAAAATACATGTTACCGTTGGGTGCCCGTACGTCCACTACGTACCTTTCCAAAATGTGGAATGTGGTTGGACCTCAATTCCTTGGCTGCGTTGCCACCTGGGTTGGTTCTACATATTCACAAATACCAATATTAGAACCCAATAATAGTCCAATACCAAAAATCCCACAAAAATAACCAAAAACACCCTTTTTGGTGTCTCGCGATCGATCGCCATCAAGCCCCGATCGATCGCGAGAACACACTGCCTCGCCCAACAATTTTCAACAATCCGCGATCGATCGCGGAGCTAGCGCCGATCGATCGCGGCCTCGCCGATCGATCGCGCGCATCTCGCGATCGATCGCTGAGGCTCTCTGCCTCAGCACTGCTGCTCGCGATCGATCGCTAGAAAAACGCCGATCGATCGCCGAGCTGTGGGCATGCGGGGTTTGGGCACTATTCACCCATCTTCAACCCCAACTCATACACACCCACATACACCAACATTAACCAAACCCAACAACTCAAAACCAACAATAAATATCAACATAAACTCAAATATACAACATCCAACCAAAATATTACCAAAACCACAACACCCAACACAAACCCATTTTAAACCCTTCAAAACCCAACCAAACTCAAACAAACCCTTACAAAATTAAAACATGAGGTACCCATACCTCTTGGGGATCTCAAATCACCCAACAAGCTCCACAAAACAAGATTTTTGAAAGGTTTCTCCTCAACCCTAGGCTTGAGCTCGAAAATAAAGAGAAGGGAAGGGTTTGGTGTGATATTGGTAAAGTAAGAGTGAGGGATGTAAAGTGGGGTTTGGGTATTAAAATGTGAGGTAATTTAAAATGATACCAAAATAATTCCATGGTGTATAAAACACCCCAACATGATATTTTTCAAAGCATTTACTCAAAATGCACCATAATATCAATTAACACATGATTTCCAATTAAATTGCTAACCAATGCAAATAAATCATGCTTCCAATATTATTTACCCAACATGCACCACATGCACCCTGAAATGCAATCCCGGGTCATCCTAACCACATGACCATGCATTTCCACATAAGGTAAATAAATCCCAACACATAATCAATTACCACATAATTAATCATGTAACCACAATTAATGCACCAAATAGCAATTAACCATTTCGGGGATGTCACAATGCATGTCTAATAAGACATCTCCTACACCATCGTCATCGTCATCCCGTGACGACACATGCCCACTCATGGCATCTAAGGCATCGTCAACTAGTGACGATACATGTCAACAATGGCATCCAAACAACCTAGTCAACTCGTGACGGTCCATGTACATCAACGTATGCCATCCACCATTATGCTAATAAAATAGTCATAATAGAACATGCATATCAACGCATGCTAGCTACAATAATGCTAATAGAATAGCAATATTCCATACCTCATCGCTAACAAGATAGCGGCATACCTGTCTCCGTCACTCGGTAATAGTGCGTAATCAGCACCCATCGCTCGAAGGCGGCAAAATCCTGTGCTGAGTACATAGCGGCACAATCCATCGCTATAGGATCGACAGCATGATACCTCGTCATATAATAAGTGGCATGAAACCTCGCTATACACCTGAGCATGAATCATCGTCCACATAATAGCGGAACGAGGCATCGCTATCAACATATCTGGCAGCACGAATCATCGCCAATCCTCATAGAAGAATGAGTCATCGTAAATCCACATAATAGCGGAATCAGACATCGCTATCAACATATCCGGCGGCACGAATCTTCGCCAATCCTCATAGAAGAATGAATCATCATCATCGACACAGCGGAATACATCGTCGCTATCATTCGTGTCATCATAAAGAAATGAATCATCATCATCGACACAGCGGAATACATCATCGCTATCATCCGTGTCATCATAAAGAAATGAATCATCATAAATCGACACAGCGGAATACATCACCGCTATCATCCGTGTCCTCATAAAGAAATGAATCATCATAAATCGACACAGCGGAATACATCACCGCTATCATCCGTGTCCTCATAAAGAAATGAATCATCGTAAATCGACACAGCGGAATACATCACCGCTATCATCCGTGTCCTCATAAAGAAATGAATCATCATAAATCGACACAGCGGAATACATCACCGCTATCATCCGTGTCCTCATAAAGAAATGAATCATCACAACAAGCGGCATCTCATCCTCGCTTCTTCATTCAAGCGGTATCTCATCCTCGCTTAGTATGGAATACCCCGCCTCCATGTGCAAGCGAGCCTCCCCCCTCCCGCTCCACATTTTTAGCTGTATAAGCGTAAGCTTCTTCATACAAGCGGTATCTCATCCTCGCTTAGTATGGCATACCCCGCCTCCATGTGCAAGCGAGCCTCCCCCCTCCCGCTCCACATGTTTAGCGGTATAAGTGTAAGCATAAAAATTCTCACTGTGATAAACAAGACTCCTGGAATGTATAATCTGTTGGGATATGCCATAAGACAAGTCATTAGATGATTGTTTAAGACATACAATGTTTATGGTTTTATGAATGACAATTCATTATTATATATTATTCTTTTAACTGTACATTGTGAATTAATATATATGTTAATGTCCTTAGAATAATATTGTATTATTCTTAAAGATGTCCCTAGTCAAGTATTATCATGAATATGGATAATGATAATACGTAGAGACTAGTATATGTTGATCGATGAATTGTTCATTGATATGAGATATCAAATCAACATATGGGTACATGTTAGAGAACGATGTACTGGACAGACCCACCATGAGAATGCAACATGGATAGTTATATGATCGTCATATGCAATTCTCATAGTGATAATAATGTATGCAATCCTTACGACTTGTGATCATCAGAGATCCCAACATAAGGAGTTATGTATCTTGATATCGTCAAACGTTACCCGTAACAGGGTATACTATAAAGGCGACTATTGGATACACTACGAATTATGTAGAGGGATGTTGACTGATCGAGATAGGATTTGTCCCTCTTATATAACAGGAGATGTGTTTGGCCCTTGATCAAGTGAGAACTAAAATGCATGGCCATGCTCGAATGAGTCGATATGAGATATCGAGCTTATTCGTTTATTCTAGTTCTACTTGGGGATCAAGAAATAAAGATTGGATATACGAGTATGACTATTCCATGACTCGTGTTCAATCTAAACACAAAGGACAAAGGGATTAAGTTACATGATTAATATTATCAAGTTAAAGGTTATGTCGAGTCATTGACATTCTTGTAATTTGGGTAGCATTGATGTGTTGCTAGATACCGCTCAATGCTTGCGACATAAAATGAGATTTTATGTCACTGCCAACATTACAAGATCCTATCGGGTCGCACAAAAGATTAAATCGAGAAGGGAAATTAAATTCATGGGATGAATTAAATAATTAAGAGGAGTCTTAATTAAATATCATAATGATTGAATTAAATCATGGGCTTAAGCCCATGAGGCTTTATGAAAGCCTTTAATTAATCATATATAATGTGTTAACAAGGTTTTAATTATTAAGACTTGATATAACACTTCATAATATCAAAACCTACACGTGAGAAGCTCTCGGCCGCCTCTCAAGTTTGCTCTCGGCTTCTTCATTGTCGAAGGGCATCCTTGATTGTTTTCGTGCCATCATTCGATTGTGAATCGAGTTAGCTTCGTGTATCGGTTTAATAACTTGTCTAGCAACTTGTTATTAATCCATCCCTTCACCCGATTTGATCGTGTGGATACCGTTGAGGCAAAACTCATTGAGTTTTGCTATTAACTCGGAGAAGGCGTAGGACGTGGTGCTGCTCCGTGGATTCTGCTTCAAACACGCTACAAGGGTGAGACCTTCGTATACCTTAATCCGATATGATAACCTATGTATAGATCTGCTGGTTTGTAATCCTAAAAATTTTATTCCGCTGCGTCGTATGCTCTAAGGATTACTTTCAGTGGTATCAGAGCCGTGTACAAGGCTCATATCGGATTTATGTGATTAAATTGTGTTAATCATATTAGAATTAATATTGCATGCTAATTAAAACTGTTTAATTCATATATGATATGAAATAAATATTAGTCTTTTGAAAATCATCGTAAAGTTGTATTTGATATAATTAGGCGAATATCGAACCATATGTCATAAAGTTTTCGGCCATCACCATCACAAATGTCACCACGGCTAGCCACATGAGGGCTAGGGTTTTCGACTTGGCTCGAGATGGCTTAATCGTTGTGGCTAATATTGTGCATGGAAGTGTCGAAAATTAATTAGGGTTTAGAACCCATTGGACGTGACGGCTAGCTCATGACGGCTAGGGTTTCGAACCCTAATAGCCGTGCATGGGTCGGCCATCATCGCCTTATTTTCTAAAGTCTTGAGACGTGGATGAGTTTTGAACTCTTTGACTCGATAATGGTTCACGCATGCATGGATTAGTAACTTTACCACATGAGAGCAAGGTTTTTTGAACCCTTAGCTCGAGATGGTTAAGCGAACCCCGTGCATGGCATGACCGTGACTCGTGGCTAACAAATTCCAGCGTTTAAAACAAGATGGCTCGATAAAAATGCATGAAGGTGCGAGGCGGCTAGGGTTTGGAACCCTAGCGCCGCCGCCGCACGAGCCATGGCTCGGCCATGGGCTAGGGTTTCGAACCCTAGGCCCACTATTGGTCCAGCCGTGTGCTTCATGGTTCGAACCATGGTGGTTCGTGTCTTAGTCGCTTTAGTTCGTGACATGTGATGTCCCGAGCGTACGATAATTTTTCAAAAATTATTCTACATTTTTAATTAGAACTAAATTTAAAATATTTAGAATTTAATTAATTAAATGTTAATGCATGCTTTATGTGTTGTTTGAGCATGGTGCGTGGTTATAGCCCTTTGACCTATTAGATAGGAATTGTGAATGATTGTAATTTATAATACGACCTGCGTGTCGTGCCTTTCTCTATTTCATAGATTTCGCCCATTACCATCCCCATTACACCACTTTTTACATTGTGGACTTTTATAAAAATTTGGGCAGAGTCTCCCCATAAATTGAGCTATCCCGAAACAAAAGCACATCACATAACATAATTCCCGGCCAGGGAAAACACAAAACTCAACAGAATACAAGCAACACTAAGTAAATTCCCAGCCAGGGAAGACACCACACATAAGACAACAAAAGTGGGTTTCAACACCCACATAATACACCAATGACTCTCATATCATTTAGCAATTCTACCCTTAATTGCATGCAACATAGAATGAAAGAGAGAAAGGCTCATGCCTTTATATACAACCCGTATACAAGTATAACCGTGGTCACATGCGAGCATCATGAATGTGTATATAACCCTCGGGTGTATATAAGTACTCTATACGATACCGTGCTCCATCAAGCCCTGGTACCACGATCCTGGGAGTACATCCAATCAACAGCTCGAGCTCAGCTCCAAAGCCATCGATGTACCTGTTCACCTGCCCCAACAGAGACAGCCCCCAACGGGGTGAGCATACCAATACACAAAATCCCATAATCACAATAATGAAATTCATAATTTACAACAAAAGTAAATACTAATGAATTTTAAATGATACTCAATGGATGGCAACGTCCTCATCCGGGATTCCGTGTATTGTCCATGTTCTCACAATCATCAAACTCATCAAATCTCAAAAATCAGTAAATCAACACATTGATTAACTCATCGCATGCCTAATTCTCGAATATCAATAAATAGTGATTCCAAATTCATTATACATGCAAATATAGATATCTCAATATCAAATACTGATTTCTCAACTTCGCTATCAATCACAGATAGCTCAAATGCCTCGCATTTATTTTACCAATTCCCCCTTTATACTCAGACATCTCAAATGTCTTATAATGATTACATGATTCTACGGTCATTCTCAGGCATCTCAATGCCCTACAATGGTCATATAAATCCAGTACCCCATATATCATGTAAGGTTATACTACTCTAGTATTACGCACGGCTTGTGGCGGCGATATCAAGATTAGGTCGCTCCATAGCTATCTCAACACATATATATAACCATGCGCACAACCATTTAATGAAATCAAAATACATTATGCATTTCACAAATGCTCTAATATAAAGTAATGCTCGTACGTCGCACGTACCTTAAATCTCCGTAGTCCAAGCCAAACCTTGCTTGGGTTCCATGCCCCGAGGAATGATGTGCTAATACGATAAATAATTCATAATTATTTACGAACATGCAAACCCATGCTCAAGCACACCCATAACCCTTATACAAAAATATTGTGAACACACGACAATTTAACCATTTAAAAGACCCGGGGCAGGGCACATGCAGGGTGGGAAAACGAATGAGATATTATCGAAAATTGTTCAAGAACACCCTTCAATTTTTTTTTCGAACCCTATCATCACAAATCGAACCCAACCAAGCACCATAATTCAACTAAAATGTGAATTAATCGATCAACAACATGAATAATCGCCCCTCCTGCCAAAACCCCAATTTTCGAACCCAAACCCTCATGCATACAGGGCAAAATTCGAACCATAAGCATCACCAAAGAGACTCAAAAGCTGAACCAAGTGAAGCATAAGAATTTATCCAAAAAAATCAGCAAGATTTTCGAAAAAAACCCAACACAATTTCGAACCAATTGGCAACAAATTTTTGAACCACAAAGTATGAAATTTCGACCCAACAACAGCACAAAACGCCCCAAAAACGCCTGAAGAAAAGCCCCAAAAACGTACCAAAAATCGAGCCCCAAATCGGACAGATTCAAAATTTCGAACCCCTGCGCTTTTCTGGCAAATCCGAACGCGATTCTCGACGAAACTTCAAATTCTTGGTATGGAAAGGTGCGCCTGGAAGAGACGAAGCCGATGGTGGGTCGGATGCGCCGGATGGCGGCCGGACGGCGGCGGGCGCACGGTTTGAAGCGACGAGGGTCGAGGGAGACGGGAAGCAGCGGGGAGAGAGAGAGAGGTCAAGGCAAAATAATGGCTTCCATATTAAAATCTCGGGTTCAACTGGTATATATAGCAAAATTACCCCGAAATACTAATAGCCCCACAAATACATCATGATTCATTAAAAATCATCTGTTTTCAAAAATTCTCTCTCTAACCTCAAAACCCCCTACCGGTGCCAAACAAAGCACCCAAGATCCCGAGTCACACTAAAAACCCAACTCTTAGGTTTTTCACCCAAATGAGAATACAATCTCAACCTCGGGATCCAACGATCCCAACTACCCAAATAGACGAGCTCGGGAGGCCCAACACCGCGATTAAATTCCAATCGCTACGTAAAAACAACTTTAGGGGTCATTAATACTTCAGAATTAACATCTATAATCCCAGGTCATCACACGAGGTATCCGGTCCATGATCTTGAGCTAGCAGCTATAGTGTTCGCCTTGAAGATATGGTGACACTACTTATACGGTACCTCATTCACCATCTTCACTGATCACAAGAGCCTGATGTTCTTGTTTACGCAGGCTGAGCTGAATATGAGGCAGAGGAGATGGATGGATTTGCTGAAGGATTATGATTGTGAAATCCCATACCATCCCGGGAAAGCAATCTGACAGCCGACGCCTTGAGTCGGAAGGTGAGGAGCACAGCAGAGGATGTCATGTGTTTATCAGCTATGATGGGCTCCTACTGTCAGATGGATTTTGATTACGACGTGTCTTCTTCTCTGGTACAGGTGTTGACCTTGCTAGCTGAGCCGATCATTTATGAACACATCCGAAAGGCTCAGGGGACCGACGCAGAGGTTCAGAGATGGATGTCAGTGGTTCATTTAGGTCAGCCATCGAGATTCAGAGTGGCTGAGGACGGTTCTATGAGGCTTGGCGACAGATGGGTGGTTCCAGATACACCCGGGTTGCGACGGGGGTATTTTACAGCGGGCTCATTGTAGCAGGATGAGTATCTACCGGGCGGGAAGAAGATGTATAAAGATTTACGCAGCCAGTTCTGGATGAGGCGAATGAAACAAGATGTTACCTCATTCGTCAAAAGATGCCTGATTTGTCAGCAGGTAAAGGCTGAGAGGCAGAGGCCTGGTGGTGAGCTAAGGAGCTTAGAGATACCACAGTGGAAGTGGGAGCACATATCTATGGACTTCGTGACCCACTTACCGAGGACTGTTTCGGGTTTTGATGCCATATGGGTAGTCGTGGACAGATTGACTAAAGTGGCTCATTTTATTCCCTACAGTAAGACTTTCACGTACCTGAGGATGGCTCAGTTATTTATCAGAGATGTGGTGAGACTACACGGGATCCATGTTTCGATTGTGTCTGATCGAGATCCGCGGTTCACATCTCACTTCTGGGAGGGTCTTCAGTCAGCCCTGGGCACAGAATAAGGTTGAGCACAGCATATCATACCAGGACGGACGGACAGACCGAGCGTACGATACAGACGCTCGAAGATATGCTGAGGGCTTGTGTGTTGGAGTTCGATACTTCTTGGCAGGACTCAGTAGCCCTGGTGGAATTTTCTTATAATAACAGTTACCAGGCTAGCATACAGATGGCTCCATTTGAAGCCCTATATGGCAGGCGTTGTAGGTCGCCTTTGTGTTGAGGTGATGTGGACCGTAAATCGGTCGGAGGACCAGAGTTGGTCCAGGAAATGGAAGAAAAGGTGAAGGTGATCAGGAGAAAGATGAAGGCAGCTCAAGACAGGCAGGCAGCGTATGCGAATCAGCGGCGAAGACCGTTGGAGTTTCAGTTAAGATCTCACCTTTCAGGGGTGTGGTACGGTTTGGTATGCGGGGGAAGTTATCCCCCGAGATATGTGCGGCCGTACGAGATCTTGCAGCGTGTTGGTACTCTGGCTTACCGGTTAGCTTTACCGCCCTCTCTGTCTGGTATACACGATGTATTCCATGTGTCTATGCTGAGGAAGTACAAGCCAGATCCTTCTCATGTGTTGCATCCTTCTGAGGTTCAGATAGAGTCCGATGTTTCCTATGTGGAGCGGCCTATCAGAATTCTGGATCGGGCAGATCGCAGACTACGAAACAAAGTTATTCCTATGGTCAAAGTTCAGTGGGATCGTAGGGGTGTCGAGGAGGCCACGTGGGAGACGGAGCGACACATGGTGCAACACTATCCAAAACTGTTTTCTGGTATGTGATTTATGTTTTGTATTATATTGGGTAAGTGCATGCTGATTTCGAGGACGAAATCTTATAAGTAGGGGAGTATTGTGATATCCCCGAAATGATTATGTGTTATTTTAAACATTAAGTATGTTATGAAGATTTTGGTATTAATTCTTTGTGTTGAATTAATTATATTGGGGGAAGTTATTTCAGGGTGCATGTGTTATATGTTGGGAATTTGGATTGTAGTATAATTATTTGGGGTGTGTGTTAATTGTTTTGGTGAAGCATGTTTATTTGGAAATTGAAGTATTTTATTGTTTAAATACTAAAAATATCAAGTGAGGATATTTTAATACATCGTATGAAATACCGGGATACAATTAAACACCACATTACAACCCTACATGCAACCCCCCCCCCCATTCAGTACAAACCCACGCCCCTCCCCTGAAACCTGCAGCATGGGTTGATCAATCATGCACTTTCACTCATTGATTTCCCACTTGCTCCTTCTCGAAAACCCTCTCTTTTCTCTCTGAAAACTCGCCCAACTTTCCAACTGAGCATAGGAGAAGAGATCTGGAGTTTTGTTGAGCAAAAGTTGTTAAAAATCGAGGAGCAAAAGTGTTGGGATATGCCCTAAGACAAGTCATTAGATGATTGTTTAAGACATACAATGTTTATGGTTTTATGAATGGCAATTCATTATTATATATTATTCTTTTAACTGTGCATTGTGAATTAATATATATGTTAATGTCCTTAGAATAATATTGTATTATTCTTAAAGATGTCCCTAGTCAAGTATTATCATGAATAGGGATAATGATAATACGTAGAGACTAGTATATGTTGATCGATGAATTGTTCATTGATATGAGATATCAAATCAACATATGGGTACATGTTAGAGAACGATGTACTGGACAGACCCACCATGAGAATGCAACATGGATAGTTATATGATCGTCATATGCAATTCTCATAGTGATAATAATGTATGCAATCCTTACTACTTGTGATCATCAGAGATCCCAACATAAGGAGTTATGTATCTTGATATCGTCAAACGTTACCCGTAACAGGGTATACTATAAAGGCGACTATTGGATACACTACGAATTATGTAGAGGGATGTTGACTGATCGAGATAGGATTTGTCCCTCCTATATAACAGGAGATGTGTTTGGCCCTTGATCAAGTGAGAACTAAAATGCATGGCCATGCTCGAATGAGTCGATATGAGATATCGAGCTTATTCGTTTATTCTAGTTCTACTTGGGGATCAAGAAATAAAGATTGGATATACGAGTATGACTATTCCATGACTCGTGTTCAATCTAAACACAAAGGACAAAGGGATTAAGTTACATGATTAATATTATCACAAGTTCTAAAGGTTATGTCGAGTCATTGACATTCTTGTAATTTGGGTAGCATTGATGTGTTGCTAGATACCGCTCAATGCTTGCGACATAAAATGAGATTTTATGTCACTGCCAACATTACAAGATCCTATCGGGTCGCACAAAAGATTAAATCGAGAAGGGAAATTAAATTCATGGGATGAATTAAATAATTAAGAGGAGTCTTAATTAAATATCATAATGATTGAATTAAATCATGGGCTTAAGCCCATGAGGCTTTATGAAAGCCTTTAATTAATCATATATAATGTGTTAACAAGGTTTTAATTATTAAGACTTGATATAACACTTCATAATATCAAAACCTACACGTGAGAAGCTCTCGGCCGCCTCTCAAGTTTGCTCTCGGCTTCTTCATTGTCGAAGGGCATCCTTGATTGTTTTCGTGCCATCATTCGATTGTGAATCGAGTTAGCTTCGTGTATCGGTTTAATAACTTGTCTAGCAACTTGTTATTAATCCATCCCTTCACCCGATTTGATCGTGTGGATACCGTTGAGGCAAAACTCATTGAGTTTTGCTATTGACTCGGAGAAGGCGTAGGACGTGGTGCTGCTCCGTGGATTCTGCTTCAAACACGCTACAAGGGTGAAACCTTCGTATACCTTAATCCGATATGATAACCTATGCATAGATCTGCTGGTTTGTAATCCTAAAAATTTTATTCCGCTGCGTTGTATGCTCTAAGGATTACTTACAGAACCTTGTGTCTACAAGAAGGTCAGTGGGAGCGTAATCATTTTCCTAGTGTTGTATGTAGATGACATACTTCTTATTGGAAATGATATCCCTGCCTTGCAATCTGTAAAGATTTGGCTAGGGAACTTCTTTTCGGTGAAAGACTTGGGAGAAGCCACCTATGTATTAGGAATCAAGATCTATAGAGATAGATCAAGAAGGCTTCTTGGTCTAAGTCAAAGTACATACATAGACAAGGTGCTTAAAAGGTTTAGCATGCAAGAATCCAAGAAAGGATTCGTGCCTATGACAAGGGTAACAAGGGTACATAATTTACCAATCAATCACTCCAATCATATCTAGATGACCTAGGTATCAAACACGAATACTCTGCTTGCAAGAACACCACAGCAAAACGGAGTTGCTGAGCGTAGGAACCGCACTTTGAAAGAAGCTGCGCGAACTATGCTAGCAGAATCTAATATCTCGCAGAGGTTTTGGGCAGAAGCAGTCAACACAGCTTGTTATACGCAAACAGATCAATGATTAATAAACGAGCAGACAAAACTCCATATGAGATCTGGAATGGCAGTAAGCCAAATATTTTTTATTTCCATGTGTTTGGTTGCAAATGCTTTATTCACAACAATGTAAAGACTCATCTCACCGCTTTTGATGCTAAATCTGATGCTGGAATATTTCTTGGCTATTCTACTGTTAGTAAAGCTTTTAGAGTATTCAACAATAGAACTCTTACTGTAGAAGAATCCATTAATGTTAAATTTGATGAGTCTGCAGACAGCACTGAAAACGTCTTACGAATCAACAATTTGAGCAATCGACTGGAAAACACAGTGATTGATGATTCAATTGATGAAGATGGAAATTCAAATAGAAGAATTGACTGCAGCCTAGAGCCAGAAGTTCCAGAAGCTCAAACAGAAGAATCTGTTGTTCAACAGACACTGGAACCCACTGACACTGGAATCAGGCTGACTCCTACTGCAGTCGATGGTGAAGATGAAAACAGTGAACCAGCTAGTCCAACTAAGCTACCATCTACAATTCAAATAAATGAAGAAACCAATCCCCTTGGACCTCCGCTCCGGTGGAAGAAGGATCATCCACCCGAGCAGGTCATCGGTAACCCTCTTGCTCCTCTTCGTACCAGAGGATAGATGATTAATGAATTTCTTCATACAACATTCATATCTCACTTAGAACCTAAAAAGATTGATGATGCAATCTTAGATCCTAGTTGGGTAGAAGCTATGCAGGAAGAACTTAATCAATTTCAGAGGAATAAAGTTTGGCATTTAGTTCCACGTCCATCGCATCACACAGTTATTGGCACTAAATGGGTATTTAGAAATAAGCTAGATGAAAATGGTGCAGTAATTAGGAATAAAGCAAGATTAGTTGCACAGGGATACAGGCAGGAAAAAGGCATTGATTTTGATGAAACCTTTGCCCCTGTAGCCCGATTAGAAGCCATTCGCATATTTCTTGCCTTTGCTGCATTTAAAGACTTCAAAGTCTATCAGATGGATGTTAAGAGTGCATTTCTTAACGGTAATCTCCAGGAAGAAGTCTATGTTGAACAACCTTCTGGATTTGAAAGCCATCTGCAACCATCTATGTTTATCATCTGAACAAAGCTTTGTATGGTTTGAAGCAAGCTCCCCGTGCATGGTATGAAACGCTATCAAAATACTTGACTGAACACGACTTCATCATTGGCACGATGGACAAAACTCTATTTAAATTTACGAAGGGTGACCATACTCTGTGTGGGGTCTTCCCACCTTAACAGTGTTAGGATAACAAAAATTGAACTAAACATGCATTAATGACATTTTAGAGTTCCGGTTGTTACGTGAGCTAATAGGATTACAGGCCAAAATAAAAACTTCGTAATTTAATAGATACATTCCTAAACAAGAATGCTAACGTTTTACATTTATACTACTCCTAGAGTAGATACTAAACATAAACAGAATCCTATGCATCTTATATTCCTTGTAGCTCACTGCTTCAACCCGACCCTTAGCCCCTTCAGTCCAAAAGTGTACCTACAGGGACAACGCATCGTGAGCATACCAGTTTTTACTTAACATCATATAAAAAGGTATAACAGTAAATGCATGACATCTTAGTTAAGTAAAATTTGTTGGTCGTTCTTTAACTTCTTTTTGTTGTCCCTGATTCTCATTCATATATATTTAAGGGCATCTTACCCCATTGTATGGCATCTTACCATAACATAAACATCGTGTGGCATCTTACCACATGGGCATCTTACCCAATCGTATGGCATCTTACCATATCATAACATCGTGTGGCATCTTACCACATGGGCATCTTACCCAATCGTATGGCATCTTACCATATCATACCATCTTGTGGCATCTTACCACATGGGCATCTTACCCAATCGTATGGCATCTTCCATATCATAACATCGTGACATCATTTAAACCATCATAACATATAAACATCATTTCATGTAAACGTCATCATTTCATCGTACATATTTATGCGATAAATGCATAGTCATAATGTAGAGGCGTGTTTTACCGTCCGATGCCTGTACTTTTCTTACTTACCTTTTTAAAAGGAGGAGAAGTAGATAACTCTATCTCCTTGATTGAGCTGGTACCTGGGATGGTTCTATAAAACCACACAATACCATATTAGAAGCCTCAATACAATCTCATACCATAAACTTAACAAAATAAACCATCATTATATTTTTCAACATTCTGCCTCTCTCGATCGATCGGCCCCAAGGTCTTGATCGATCGAGAAAATGTGCATAAACAGTGCCCAAACTCTCTGCCTCGATCGATCGATCGAAATATTTTACCGATCGAGGAGCTTCACCGATCGATCGGAAAATCCTTCGATCGATCGGCACCTGGATTTCAAACCATGCTTTAAACTTTCTGCTTCGTTCGATCGATCGGAACCAAAATCTCGATCGATCGAGCACTCTGAAAAATCGGGACTTCTCCAGATTTTCGAGCACCTCATTTCCTACCATCATTTCTACTTCATAAAGCGAAAAACATGCTTGAACAAAAATGTTATAAGCTTCATACAACCACCACACATGTGTTCAAATCAAAGGTTTAACAAAACCTAAGCTAACATGCATCATAACATCATCAAAATCTTCAACCTCATCCAACCTTTCAAAAACAGGGTATCATAATTTTTTACCCAGATTTTTGAATAAATCTACCATATAACACATGTTTCATGCTCAAGTAAACATGCTAAGAACTTCATAAAGACACCATAAATGAACTTGAATCAAAGGTTTAACAAAACCTAGGCTAGCATGCCATTTTTACACCAAGTAGAAACATGAACTTAACCCAACTTAAACCAAAATAGAACATGGTTTTCTCACCCTCTTTTGCTCTGATTTTTGGCAAGTTTTCCTAGCAAGAAAACATCAAAATCCTCCTCCTACTTCCAGCTGGAGTGCTGGATGATTTTTGGGGGGTGAAGGTTGGGGAAGAAGAGATGATGGAGATTGAGTGGTGAGGGATTAAAGTGATGGGTATGGGCAGCTGTACAGCTGACTTGGGGGCATGGGTTGAGGGGGTGGTGTGGGTTGGGGTGCCACGTGGTGTTTAATTGTGTCCCGGTATTTAGTACGATGTATTTAAAATATCCTCACTCGATATTTTATAATTTCACTTAATTAATAAATCTCTTAAAACACCCAATATGCCCCCTATTTAAATGCACCACAACCCTTCATATAATCTTATCATGTAAGGTAACACATAATCACATAACATTTCGGGGGTATTACACTCTGCTAGTTCAGATATATGTTGATGACATTATATTTGGCAGTACTAACCCAAAATTATGTGAAAGATTTTCAAAGATAATGCAGGACCAATTTGAAATGAGCATGATGGGAGAACTGTCGTTTTTCCTAGGATTGCAAGTCAAACAATCCAGTGAGGGAATTCTGATAAATCAATCCAGGTATACCAAAGAGCTTCTGAAGAAGTATGGGATGAATACCCGCTCAGCTGCTGCTACACCTATGATCTCATCTGCAAAGCTTGATTTGGATGAATCTGGAATACCAGTAGATGAGAAAATGTATCGCGGTATCATCGGTTCATTACTCTACTTAACAGCCAGTAGACCTGACATCATGTTTGCAGTCTGCATCTGTGTGAGATTTGAAGCCAATCCCAAGCAATCTCATTTCACAGAAACTAAACGCATTCTAAAGTACTTAAAAGGGATAGAGAATGTCGGTCTATGGTATCCAAAGGACTCCACTGTCAATCTTATCGGATACTCAGATGCAGACTATGCTGGATGCAAAATTGACAGGAAGAGTACACGTGGGTACTGTCAGTTTTTATGGGAAAGACTTATTTCATGGGGATGCAAGAAGCAAACTTCCATCGCAACCTCTACAGCTGAAGCAGAATACCTTGCTGCAGGAAGTTGCTGTGCTCAGCTGCTATGGATTCAACAACAATTGCGAGACTACGGCATTGAGTCAACTGAAGCTCCAATCTTCTGTGACAATACTTCTGCCATAGCTATTACGTACAATGTAAGGACCCCCTTAGCCTTAACCCCCGATTAGTGTATTAACCACTATGTGTGGCACATGCTTTCAATAAAAAGTCAATCGGGAAGCTCAGATGATACTTCACCATTGAATGGCAATTACAAAATTTCCTTTAATACTCAATGTCATAAGATCATCAGCCTAACAACAATTAGACTCATATGTTCGCCCTTTACCATACCCTTGGTGCCACTTTTTACATTGTGGGCTTTTATAAAAATTTGGGCAGAGTCTCCCCATAAATAGAGCTATCCCGAAATAAAAGCACAACACATAACATAATTCCCGGCCAGGGAAAACATAATACTCATCAGAATGCAGTAATATCAAGTAAATTCCCAGCCAGGGAAGACACCACACATATGACGACAAAAGTGGGTTTCAACACCCACATAATACACCAATGACTCTCATATCATTTAGCAATTCTACCCCTAATTTCATACAACATAGAATGAAAGAGAGAAAGGCTCATGCCTTTATATACAACCATATACAAGTGTAATCGTGCTCACATGCGAGCATCATGAATATGTATATAATCCTCAGGTGTATATAAGTACTCTATACGATACCGTGCTCCATCAAGCCCTGGTACCACGATCCTGGGAGTACCTCCAATCAACAGCTCGAGATCAGCTCCACAGCCATCGATGTACCTGTTCACCTGCCCCAACAGAGACAGCCCCCAACGGGGTGAGCATACCAATACACAAAATCCCATAATCACAATAATGAAATTCATAATTTACAAAGGTAAATACTAATGAATTTAAATGATAATCCCTAGATGGCAACCTCATCCGGGATTCCGTGTACTGTCCCTGTCCTCACAATCATCAAACTCATCAAATCTCAAAAATCAGTAAATCACACATTGATTAACCCATCGCATGCCTAATCCTCGAGTATCAATAGATAGTGATTCCAAATTCATTATACATGCAAAAATATAGATATCTCAATATCTAATACTGATTTCACAACCTCGCTATCAATCACAGATAGCTCAAATGCCTAGCATTTATTTTACCAATCCTTCATTATACCTAGACATTTCAAATGTCTTATAATGAATACATGATTCTACGAACCTAGACATCTCAAATGTCTTATAATGAATACATGATTCTACGAACCTAGACATCTCAAATGTCTTACAATAGTCATATAAACCCAGTACCCCTTATATCTTGTAAGAGTTATCCTACTCTAGTGTCACGCACGCTACAAGCGGCGATATCAAGATTTGGTCGTTCCTTGGCTATATCAACATATATATATATAACCATACGCACAATATTCAATGCAATCAAAAATACCTTATGCATTTCACAATGCTCTAATATATATAGTAATGCTCGTACGTCGCACGTACCTTAAATCTCCGAAGTCCGAGCCAAACCTTGCTCGAGTTCCATGCCCCGAGGAACGATGTGCTAACACGATAAATAATTCACAATTATTTACGAACATGCAACCCATGCTCAAGCACACCCATATCCCTCAAAATATTGTCAACACACGACAATTAACCTTTAAAAAGACCCGGGGCAGGGTACATGCAGGGAGGGAACAAATGAGACAATATCGAAAATTGTTCAAGAACACCCTACAAATTTTCGAACCCTTATCTCACAAATCGAACCCAATTAAACACCATAAATCATCTAAAATGTGAATTAAACCATCAATAGCAAGAATCATCACCCTTGCCAAAAACCCCCAAATTTTCGAACTCAAGCCCTTAAATTCGAACCACTCAAAGCCCTTAAATTCGAACCCAATAATTCTTTAAATTCGAACACAATAATTCACAAAAAGGCAGGGGAATACATCACAAGCATGGAAAAGGGGTAAGAAAGGTTACCCAAACGAAGATCGGAAGGAAAATCGACCGAAATCGAAGAACCCTAGAAATTGGGGATCGACGCTTTCTCGCAAAATCCGACTTCAAAACGCGACGAAACTTTCAATTGCCGGAGGGAATAGCTGTGCCTCGACGAGACGAAGCCGGCGGCTGGGTCGCACGCGCCGAACGGCGGCCGGACGGCGGCGGGCGCACGGCCTGAAGCCGCGGGGGCTGGGGGCGAAGGGAATGGGAGGGCGCGGGAGAGAGAAGGAATGTGGGGCTGAAATGATTTTTAATTTCAAAATCTCGGGTTCAACTGGTATTTATAGCAAAAATACCCCGAAATATTAATAGCCCGACAAATACATCATGATTCATTAAAAATCATCTGTTTTCAAAAATTCTCTCTCTAACTCCAAAACCCCCTACCGGTGCTCACACAAGCACCCGAGATCCCGAGACACATCAAAAACCCAACTCTCAGGTTTTTCACCCAAATGAGAATACAATCTCAACCTCTGGATCCAACGATCCCAACTACCCAAATAAACGAGCCCAGAAGGCCCAACACCTCGATTAAACTCCAAATCGCCACGTAAAACCACTTTAGGGATTATTAACACTACGGGATTAACATCTATAATCCCTGGTCATCACATACAATCCAGTGCTCCATTCTCGAACAAAGCATATCGACATTCGTCATCACTTTATCAGAGACCACGTAATGAAGAAGGAGATTCGACTGGAGTACATATCCACTGAGCAACAAGCAGCAGATATTTTTACCAGGCCCCTACCGGATGCCAAATTCTCTTACTTTCGGAATATCCTTGGATTAATTGATATTTCTTCTTAACTAGTATTTGTTTACTGTTATTAAATTCAGGGGGAATCGTTTGTATGTAACTGCATGTATTCAGGGGGAATTTTGGTAAAAATTTCCCTATATCGTTGCTTGGCTGGTAAAACAATGTTCCACTGCAGTAGAAGCTACCTTATCAGTAGACATCTACATACCAGTGGATGTTACCATATATGCCTAGTTGTTTTTTTTTTAATTTTTTTTAGCAACTGTGATGTCCCCGAAATGATTAATTGCAATTAAGGTATTAATTATGTTTATATGATTAATTATATGGATAATTGATTTACGTGTTGAAATTAATTATACGATGAAATGCTTAGTCACATGATAAGCATGACCCGGGGGTTACGTTTCAAGGTGCATGTTATGCATGATAGGAAATGGGGTGTTAACATGATTTAATTGTGTTGATTGTTAATTATGAGGAAAGTATGGATTTAATGAAGTTGGTTGCATTTTTGTAAAATGCTTTTAAAATACCATGTTGGGGTATTTTATACATCATGTTAATTTTTGGGTACAATTTAATTAACCCATATACCCCACTATACCCTCTTTCCCCTCACTTTACCCTTTTCACTCTTAAATCCCCAAATTCATCCCAACCCTATCATTTCATCCCATTTTCGTCCAAGCCAAGGAGGAGGAGGAGAAATCCTTGCACACTCTCCATTTGTTGAAATCTTAGTAAGATTTTGGATCCTCAAGAGGTATGGAACCGATCCTAAAGTTTTTATGATGTTTGATTTTGAAATGGGATGATTTTGAAGTGATTTATGTGGGTTTGTTTGAGTATGTGTTGTATGTTGTTGGGGTATGATTTTTGAATTATTTTATGTGGGTTTTAGTGAGTTATGATGATGTTAGTGTTGTTGGAAAGTTTGGGTTTGTATGGTATGCGATTGAGCTTGGAAGATGCTCAAAAAAATGGTGGAAATCGCGCACCAGCAGGTGGCGGTCGACCGCCATAAATGAGGCAATCGATCGCCGAAGGCCAGTAGCCATTTTACGCAGCAGGCGATCGATCGCCTCAAATGAAGCGATCGATCGCCGCAAGGCAAAAGAGAGGCGATCGATCGCCTCGTGCAGCGATCGATCGCCGATGTTTAAAACATGGCAAATGATGATTTTTGATGAATTTTTGGTATTTGGCTATTATTTGGCTTCTAATATTGATTTGTATGGTTGTGTAGAACCATCCCAGGTGCCAACAACATCAAGAAGATAGAGTTCTTCAATTTCTCCACTTTTGGAATTAAGGTACGTAAGAAACGTACGGGCATCAGACGGTAAACCATACTCCTACACTATGATAATGCTATAATTGCATAAGTATTTACGATGTTTATGATGATGATTATGATAAGTAAGTTTATTATGATACTGTCTATGATGAATAAAGACGACAAGATGTTTACGATGATATTATGATAAATGAAGATGATTTCTATGATGAATAAAGATGACAAGATGTTTACGATGATGTTATGATAAGTAAGTTTATGATGATGATGTTTGTGATGAGTAAAGAGGATACGATGTCTATGATGATGAATATGATAAGTAATGATGATGTTAATATGATGTTTATAGAATGATACGATGTTTATGATATGGTAAGATGCCATACGATGTTTACGATATGGTAAGATGCCATACGATAGGGTAAGATGCCCACATGGTAAGATGTCATGCGATGTTTATGATATGGTAAGATGCCATACGATAGGGTAAGATGCCCATATGCATGAACGTGAATCAGGGTCAACAAAAAGAGGTTAATGAATAACCAGCAAGTTTACTTAACTAAGATTTCGTACATTTACTGTTATATTTTGTTATGATGTTATAAGATGATGATGCTTGTAAGATGATGATGTTATATGATGATGATGTTTATAAGATGATGATGTTGTATGAAGATGATATTTATAAGATGATGATGTTATAAGATGATGATGTTTATATGATGATGATGTTTACAAGATGATGATGTCTATAAGATGCTATGATGTTTATGATGAATATTAAACTATGTTACTAGAAATGGTAGAATGTTCGGTGGTTGTTATGGGCAAGCGAGGAAGGTACTTGCCACTGACATAATGTGAGACCCCGATATCTCAATATACTAATAGGTGCGATTAAGAGAACTAAACATTCATGTGAATAAATCAGAGTAAAGAGTCATGTTGATTATCCTGAGCTTAAGGAATACAGTAGCAAAAGTTTCAAAAGGAATTTCACAAATTCCCACAAAAGGTGCTACACTATAGTCTTATTCTACTACAAGTAGAAGCTATATAAAATTTTCTCAAATCATGCAGCTAATCCTGTAGCTCTCCTTACAGCTCAGCTTCTCAACCCCGACCCTGGTTCTCAACATCAAAAGCACCTACAAAGACAACCCCCAACACATGAGCATAACACAATTCATATTCAACATAATATGAAAAATAAGGCGTAAATGCACAATCATAAAATACAAATCACTTCCTTTATTTCCATCGCATTTACAATGCCCATTGGTTGTCCCTGTACCATAATTCATAATATAACACATTATATGAATGTATGGTTTCACAAATGAATGTCATGACATTTCCTCTTTTTCTTGAGTCAATCATCATCAGTTATTTTAATACTTCTCCGCTTTCATAATCTCAAAACAAGCGGTATCTCATCCTCGCTTCTTCATACTAGCGGTATCTCGTCCTCGCTGAGTATGGTATAAACCCGCCTCCATGTGCAAGCGAGCCTCCCCCCTCCCGCTCCACATTTTTAGCGGTAAAGCGTAAGCATTAACACCTTAACCGTGATCGCCCTGACTCGTGGAATGCATCTCTTTATCCCACATCACAATATGCAACAACAATGCATAATATGCAACAACAATGCATAATAACATGTATCAACTCATAATGCATCACATTGCATTCATCATGTATCACACAGACAAAACATAAATACATGTTACCGTTGGGATGCCCGTACGTCGCTTACGTACCTTTCCAAAAAGTAGTGTGTGGTGGGACTCTATCCCCTGCGTTGTGTAGCCGTCTGTGAAGGCTCTACACCAGTGTACAACATAATATTAGATGCCAATATATGATCCAAAATCAAAAATCCAACAAAATATCAATATTTCAAAATTTTGTCTCTGGCGATCGATCGCTACCCCTTGGCGATCGATCGCCAAACTCCTCTGCCCCATGGCGATCGATCGCGCCTTTTATGGCGATCGATCGCGTGCCTTTGATTTTGGCTACTGGACCTCGGCGATCGATCGCGCCATTTGTGGCGATCGATCGCCACATGGTCTGTGCGCGATAAATTTCCAGAATGTTCAACACTGATATTCACACCTTTCATTCTAACATGTAAGACATACAACATGCCAAGACCAACATGCTAGCAGTTAAAACACACTACCGTGAGTGTATTTATACCAAATTTACACTCTAACATAAGCCCACATGCATTGAAATCGACCATTTACACAGGTACTCAATCAACATTTCCTGAAACAGGACAACACATTTCCTTTCCAGATTTTCGAGTACTTCAATTCATGCTATAAAAACTATAACATAACTCATAAATCATGCTCGAACAAACATGCCAAGGGCTTCACAAGACTACCATGCATATTTTCACATCGAAGGTTTACTCTAAAACCCATCTAACATGCATAATATCACCCCTTCAAAATCACTCCCAGTCCACGTTTTTCCAGAAAAACAGGGGAAATATCTACCCAGATTTTCGAACACTCTACTTTACATGCTTAAATCTTCCACATAAAACATGTAATAAGCTCAAGGAAAAACACTGGAAGCTTCATAAAAACACCTCATATGAACATGAATCGAAGGTTTCATAAAACCTAAACTAACATGCCATTTTTACACCAACAAAAGTATGAACTTCAACAACAATTATTTCAAACCCAGAAATGGTTTCTCACCCTCTTTTGGCTCCGATTTTTGCAAGCTTCTAGGTAGTAAAATTGGTTGAGCTCCTTCCTATCTTGTTCAGCAAGTGTTGGACGATTTTGGTGAGGAAGAAGGAAGTGATTTCTGACTTGTGAGGTGAAGTGGGAGATGGGGGAAAAGGTATGGGCAGCAGCTGGCAGCAGGGTATGGGTCAAGGGGGGTGGTTGAGTGGTGGGTGGTATGATGTGTTATGTTTTGGTCCCGGTATTTAGCACGATGTATTAAATATCCTCACACGATATCTATAGTATTTTCTCACTAAAATACTTCAATTCCCTTTTAAACATGCTTTACCAAAACGATTAACACACACCCCAATTAATCATGCCACAACCCCAAAATCCCAACACATAACACATGCACCCTCACATGCATCTCCCAATATTATTAATTCAACACAAAGAATTAATACCATAATTTTCGCAACAATGATTAATGTTGAAATAACACATAATCATTTCGGGGATATCACAATACTCCCCTACTTATAGGATTTCGCCCTCGAAATCAGCATGCACTTACCCAATATAAAGTGAAACATAAATCACATACCAGAAAATAGTTCTGGGTAGTGCTGCACCATGTGTCGCTCCGTCTCCCACGTGGCCTCCTCGACACCCCTACGATCCCACTGAACTTTGACCATAGGAATAACTTTGTTTCTCAGTCTGCGATCTGCCCTATCCAGAATCCTGATAGGCCGCTCAACATAGGAAACATCGGACTCAATCTGAATCTCAGAAGGCTGTAATACATGTGAAGGATCCGGCTCATACTTCCTCAGCATAGACACATGGAATACATCGTGTATACCAGACAGAGAAGGTGGTAAGGCCAAACGGTACGCCAGAGTACCCACACGCTGTAAGATCTCATATGGTCCCACGTATCTAGGAGACAACTTCCCCCGCATACCAAACCGTACCACACCCCTGAAAGGTGATATCTTCAGAAAAACTTTGTCGCCCAACTGAAACTCCAACGGTCTTCGCCGTTGATTGGCATATGCTGCTTGTCTATCCTGAGCTGCCTTCATCTTTCTTCTGATAATCTTAACTTTCTCTTCCATTTCTTGAACCAACTCTGGTCCTCCAACCGACTTTCGGTCCAAGTCATCCCAACACAAGGGTGACCTACAACGCCTACCATAGAGGGCCTCGAAAGGAGCCATCTGTATACTTGCCTGGTAGCTGTTGTTGTAAGAGAACTCCACCAAGGCTATCAAGTCCTGCCATGATATGTCGAACTCTAACACACAAGCTCTCAACATATCCTCGAGCGTCTGTATCGTACGCTCGGTCTGTCCGTCCGTCTGAGGGTGATATGCTGTGCTCAGCCTCAACTCTGTGCCTAGAGCTTTTTTTTTGCAGACCCTCCCAAAAGTGAGATGTGAACCGCGGATCTCGATCAGACACTATCGAAACAGGGATCCCGTGCAGTCTCACCACATCTCTGACATATAACTGTGCCATCCTCAAGTGCGTATATGTCATACAGTAGGGAATGAAGTGAGCCACTTTAGTCAATCTGTCCACGACTACCCAGATGGCATCAAAACCCGAAACAGTCCTCGGTAAGTGGGTCACGAAATCCATAGACACGTGCTGCCACTTCCACTCGGGTATCTCCAAACTCCTTAGTTCACCCCCAGGCCTCTGCCTCTCAGCCTTCACCTGCTGACAAATCAAACAGCGCTTGACAAAAGAGGTGACATCTTGTTTCATACGCCTCCACCAGAACTGGCTGCGTAGATCCTTATACATCTTCTTCCCGCCTGGGTGAACACTCATCCTGCTGCAATGAGCTCGCTGTAAGATACCCTGGCGCAACTCGGGTGTATTTGGAACTACCCATCTGTCGCCAAGTCTCAGAGAACCGTCCTCAGCCACTTTGAATCTCGATGGCTGCCCTGAATGAACCACTGACATCCATCTCTGAACCTCTATATCGGTCCCCTGAGCCTTTCTGATGTGATAAAAAATAACAGGCTCGGCTAACAAGGTCGAAACTTGTACTGGTGAAGTAGACACATCATAATCGAATCCCAAATGGCAGTAGGAGCCCAACATAGCTGATAGGCACATGGAATCCTCTGTTGTGCTCCTCACCTTCCGACTCAAAGCGTCGGCTGTAAAGTTTGCTTTCCCGGGATGGTATAGGATTTCACAATCATAATCCTTCAGCAGATCCATCCATCACCTCTGCCTCATGTTCAGCTCAGCCTGTGTGAACAAGAACTTCAGGCTTTTGTGATCAGTGAAGATGGTGAATGAGGTACCGTATAAGTAGTGTCGCCATATCTTCAAGGCGAAAACTATAGCTGCCAACTCCAAGTCATGGACTGGATACCTCGTCTCATGTGGCTTCAAATGTCTCGAAGCATAAGCCACTACATGTCTGTCCTACATCAGTACACACCCTAAGCCCTGTAGCGATGCGTCGGTATAAAGAACAAATCCTTTGTTCTCCTTGGGAATCACTAGAACTGGTGCAGTAGTCAGTCTGTGCTTCAATTCCCTGAAACTCTGCTCACAAGCCTCTGTCCAACAAAAAGGGACTCCCTTCTGAGTCAGCTGTGTAAGTGGCTTGGCGATCTTTGAAAAACCCTCGACAAAACGTCGATAATAGCCAGCCAACCCAAGAAAACTCCGAATCTCACTGACTGAAGTAGGGGTAGACCAATCCATAACTGCTTCTATCTTTCTCGGCTCTACTGATATCCCCTCTCGTGATATGATATGGCCCAAGAATGATACACTGCTCAGCCAGAACTCACACTTGCTGAGTTTGGCGTACAACTGATGATCTCTGAGGATCTGGAGTACTATCCTCAGATGATTGGCATGATCCTCCTCACTCCTTGAATAGACAAGGATGTCGTCAATGAATACGATCACAAACTGATCGAGGTACTCCTGAAATACTCGGTTCATCAGGCTCATAAAAACTGCAGGTGCATTTGTCACACCGAAAGGCATCACCAAGAACTCATAGTGTCCATATCGAGTTCTAAAAGCCGTCTTTTGAACATCACCAGCTCTAACCCGCACCTGATGATAGCCTGACCTCAAGTCTATCTTCGAGTACACCTCTGTACCCTGAAGCTGGTCGAACAGATCATCAATCCTCGGAAGTGGATATCTGTTCTTCACTGTAGCCTTGTTCAATTGCCTGTAGTCAATGCACAGACGCATTGATCCATCCTTCTTTTTCACGAACAAGACTGGTGCACCCCAAGGCGATACACTAGGACGAATGTATCCCTTGTCAAGGAGCTCCTGTAACTGTACCTTTAGTTCCCTCAGCTCTGCCGGTGCCATCCTGTATGGGGCACGAGAAATGGCTGATGTCCCCGGTAGCAGCTCAATAGTAAACTCAACATCCCTGACAGGCGGAAATCCCGGAATCTCATCTGGGAACACATCAATGAACTCCGCCACAACTGGAATATCCTCGGCTCTCACTTCCTTTTCCTCAGATACATCCACCGCATAAATGATGTAACCTGTGTGGCCGCGCTCCAATAACCGCGACATCTTAACCGATGAGATCACTGGAATCCTTGGACGAGAGCCGTCCCCATAAAAAGTCCACTGGAACCCCTGATCAGATAGAAAACGAACAGTCCTCTGCCGACAGTCTACCACAGCTCGGTATCTGCTCAACACATCAATGCCGATAATACAGTCAAAGTCTGCCATCTCTAACTGAATCAGATCAGCCCTCAGATCATTGCCCTCAAAATAAATGAGGCAATCAGACAAAAGCCGATCCGCAATCACATGTTTCCCCGTGGGTGTCGAGACCATGAGAGACGTGGGTAACAGAGACGAGCACAAGTGGTGTCTCTCCACAAAAGCAACAGATACAAAAGAATGAGAAGCACCTGTATCTACCAAAATAAATGCAGGGTACGTAAATAAATGACACGTACCAGCAATGACCACCTCTGGGGCTGCCTCAGCCTGCTCCCTAGTCAGTGCGTACACCTGACCCTGCGGTGGTCCTGCCGCCTGACCTCCCTGCGGTCGAGGCGCAAACTGCTGTCTCGGTGGTGCCCTCCCAGCATCAAATCTTGGCCTATTCGGCCCTGAGTCTGCCTGACTTGCCCGATTGGGGCAGTTCCTAGCTAAGTGGCCCACCTTGCCACAAACATAACAGCCTCGGCAGTCACGTGACAAGTGAAATCCTCCACAGCGGTCACACCTGTCCCCTCCTGCCTTACTCCCCTGTGTAGGTCCTCGATTGCTCTGTTTCTGACTCTGAGATTTCTTCCCGCTAAATCTGGAAGATGATGAGGCTCCACGAGCCTTGAACTGATCCCCTCGTGGTTTCAAACTATCAGCAGCAGGCCTCTGTGATGGTACTGAAGGGGGTACAACATCCTTGTATGCTCCCACTGCAATTTCTGCTAACTCTGCCCGTGTCAGGGCGTCATCAAAAGAGCTAGGGTTATTGGAGATAACCCGGTCAAATAGTTCTGGCCTGAGTCCTTTCAGGAAATGCCTCATCTTTGCATGGCTGCTCACAGCAATATGGGGGACATACCTCAACAGTGAGGAATACTGCAAGGCAAAGTCTGAAACTGACATGTTTCCCTGCTTCAAATTAGTGAACTCGTCCTCCTTGACTTGTCTACAACGGCAGAAAAATACCGGTTAAGAAACCGGGTCCTGAATACAGTCCAGTCTACTACCATGCCCTGAGCTCTCAGCTCCATCACAGTGGTCTTCCACCACATAGAAGGCTTCTTCGCCATCTGAAACTCGGCTAACCTCAGCCATGCGGTACGTGCACAGGGCGCAGTCACAAGTATCTGCTCTATCCGTTCTAGCCACTCTTCGGCCCCTTCTCCAGATTCGGTCCCCTCAAACATGGGTGGACGGAAATTCAGAAACTGTGTCAAACTGAGCTCCCCGGGTAATAACATCTGTGCACTGGGCTCCACTCCCACAGCAGGTGGCGGTAAAGGATTCACATGAGCAACACTAGCATTCATACTGCCCATATCCCCTACCTCTTCATTGAGGTTCTCCGGGTTAATAGCCGCCATGCTGCAACACAAGAGTTAACAACAATACCAAAAGCAGTTCATAGTATAAGCCGTTAGATAACAAGAGTATCATATTCAAAAGCATGTTAGTATAACCTTATACAACAATATGCATCACATGCATAACATGCCCAACAATGAATACCTAGCCAACTTGTCTCTAAAGGCTACCCTTCACTCTTCCCTGGTTATCTAACCACTGCTCTGATACCACTAATGTGAGACCCCGATATCTCAATATACTAATAGGTGCGATTAAGAGAACTAAACATTCATGTGAATAAATCAGAGTAAAGAGTCATGTTGATTATCCTGAGCTTAAGGAATACAGTAGCAAAAGTTTCAAAAGGAATTTCACAAATTCCCACAAAAGGTGCTACACTATAGTCTTATTCTACTACAAGTAGAAGCTATATAAAATTTTCTCAAATCATGCAGCTAATCCTGTAGCTCTCCTTACAGCTCAGCTTCTCAACCCCGACCCTGGTTCTCAACATCAAAAGCACCTACAAAGACAACCCCCAACACATGAGCATAACACAATTCATATTCAACATAATATGAAAAATAAGGCGTAAATGCACAATCATAAAATACAAATCACTTCCTTTATTTCCATCGCATTTACAATGCCCATTGGTTGTCCCTGTACCATAATTCATAATATAACACATTATATGAATGTATGGTTTCACAAATGAATGTCATGACATTTCCTCTTTTTCTTGAGTCAATCATCATCAGTTATTTTAATACTTCTCCGCTTTCATAATCTCAAAACAAGCGGTATCTCATCCTCGCATCTTCATACTAGCGGTATCTCGTCCTCGCTCAGTATGGTATAAACCCGCCTCCATGTGCAAGCGAGCCTCCCCCCTCCCGCTCCACATTTTTAGCGGTAAAGCGTAAGCATTAACACCTTAACCGTGATCGCCCTGACTCGTGGAATGCATCTCTTTATCCCACATCACAATATGCAACAACAATGCATAATAACATGTATCAACTCATAATGCATCACATTGCATTCATCATGTATCACACAGACAAAACATAAATACATGTTACCGTTGAGATGCCCGTACGTCGCTTACGTACCTTTCCAAAAAGTAGTGTGTGGTGGGACTCTATCCCCTGCGTTGTGTAGCCGTCTGTGAAGGCTCTACACCAGTGTACAACATAATATTAGATGCCAATATATGATCCAAAATCAAAAATCCAACAAAATATCAATATTTCAAAATTTTGTCTCTGGCGATCGATCGCTACCCCTTGGCGATCGATCGCCAAACTCCTCTGCCCCATGGCGATCGATCGCGCCTTTTATGGCGATCGATCGCGTGCCTTTGATTTTGGCTACTGGACCTCGGCGATCGATCGCGCCATTTGTGGCGATCGATCGCCACATGGTCTGTGCGCGATAAATTTCCAGAATGTTCAACACTGATATTCACACCTTTCATTCTAACATGTAAGACATACAACATGCCAAGACCAACATGCTAGCAGTTAAAACACACTACCGTGAGTGTAATTTATACCAAATTTACACTCTAACATAAGCCCACATGCATTGAAATCGACCATTTACACAGGTACTCAATCAACATTTCCTGAAACAGGACAACACATTTCCTTTCCAGATTTTCGAGTACTTCAATTCATGCTATAAAAACTATAACATAACTCATAAATCATGCTCGAACAAACATGCCAAGGGCTTCACAAGACTACCATGCATATTTTCACATCGAAGGTTTACTCTAAAACCCATCTAACATGCATAATATCACCCCTTCAAAATCACTCCCAGTCCACGTTTTTCCAGAAAAACAGGGGAAATATCTACCCAGATTTTCGAACACTCTACTTTACATGCTTAAATCTTCCACATAAAACATGTAATAAGCTCAAGGAAAAACACTGGAAGCTTCATAAAAACACCTCATATGAACATGAATCGAAGGTTTCACAAAACCTAAACTAACATGCCATTTTTACACCAACAAAAGTATGAACTTCAACAACAATTATTTCAAACCCAGAAATGGTTTCTCACCCTCTTTTGGCTCCGATTTTTGCAAGCTTCTAGGTAGTAAAATTGGTTGAGCTCCTTCCTATCTTGTTCAGCAAGTGTTGGACGATTTTGGTGAGGAAGAAGGAAGTGATTTCTGACTTGTGAGGTGAAGTGGGAGATGGGGGAAAAGGTATGGGCAGCAGCTGGCAGCAGGGTATGGGTCAAGGGGGGTGGTTGAGTGGTGGGTGGTATGATGTGTTATGTTTTGGTCCCGGTATTTAGCACGATGTATTAAATATCCTCACACGATATCTATAGTATTTTCTCACTAAAATACTTCAATTCCCTTTTAAACATGCTTTACCAAAACGATTAACACACACCCCAATTAATCATGCCACAACCCCAAAATCCCAACACATAACACATGCACCCTCACATGCATCTCCCAATATTATTAATTCAACACAAAGAATTAATACCATAATTTTCGCCACAATGATTAATGTTTAAATAACACATAATCATTTCGGGGATATCACACATAACTAGCGAGGAGATACATCCGCTATCAAGGCGTAGCGAGGGGTATCACAATTCCGCCTTATGTCGAGCAAGGGGGCCAATTGTGCTGCTACCATAATAGAACCAGGACAGTCCCATTTCTAATTAACATTGTTGATTATGAGCATATATGTGAAGTATGATTTTAATCATTTATGTCAAGAACTAATGATTATATGCATGACTATGAAACAGGGACAACCAAAGAGGGTTAATGCGATTAACCAGGAAGTATACGTTACCAATTACTTTCATGCATTTATTTATACGCCATTACCCTATGATGTTAAGTGATGATGTACATGCTCATGATGGGTTGTTCCTGTAGGTACACTTTTGGACCGAAAGGCTAAAGGTCGGGTTGAGGCAGTGAGCTAAAAGGAGCATGAAAGAAGATAGGATACAGGACTTTTGGATAGTCTCTACGCTAGGAGTAGTGTAAATCTATAGCTTTAACATTCGTTATTGAGAATGTAATTAATTAGCTTTTGAAATTTTATTTTGGCCTGTAATCTTATTAGCTCAAAGCTACAACCGGAACCCTAAGATGTGATACAAACAGTCCACCATCCTATACATGTTATTACATCACATAAAGAACAACAACATGTAACAACCAAAATATATCACTAAGTGCACCTATACTCCACTAGGTCACTTAGTCTACCCAAACCCAGGTATATGCTCTGATACCACTAATGTAAGACCCTCACTGCCTTAATCATATTGACAGAATATAATATACCATTAATTATATTTGCACTTCTAGAGTTAAGTCATTTATGGAACACAACTATGTAATCATGAATTACATGCAATAATTTAACTACATTCAAAATATACATGTCTTCTCTCTTCTCTACTCGACTACTCTATCATCATTGATGCAGCAAAAGGATCCATAATCCTGGCTTCCCTCGCCCAAAATGTCCCTACAGAACAACCCAGAAAAGATACATGAACACCATTGTACTCGAAATCAACATATAAACAACAAATAGTACAATTAAATCAGCAATACAGTAGTTATAAAAACTCCCTGTATCTTATTTCTATCTCTGGTTCCTTTAGTTGTTCCTGTAGCATACTCAAACATAATATAATTTCTACAAATGATATATATTATGTAAATGTCATGACATGTGATAATCCACTCATCCCAGTGAATAGCATCTCCAAATCTGCATATAATATTTATTCTTATATGGGTAGCACATATACCATTGCTATTACGCTCACTATGATCCCATCATAAGAGTAGCCAATGTATATTGCATTTCAACTACATATAAGAACCCCATATATTATATTACGGCATGCCTCGCAATAGTACACAGACACACCTCAATGCGTTGATCTTTACTCATTCTACTTCATACAATATTCACAATAAGGTATGAATGAAAACACAAATGTTCGTACGTCCCAAGTCCCTGATACAAAATAGGTAGAGTAATCACCAACAAGACCTTTCACCTTGTTTGATGTCCACCAGTATTCTGTGACGGCTCTACTCAGATATAATAATCGTAAAATCATATAATTGTTCATCATAAAATACAGCACCCAATATTTAACCATACCTAAATTGAAACCATATATAACAAGAAATAAAAACTCATTTCCCTCTTACCGATCGATCGGTAAAAAGCACCGATCGATCGCGAAGACCTTTTCGATCGATCGCCTGAGACACTCGATCGATCGAAGCTTACAGAAACTTTATTCTTTCTTGACCGATCGATCGGCGTCATGTTCCGATCGATCGGTACGACCTGTTACCCGAATTTTTGGTTCTTTATCACCATTTTTGCATCTTCCTCACCTTCTTCCACCTACTCTTACATATACATCATACCAAACTTCATTCCATGCAACTAACCAACATTCAATCATCCTTATCCAACTTCTTGGTTCATATAAGCCATTGTTTCAACACAACACATACATAATTCTAGAGTTGCAACCAAAGGAGTTTACCAACACATATCCTATAAACACTCCTCAATAAACAACAAGAAGGCAAGAAATAATGTAATTCACTTACCCAATGAGTTCTTCCACCTCTTTACCAAGGATTAAAGAGCAATTTGGCCAGAATTTCAGAAAGGATGAGAGAAAAGGTAAGGGGATTTTTGTTGAAACGTTATGTTGTTTCCTCTATCTGATTTAGGGATAAAGATTACCCAATTGCACTTAAGTCCTCCAATTTGAATCCTTTTATACACTTGACCCTCCCTCATATTACCATTTAATCCTCCCACTTTCTTTATTTACATAGTTAGTCTTCCCCACTACACTACACATATAGTCCTTCAAGTAAGTCAAATTTACTTAATAATATCATGTCTTTATTTTATGAATACTATCATATCTTACATACATAACTTATCTCAAAGTAAAGTTAAACATGATATTAACTAGAGTATCACCGTTGTACTGATAAATTAAATTTACAGTCAACAATTGGGACTTATGTCCACTATAATAACACAAAATTTAATTTTTCATTTTAATAATTTATTTGTAAAATATTATCGGAGTTTATTTTACCATTTCAAAATTATCTCATGTTCCAATTAAATTGTCAGTTGACATTCATCTTATTAATTTCACATTTAATTAATTAATTACAAATTAATTATTATTAAATTCCCAAATTATATTTATTTAACATTAATCAATTATCGGGGCTTTACACTTCTTCCCCACTTAACAGATTTCGTCATCGAAATCACAAACATAGATCCAGATCAACACTGAAAAACAACATATGAATCAGGATACACGACATGATATGTTGAAGACTATGGAACAAGTATATATCCTTAGGATCCAAAATGTGAGCAAGATGTTTGACACAAATGATCAAGTCCAATATCGTCACGCTGAAAGTGGTGATATGTTCAGTTATTCGCGACAAATCAACATGAAGAAAAATGCATCGCGAGCGAACGATAAAGCTAGTGGCAATGACAATCTATAGGCAAGATATCTAATTCGATCTCGGATCTTGAACGGTCAATAAAACAATATGATAGTTTGCCTCGCAAGCCAAAAACGATTAGTGTCTCTAAAAAAGAAATTTTCAGAAGCACGCGATCTCCATACATAAATACTATGGGTCGTCTTCGTTTAGAAGTATAACTTGCTTGACGATCCTGGGCAGCCATCATCTGCTATCTGAACAACTGAATCTTATCATATGTTTCTCCTATTATATCAAGTCCAGTCAACTAGTTTTTCACCAATTTCTTTCCAAGCTAGAGTCAATCTACAACGTCTCTTCTAAAAGGTTTCAAAAGTGTCGAACCTAAGCTCGGTAGTTATTAATATAGGAAATTCAATTAACGAAAAAGTTTCATGCCCTCCAAAGTTAAAATCATTCGCCACATTACGTAACATATCCTCGATAAACAACGGTCATATTCGTATAAGGACAAGTCCGCTCGTAAGGAAAGAAAAGTGCAGACTTAGGAAGTAGATCAATAATGTCCAAACAACATCACAGTCTCTGGGTGATCAAGGAATACGGGTCAAAAAATCCATAGCCATATGTTTCCAATCTCCTTGAGGACTTTCAAAGCCATGAAGCAACCCTCCGAGTTTTATTCATTTGGTTTAAACCTGTTAACAAGCTCAACATTTAAAAATAAAATCAGTAACGCCTCATCTCATACATTGCCATCAGAACTGAGGTCTTAGAGTCATATGCTTCTTTCGTCTTCAGGGTAGATACTGTCTTTACAGTTAAGAATCTTCACAATAATTACCGAGGTTAGGTCAGAATTATCAAGAACAATTTATCAACTATTAAGTCATAAAAACTATCAGAAGATATCTGAAAGTAAGATAGATGTTCTGAAGATACGATATCAGTTTGTTAGGCTTATCTGAGGTTTATAACAAATTCCGACTCAATTTGAAATGCCTAGACAACGATAGAATTCCTGGTATGAGTGAAAAGCTCAGTCAAATGTATAACTATCACCATGTACTGATGCTACAAACATAAGCTAGAATAGACTAGTGGACTTTACGACTGAGGACAACCGTAGCGGCATTCATTCGTCAAGGATGATATTGAGCTTCACCATCTTAATCCTTCAAAAGATTCATCAACCTGCGTTGTCTGGTATTCAAATCTACTCGAAAGACTAGATATTGCAAGTTCTTGTGGTCCGAATAAAAAAAACAAATTTTACCCCGTATAAATAATGACGTCAAATTTTAAAACAAAACATTTGTTACCAGTTCAAAACTATATACAGGGTCTGAAGAAAACAAATTTCATACTCGTCTGACCAAATACATTTTCAACTTTTCTGTGTCAGTTGAGTAATAGGTTTAGCCCTTTTTTTCAAAAACAAAACCATTCGATAAATCGACATTTGGAATCCCGCTAAACCATAAAACATCGGACCTCATGAACATTGATAGGTCTTATCCAGTTTGACACTACTTCGACCTTAGTTGAATCAACAAAAATGCTACGTCGAGAAATGATGTGGCCCAAGAGTATCACTTCGATCATCCAAAATTTTCGTTTGGATAGCTTGGCATACAGAATCATTTCCTGATAGGAAACTGAGATATCGATTACAGATACGTCACGTTTGTTTTGGTGACAGAAGGTATGACAAACTCAGATTTCATGGTTAATCACAGAACCAAAGTTACGCTCATCTGATCAAGAAATATCGGACTCGCTTGATTTAATCGTATAAGTGATGATATTTTCATATTCTTCACTATCGATAAGAAAGATAACCATCCTGTGCAATCCACATCCAGGTTGGAAGGATTGATCAAAATGATTTCATATATGAAATCTAAGATCTATGTTTCGGATATTCAACACATCCTATTTTCACCTTGAAATACCAATAGAATACTAATATGCGTAATCACAAGTCGATTAGGAATTGTCAAAAGATTCGACTCACCGAGTGCAAATCTTTTAGTAGACTTACAGAATTGTCCGAAAATATTGAATCAGGTAAATGATTAACATACGACGATCATTATTCAATTTGTCAAAATTCAATACTGGTCTCTATATCGATAAGCTTACAAATCGCATTGGAAGTATCTTCGAAAGTTCTACCAATTTTAAAATTTCCTCAAAACATTACCACAAATCCAAAGAGTCTAAACCGGGTTGTCCATGCAAATTCTATTATGTAATATACCCAAACTTAACACTCCAGTTAACCTGAGATCCATAATAGTTCTGCATACAGTTTCGTGTCCAACACTGCATCGGTGTGCACTAATATACGTGATAATACTCTAATAGCGGGTTAAGGCAGCGAGGGCCTTACACACTCTCTCCACCGAGCCATCGGTGTGCCCATCATCCCCAGTTACGCATCACAAATACCAACGAAAAGATATAGGTATCAACGAAAGAATCGATAGGATCAACATGACGTGCTCTATGTCCATGCGTGTCAATGCATCATGCAATATCATAATCTCATGTGATGTATCTCAATATCGAAGTATATTATGATGTGTGTTAACAAAACATTTATTTTCATACATCGATATGCCAATTATGAATGCTATGAATGCTCATAATTCAATTAAAATCACATAGCCAAGTAATTTCACGTAAGTTCAGCAAATCATGTATCAAATAATATAGATATCTGTCGTATGTTACCAATCGCAACATATCTACTCTTTCTTTTCTAGAGGATGAATATCGACCTTGTAGCTCGTGGAGCTCCAAAGTCATATGTTAATCTATAAAATCCATACAATAACATCATTTATATTCATCTATTTGCTAAACTCTTCTTTAATTCACAATATAAGAAAATGAGGAACATTTTAGCTTTCTTTTGTCAATGTAATCTTATATCTTATCTTCGTTGTTCAATTGGTGAATCGAGGTTATACGGTCCAAGGGTTCCATCTAGACGTCCAATAAATTACATATAATTCAGTAATTTATTCTTAATTCACTCTTACTCAAATGAAATACATAAATTTGGTCACCATTAGTTCTACATCATTGTAGTATAGTAAACACAACAGTGGCAGCAACTAATCGACAAATCGCATGGAAAATTCGAAGCAGTTACTAAATGGGAATGAAAACTCATGCAACCCTCTAATAATAATAAATCAAGCTAACACATTATTAGAGTGGGTTAAAATCGATTGAGGGAAAGATTAAGCAGCTTCACTCCCTAAAATTTTGAAAGTCGACGACAATTCACCAACATGCAGCAATTTCTTGAACTCAAAACAGCAAAGAGACCGAATCCAATCAACAATGGCATTGAAATTTTTTAAAATCCCCCTAACATGATTCATCAAGTTAAAGCATGATTTAAAAAGGTTTAACATCGATTAATGACCTAATTTCCAAATTTCCAACTCAAACACTGTAAAGAATCGCCCCTATCCTCGTATGCATCGTCTTAAGTGAACTAAACTTCACAAAAATTGCAGGAAACTTAACCCACTAAAACTCAAATCTGTCCAACTACACTATATTGTCAAAATAGATTCAAAAGCATAAAAAACAACAGATAATGAGGCTGGAAATTCAAACTCGAGCTTACACCAAATTGTGAACAGTAACCGTGACCTTGCATGCACGATTTTCGGCGACTCACAGAGGCGGCGAGGGAAGATGTTAGACAAGCATAATCGAAATAATTAAAGCCAGAACAAAGAAATCAAATGGAGAATCGAAGAACCATGGTTTTTGTTACCTCACTAATCTTGGGCGAAATCCGACGAATCTCGAAGCTTTCACCGTCGATTCTTGGTGTGGAAATTTGCACCATTGAGTTGGCTACACGGTGGTATGTCGAACTCACCGGGCGGAGGTCGGACGACGGTGGGCGCACACGATTTATAGGCGGAGGTCGGACATGAGCGGAAATAGAGAGAAGGAAGAAGACTGAATCGGGTTCTGTGTGCGTGAGTTTACACCTTTTTGTGTTTGAAAAGTGAGCTGAACACATTTTAATATTAGTGTTTTCAGTCCAGGTATGTACATCAGAATGTCACCGCTGTACTGATAAATTAAATTTACAGTCAACAATTGGGACTTATGTCCACTATAATAACACAAAATTTAATTCTTCATTTTAATAATTTAGTTCTAAAATATCGGAGTATATTTTACCATTTCAAAATTATATCATGTTCCAATTAAATTGTCAGTTGACATTCATCTTGTCAATTTCACATTTAAATAATTAATTACAAATTAATTATTATTAAATTCCCAAATTATATTTATTTAACATTAATCAATTATCGGGGCTTTACATTCTTCGTCTCATTTTGAAAACTCTGCCTATTTATTGCAACAATTTCTCTTGAAAATATGAGTGAAATCCACATGCAAGAAGGGAATTGAGGAGCTACTAGCCATATCATTCAAACCATGGGAGTTTGAAGCAAGGAGTTTGTAAGGAAATAACATTGGGAAGGAAGTGCAAGTTTGGATTGATGTGGTTGGAGTTTTGGTTCTCAAATCTTCAAGTTAAAGTGAGGTATAACTTCATTCTTAAAGTTTAACAACTTGAAATTATGTTTGAGGGTCGAATTTTTGTGCCTTGACATGAGAATTTTAGTGTAATATTTGCTGTCAAATGTATTCTGCAGAATTGATGTTGCATGCAGTCTGTTGTTTCGATTATTGAGTATAGTTATGATTCGAATTTTATGTTGATGTCTTAATTAAAGTTGTAGATAAATTGATTTGACACCAAAATTTAATCATTTGGAGTTAAGATGAAAAAATTATGATGATTTTACTAAACTAGGTGCAAATTGAATCTGCATGTACATTGAAATTCAAATGCAGTAGGTTCTTTGAATTTATAGGAAAAATGTGTTATGAATTTGATGTTGGTGGTAGCGTTTATCGCGTACGCCCAAATTAACCCTCTCAAGTTAATAACAGTAATGAATGTAGTAGCGTGAGTAGGGATCGATCCCACGAGGAAGGTTATATCTTTGTGTTAACTTATGCAAACGAAAATAAAAAGAGGTTTTTGAAATCAATTGAATTAACTACTACTATGATGCAAAATTAAACTAGATGAATTAACTAATGAGAAAAGAGCGATTCTCGGTTTTCGGTTAACATTACAATTGGTGTTTACTATCTTGATCATCGATCTTCACAAACGATTCAATTTTCATATGAATATTCATCGTGGACGTTTAATCCAATATCAAAGTCCTATCTCACCTTAGGTTTAGTTAAGTAGCCCAAGCGTTCTATTTTAACCCTTATCAAACAATCAATCAAAATACAAGCGATTAAGATTTAAATCGATGATAGCATATGAACTAGTGAGATCGATGAAGCTAAACAACATAATCCAAGCGTCTATGTTTAATCTAGTCAATTAATTTTCCTAAGAATTTAACAAAATCACAAACGGAATTTAATTAATCTTAGTTGCTTCGTAAATTAGAGGGATCAAACGATTCCGTATTTGATATCTAATTTAGCAATAAATTGTATGAACAAAAGCTAGGTGACCAGTCCAACAATCATGCATAACAATTATGACAATCAAATCAGAAAAAACAATTGATACTCAATGAAAATCAACAATCAAAACTTATCTCACAAAAATAGTAAACATCCAATGTATCGTTTTCCTAAACCGAGAATCACAAAAGTATTTAGCTACTCATAACTAGATTAAAAACAATCAAAATTACTCTAGAAAGCATTAAACTAATAGGAAGAGAAAAATTTACTAAAAGGAAGCACGATTCCGGCTTGTCGATTCCGTCCTCGTTCTTCGAGCGTTCTTCACAAAAACTGAAAGAAAAATTATTCTAAAATCTAAAAATTATTTCTAAAGTCTGAATTCTGTCTTCAAATGGCTGATAAATTCGAGTATATAGGCTTGGAGGCTGATGGAGTAGGGTAGAATCCATTGGGAAGGAAAGAAATCAAGTCTTTACACTTTCCAAAACTCTGCTGGCGTAGCTACGCTAGAAAATGGCGTAAAGACGCCTAATGACGTGTCAAAATTATGGCTTCCCATATAGATGGCATATTTACGCCTGGAATGGCGTAGCTACGCCTACACATGCCGTAGCATTGGCGTAATTAAGCCTAATAATGGCGTAATTACGCCTATCTTCAATTTTTCAGGCGAGTTTTGTATTTTGGCCTTACCTTTCTCATACAAACTCCGAATTCGACGAGTCAGCTGTCCACGCGAAGATAACTTATAGTTCTACAACGTTTCTATGGACCACATTTTCACAACTTGGCTTAAACATATATAAATTGGAGGAGAAAGGAGCAACATGTGTCTTGGATTCTGGTTTTTTCCCCTTTCCTTCAACTTTACTCCTTCTTTCATCATTTTAGCTTGATTTCTTCACCTTTCCTACATTTACACAAATATACGATTAGGTAGCATATGTATCAATTTATCCATCAAAATATACCAAATCGTAGACAATTAAGCGCAATAGATGTGTCTATTTCTAGTCACATCAGTTGGTCCCTTCATAAAAGTTGTATATCTTTATGTTATCTTTGATTTGACAGTAAATTAACTCAATTTGAAGTTGTCGTGCATGCATTATGCTAATTTTACCACAAGGTATAAAATCTAGAAAATGCATGTATGCGGGTTTAACATGCAGTTTGTTCATCGTAAATCTGGCAAACAAATATTATGAATTAGGGGTTATGACCAGAATTAAAGTTGTCATATTTCGAGTTAGCTTTAATAGACCACCAAAATCATTAAATTTGGGGGTCATATGTAAAATATGTGTAAGTTTTCCTAAAACATCTACAATCTGGAAAATAGTGTAGCACAATTTTAGAAACTCTACGGTAATTGTTGCATAACTTCCTTAAGATGAATGAACTAGCTTAAACTCATAAAAAATCAAATTTAGTATGTTAAGTTAACTTGAATTCCCAGTTAGAGTCAGGTGTATTTGGATACGATATGATTTAATTATGATTTTTTTACGAAAATGGGTCAAGCTGGAAATTTGAGTTCTCCCCTGTTTTGCATGAGTCATGTTGCAATCAACTTTGCCTTAGGTAAAATGACGAATTTGGGGAAGTGTCAAACATATGAAATGCCATATATTGAGTTAGCTTTCAAACTAAATTGAACCCATGTATTTTGGTTAAGTGTCAGAAATATTATGAGCCGATTTCTATGAGCTTGTAAGCTGGAATTTTAGAAATATGCTATGGGTCAAGGTTTTGATAATTAAACTGATAGATCTAGACTATTTGAATGATTTTATGGTCAGCTATTATATCCCAGGGTCATTTTGATGAATACAGAAGTTCACAGTATTTATTAGCTTAGTTGAGGTACATAGAGACTTGTTCTATCACGATATCTGACAAAGATATGTGATGATCCTGGTGTATGATTTATGTAATATCCTTGAAATAATCATGTGCATTATGATTTTAATGATGATTATGAGGTTAATATGGTGTTATAATTATTTGTGATTGTGAAATGTAATGGTTATGCACTGGGCATGAACTGGTTATACATTTCAGGTGCATGTGATGCATGGTGTGGAGTTAGTAAGTTTGGCATGGTTCAATTGGAATTGGTTCTAGTTAATCTAGAAAAGCATGCTAATTGATATTGGTGATGCATTTTATTGATTAAATGCTTTAAATTATCAAGTGATGATAATTACTACTACATGCTAAATACATGGACATCATGATTAAATGATAGGACATGCTTTTGCATTGCTTGCACACGCCTACCTCACCCCCCTTACATACTTCAGTTCCCCACCACACACTTCATATCACACATCTTCTCTCTCCCCATTTCCTTCAAAAATCGCCCAACAAGAAAGGAGAAGGAGAAGGAATTTCAAACTTTGATTTGCTTTATTCTTGCTAGGATTTGAAGCTTAAGGGGTAAAGGAATCTTCTTGTTTAGTGTTTGAGCTTTTAAATGAAATTTGGGTTTATGATTTTGCTGAAAAAATTAGTTTGTTTTGGGTTGTGATGTTTATGTGTGGGTTTATGGGATTTTGCTGTTATTGGTGTGTATTGTGTTATATATGTGGTATTTGTGATGTTGGAATGAAGGGATGTGATGTAGGGTGGATTGGTATGGATTTAAGGTGTAAAATGGTGGTTCTTCACAGTTGCAGGGCTCGACAATAGACGGAATGAATTCCCAACCGATCGTGTGCTACAGGAACTGAATCCGGGTCGAGATCGTCTCCCCGATCGATCGAGCTGAAATCCTGATCGATCGAGGTGACTTCTAGATTGATCGGTAGAGCCTTCTCAATCGATCGATAAGGACAGAAAATTTCTGCATAAATTTCGTTGCCTCGCGATCGATCGCGAGGGCATGAATAGTTAAAATGTGGAATTTTTGGTATTTGGTTGGGATTTTGGTGATGGTATATTATATTGCTTCTAATATTGGATTGTTGCAATTGTGTAGAGCCTTCCCAGGTGGCGGCACAACCCTGGGGATAAATTCTTTAAACACCCCACTTTTTGGAAGAAAGGTACGTAACGAGACGTACGAGCATCGATGGTAAAATGTATTGTAACATATTGAATTATAAATTGTGGATGCATGAATTGGATGCTTGGTGCATATTATTGAGAGTCGTTGTTATATTCGAGTGATGATTATAATGCTTGCCGCTGTCATTTCGAAGCGAGGAATAGAATACTTGCCGCTGTCGTATCGTAGCGATGGAATATAAAATTTGCCGCTAATATGTCGAAGCGAGGAATATGCCTTTGTCATATTGAAGCGAGGGGTATTATAATGCCGTTGATACGTCGAAGCGAGGGGTATTATAAATGCCACTGTTATGTCGAAGCGAGGGGCATTAGAATGTCATTGTTATAACAAGACTATGAATTGGTTATTGGTATTGATGGAATGGATTTATGTCATGACATTTATTAAACTGTATTATAATCTGATGATTATGAATATGAGTTCTAGAACAGGGACAACCAGGGAGAGTGACCGCTCTTTTTTTTTAAACAATTATTTCTCAGTGTAGCGATTATACCGCAAGTGCACGGTTGTCAAGTTTTAGTATAGTTAAATGAAAGTAAGGGTTGTCGAATCCACAGGGACTAACGTATAAGTACCAAATAAAAATAGTAAAATTATATTTAGCCTACGATTAAAAAGAGGGTAGATTAACTAATGCAAATTTAGAACTAAAGAACCCAAAAAACAAGAATAAATAAAATAAATGGCTTCCGGATATGCAAAGGAATTTCGCTCGAGAAATTTATCTAGCACTTCGTTCAACTGTGTTTTCGTCAATGATTCGTTTGAATAAGCAACTACTAAACAATGGATTCTTAAGGTGAAAGGTTTTGGCTGTTATTCAATACACTCTCTCGAGCTGTAAAGAAACTAATATCAACTTAGAACAAGTAACTCTCAATCACTTATTTACTAATCCGATATTGCATAAATCTTCAAAACCTAATTACTCTAAATCTCTCAATTCAAAGTGCTCACGTATGTGATTTTATCTCTCGATCTCAATCTTAAACATACATCATGAATTATTGTAGCGTATTATAACGTTATCTCTCGATCTCGGTTATAACTCACAAATTCAATCAAAGTTAGCTAGGCTTTGATATCATTAAGTATATAATTCATGAACAATAAGAAATCAATCCACTCAAACACATTCGAATCAATAACTCAAACACAATTATACTCAAACTCGATAAAATAAACTCAACTCAATTCAAATCAAATAAATGAGATGTTTAATTGTCTCTCAACCTCAAAAACATCAAATGAATATGAAAATCAAATAAATCAGAGTTTAGAAATACGATAAACGTGGGAACAAATTCGTGCGTTGCACCGTAATCTCTTCTCTTGCTCCTTCCTTGCACTCCGGAAATGACTCGCTCAAGCTCGGACGGAGAACGGAGGAAGATGGCTTTTCCTCTGGTTCTTCTCGGCAGCTACTAGGGTTCTTCTTTTTTCTTTTCGGCCTTTTTTTCCTCTCTGATCTGATCTTTTTTTGAAATGGAAATGATCTCCCATTTAAAACCACCGAGAATCCATCAAATATGGAAGATAAGATTTTTTTAAAAATTCGCGTATCGATCGATCGAAAAGATTGTCCGATCGATCGGTGCACTGTTCATTTCAGCGTTTTAAACTCTCTGCCTCGATCGATCGATCAAAATTTTGGTTTCGATCGATCGACACTTTGATAAACTTGTTGCTGAATTCTCTGCCCGAATCGATCGATCTAGAAATATTCTCGATCGATCGGTGCTTTGTAAAATCTGAATTCTTCTCTTTTTCGCCTCGATTTCACCCGTTTTCTTCATTTTAGCTCATTTCTACCATTTCCGACATATTTTCCTGAAACAAGCAAATAAATACCAAAAAACGTAATTTCATCCAGGAAAAAGTACGAAAAACGGTTAGAAATTACAGCTAAAAACACGTAATATCTAAGCCTGTCAACTCCCCCAAACTTGGACTTGATCGTCCTCGAGCAAGCAATAACCTCAAAAAGTAGAGTTAAACTTAATACTTTGAATGAATCATCTTTACAACTCAAAGTAAAAGCTCAGCAATCCTACCTACACATCAATAAGAGTCATTCAAAGTTCAACAAGAAGCGTTTTCTCCTAAGCTAAACAATACATCGCAACATCGGAACGTGCGTATGTGCTATTGTCAATCATGAGGTATAATCATATCTTTAAGATCAAAATGTGCCTTAAAAACTCAAAGTCAAGATTACTTTGGATTACTCTACAAATCTACTATCCAGCACTTCTCCACTAATGTAATTATTCCCTAGACTTGGATCAGAAGGTCTTTAAATGCTTATAGTGTTAGGCCTTTTGGTGTCGGCTCCAAAGAAAAGGTAGGATGAATGCAAAGAAAAGAGTATAATAGAATCAGTTCAAAATTTTTCACACAATATTGAGCTTCTCTTCAACTTTTTCTAGCCTTGGCCACTTTGGGTCTTATTTGAATGTTTTCATTTTTTTTTTCAAGGCTTTTCTCTACATCTTTTCTTATTGCTCATTCTTTTGTTCATTTTGTTTTTCACAATGAACTCATCTACATATATACAATTCAGTGCAATGAATGAGATTCATTATACTACCTTAGGGACGGATAAAACTTTTCCTTTAGGCTCAATCAAGGTAGGTATAATGAGTTAGCCAAAAATGTCGAATGGGGGTCTAATTATATGCAATGCATATACCATTCTTTTTCAATAAGGCTCAAGAGGGGACACTAAGGAATGATGTAGACAAGGTAAGCTTGAAAGGCACAAACGGTCTAAAGATCGCCTAAATCATCTCCAAGTCAAGTTCCTAATTATAAAATTTCGCCCCAAAGTGCTTTCAAATAAATTGTAGAGTTTTCTAAGATGCTCAAGACAAATCATAGTTAACACAAGTTTTCACTTTATTCAATACATACTTCACTCAATCATGACTCAAAACGTGCTCAAACTATTCCTCAATTTTGACATAAGCTCAACAAAGGATATATACAAACAAGTTAAAAATTTTCATGACTCCTATCTAGATGGGGATTAATTTCATCATGTAGTACCGTTGCAAATCCAACTCATCATTTCTCAAGAATAACTCATTTTTTAAAAAAAATATTGTTGATAGTGCTCAAGGACGAATTAGTCTCATAAGAGTGCAGTCATGCAAGAAAAGAAACAAGACAAGCAGCAAAAAGTGCAAAAACAACAAAAATACTACAAATATAAACAAACCCCCCCAAACTTAATATGTGCATTGCCCTCAATGGACAAGAAAAATAAACGTAATAGCAAAAAACATACCATGACGACGATCGTCACTGATCGTCGTCCTCATCATGCTCCGGAGGGGGAACTGGGTAGTGAAGCTCCTCACCCTGGTATGGCGGAAATGGTGGGTAATCAGTAGGTGGGGGTGCATGCGGCTGATATGGTGGGAAGTATGGCTCTGGCGGGAACTGGAATCCTGGGAAGCCTTGGGCCATGGCAGTGTTCCATGCACTCTGGTAGTGCATTAACTCCATCTGACGCTGAGTTACCTGCTCATGGTCCAACTGCAATGCTCTCTGCATGCTGTGTATGTCCCGCTGCATGCTATGGATGCTCTGCTGCTTCAGGTGAATGTCTTGGAGATCCCTGTGAAGGGAGTCCAAAGTGATGCGTGTACGCTCTGCAGCAGAGGATGATGATGCTCCGGCATGTCTGGTATCCGAGGGTCGTGGCTCAGCCCTTCTTCGGCCTGTAGGGGGTGGTAGACCATCAACAACAATCGGGGTCTTCGGTGGAAGTAACTCCTCGTCTTCCCCCCATTGCACTCCGCATCTCTGGCATAAAGCAGTGATGGTAGATGGAAACGGTAGTGCGGAGGTAGGTGGCCTGCTACCGATATCATGGATGTGATCACTAATAATCTCGCCCAAATCCACGTCCTGCCCTGTGAGAATGGCAAATACCAGGGCCGCTCTGTCCTTTGTCACCTCAGAAGTGTGGGTCGAGGGCATGACCCGTGAGGCGACAAATGAGAACCACGCTTGGGCCTCTGGTGTCAAATGCTTCTTGAGAACCACCTATGGCTCTCCCTTATCGTTCCGCTGCCAATCTTCTCCCGGCATGCCAATAACTGCGAGTACCTCATCATAATTTATCTTACTCTTTCGGAAGGATTGGTACGCACAGTTTTGTATGAATGGCATCTGGTACACATTATTAATTGTTGCCTGATCAACCAGCACATCCGTCCCTCGGACAAAAACATCTGCTCTGCGTCCTGGTGGGATAACTCTGAGATTCGTGTAGAATTCCATCACCAGCGGAACCACATCATCCATTGGTGTTTGAACAAACTGAAACCACCCTCGTCGCCTTACTGCCCTTATGACAGGACTTTCAATCTTGTCCATACTCATGCCCCTTTCACGAGTGAGGGGTTCTTGTGATAACTGGGATACAACTCAGCTGCCGTGGCATTGACAAACTTCCGTTCGTCATGCTCTTGCTCAGAAGTGGTGGCCTTCGCCTGTTTTTGCTTCTGTGAGGCCTCCGCCTGCTTTGACTTCTTTCTTGGAGCCATTTTCTTTCTAAGTTTTTCTCAGTTATTCCGTTTTACTGCAATAAAACACCACACCCAAAACACAACAATACCAACACCCCGCAACACAACAACAACTCCCCCAAACTTCGATTCTTCTTGACCCAATTTAACAACAACAGAGTAAATGTACCAAAGGATGAAAAGATACGAAATTTAAAACAAATTACCAAGAAAAATCTGATCTTTGATGAATTTGGCGCTTGGCTCGGAATTCTCTTTTGGATGCAATTCTACCCAATTCGGTTTGCAATACTTCAGATCTGCAAATAAAATCTCATCAGAAACAATTCTTACTTCAAAGATTTGAAGTAATTTGAAATTTGGAGAGAAAATCGATGAGGGATGATGAAAAAAAATGGAAGAGGCGATGTGGTCTTTGTTGGAGAAGAAAGGAAAAGGTTTGATAGTGCTGTGCAGACTGTGCATCAGTGCCCTTTTTTTTCAAAATTTTATCTCGATCGATCGATCAAGAATATTTCTCGATCGATCGGTCGAGGCAGTGAATCGCTTCGCCTTTAATACTTCCGGACGATCGATCGAGATTTTGTCTCGATCGATCGCCAGCACCAGACTACCAAAATAAAATTTTTCTCAAAAATTTTCCTCTCGGGTTGCTTCGCCTACATCTTTATTGATCTTGTTTTTACACCTGCAACAAAAATCGCACGGATTCATTCACGGAACATCTAAAAACAAATTAAAAACAACCAAACTACAATGAACGAGGAAGGGGAAGAATGTTCTTAATTTATAGTCACAAGCTGGATTGTCACCTCCTTCTCTGTTAACTTGATTGCTCCTTCGGATTCTTCACAGAATCAATCGGGAGTGTACCATGTGTCCTTCCAGAAATCAACGTTGCCAGCTGCCCTATCTGCACTTCCAGGTTCTTAATCGATGCATCCTGATTCTGCATCCTCACCTCAGTCGACGAAATCAGTTTGGCCATCAGCTCCTCCATACTCGGTTTTTGTGTGAACCCCGACTGTGGTTGTGGCTTCAACACATTCTCTTGGTTTGACAACCTCAGATTTGGGTGGTTCCTCCACCCCGGGTTGTATGAGTTCGAGTATGGATTGTTTTGCTGCCTGTTCCCTATGAAATTCACAGCTTCAGTAGTTTGATTAAATTGGTTACCAGCTTGGCACTCAATGCTCAGATGACCGCCTCCACATAAATCACAGAAGACAGCTTGAGCTTGCATCGCTGCTGCACCCATGCTATCTATCTTCCGGTTCATAGCTTCCAACTGAGCCGAAATGGCAGTAATCTTGTCCACTTGATGGACTCCTATTGGTTTCTGTGGCGTGTTCCTTTCCGATTGCCACTGATAGCTATTGGACACCATTTCCTCCAATAAGTCATACGCTTCTTCCGGTGTCTTCCGCATGATTGATCCCCCAGATGTTGCATCTATCATTGATTGGTTAGCAGAAAACAAACCATTGTAAAAAGTCTGTACCTGCAGCCTGATGGGTAGACCGTGATGTGGGCATCTCCTCAATCAATCTTTGAAACGATCCCACGCCTCGTATAAACTCTCGGGGTCGAATTGCCCGAACGTGGTGATATCGTTCCGCATTTTTGCCATCTTGGAAGGGGGGAAATACTTTGATAAGAATGCTTTAGTCATCCCCTCCCATGTTGTAATCGATCCTGCAGGTAATGAATTTAACCAAGATTTAGCTTTGTCTCTCAATGAAAAAGGGAAGAGCCTTAACCTGATGGAGTCGTCGGAGACGCCATTATGTTTAAAAGTGTCACAGATCTCCAAGAAGTTGGAGATGTGAGTGTTTGGATCGTCAGTGGCAGCTCCCCCAAACATTACAGAGTGTTGTATCATTTGGATAATTGTAGGCTTGATCTCAAAGTTATTCGCCTGGATTGTCGGCCTAGTAATGCTGGATAAAGATCCATGGAATGCTGGCTGTGCAAAGTCCATCATCGATCTCAGGTTTTGTGCATCGTTATTGTCGGCCATTGCTCGAGCTTCTCGTAGTCTTCTAAGTAGAGTTCTCTCTATTTCAGGATCAAATGGCTCGATAATGGATTCCTCTCTTCTGAGCATGCACTAGAGAAATGGTTCCTGTATTGGATCAGACAAAAGGAGACAACAACAAAAATACAAAATCAAAAACAAAAAACAACTAACGAAAACGAAAAAGAAAAAGAAAAACGAAATAATACAAATTGGCTAAATTACAATTAACTAATCTCGTATGATATTATACAGATTAGTCCCCGGCAACGGCGCCAAAAACTTGACCGCTCTTTTTTTTTAAACAATTATTTCTCAGTGTAGCGATTCTACCGCAAGTCCACGGTTGTCAAGTTTTAGTATAGTTAAATGAAAGTAAGGGTTGTCGAATCCACAGGGACTAACGTATAAGTACCAAATAAAACTAGTAAAATTATATTTAGCCTACGATTAAAAAGGGGGTAGATTAACTAATGCAAATTTTAGAACTAAAGAACCCAAATAAAACAAGAATAAATAAAATAAATGGCTACCGGATATGCAAAGGAATTTCGCTCGAGAAATTTATCTAGCTCTTTGTTCAACTGTGTTTTCGTCAATGATTCGTTTGAATAAGCAACTACTAAACAATCGATTCTTAAGGTGAAAGGCTTTCGCTGTTATTCAATACACTCTCTCGAGCTATAAAGAAACTAATATCAACTTAGAACAAGTAACTCTCGTTCACTTATTTACTAATCCGATATTGCATAAATCTTCAAAACCTAATTACTCTAAATCTCTCGATTCAAAGTGCTCACGTATGTGATTTTATCTCTCGATCTCAATCCTAAACATACATCATGACTTATTGTAGCGTATTATAACGTTATCTCTCGATCTCGGTTATAACTCACAAATTCAATCAAAGTTAGCTAGGCTTTGATATCATTAAGCATATAATTCATGAACAATAAGAAATCAATCCACTCAAACACATTCGAATCAATAACTCAAACACAATTATACTCAAACTCGATAAAATAAACTCAATTCAATTCAAATCAAATAAATGAGATGTTTAATTGTCTCTCAACCTCAAAAACATCAAATGAATATGAAAATCAAATAAATCAGAGTTTAGAAATATGATAAACGTGGGAACAAATACGTGCGTTGCACCGTAATCTCTTCTCTTGCTCCTTCCTTGCACTCCGGAAATGACTCGCTCAAGCTCGGACGGAGAACGGAGGAAGATGGCTTTTCCTCCGGTTCTTCTCGGCGGCTACTAGGGTTCTTCTTTTTTCTTTTCGGCCTTTTTTTCCTCTCTGATCTGATCTTTTTTGAAATGGAAATGATCTCCCATTTAAAACCACCGAGAATCCATCAAATATGGAAGATAAGATGTTAGGATCGGTCCGGAGTGTTTAGAGGGGGGTGGGGGGGGTGGGGGGGGGGGGGTGAATGAACACTCCTATTAAAAATAATCCTTTGTGATTTCTCTCGGGTTAGTGAAAGAAATCTGTTTCTTAATCAACTTATCTGCAGAACAGACCACTGAATATTTTAGTGCGGAACGGTCTGTTCTTAGATTAGTAAGAACGGCTCGATGGCTTGAATAGTATAATGAGTGCAGAATGATAAAAGACAGAATATGTTTCTGGAAGTTCGAAGGTGGTGTAATCCTTCTACGTCTCCCCTTCTTCCAATTAAGGAAGGATTCCACTAGAAGACTTTGATTTATACAATCCTGTTGTACAAACCCAATTCAGCTGGATTTACCTCACTACCAGACTGAAACTTCTAGTCTCTCGATCTGTTCAGACACACTCTGTCTGACAGTTACAAATTGATTCTCACTTCTCTATCTTAGTACAGAATACAAAAGATAGACTTTAGTCTATGCACACAATGATCCTAAGATGATCAAATATTACAATATGATTGTGCTTATGAAGATTTTCGGCTCGAGAATGTCTGAGCTTGTAAGCTTGTGCTGTTTTGCTTTCTTTTGCGTTTTTCGATTTCTCAGACTCTCTCTTGAGCTCTTCTGTTGCATCCTTATATAGTTGCATGTACCAACAACATTATTTCCCTTTATGTGCAACTTTTGATTCTGCTCAAACTCTGAGTAAGCTACAGTCTTATTCTTTTGGGCACTTGCCATTCTGGTTCATGCTTTCGGCGACTGTCAGATGAGCACTTCTTTGTCTTCTTACCTTTTATGGTAATCTTCAGTCCTTGATCTTTTTCAACATTAATTGCAACATTAAATGCTTCAATAAATAGCCGTTAATGATTCGGACTGAAGAGCAAAGCTTATACAACCTTGTCTGCTCTGATCTGATAATAGTTGAGCTGTTCTGAAGCTTCGATCTTGTAAGGACCCTAGTTCCTTAACGGTGAAAGATATAAACATGGCTAAACATGTAATAGAGACATCTTAGAGTTCTGGTTGTTATGTGAGCTCAATGTAATTACAGGCCAAAAATAAAACTTCAGTAGTTAGTTAATTACATTCCCAAAATGAATGATAAGACTAACAAAAATCCTGTAATCTAACTTCTTTCAAGTCTCTTTCAGCTCACAGTTCACCCAACCCTGAGCCCCTTTTGTCCAAAAGCGTACCTACAGGAACAACTCACCATGAGCATATATAAATCACCATTTATCACAATTCAACTTAACAAAATAATTTAAGCGCATGCGGCAAATAATAGATATGTTCCTTGATCACCACATTAGCACATTTCGCTGTTGTTCCTGTTTCACAAATTTATGCACAAAATCATTAGTTCATGACATAATGATCGATAACGTGTTTCCAATTATATCCACAATATTTCACATTAATCACTAGAATTGTGACTGTTCCGGTCCCAATACAACAGCGGAATTTTAGGACCCCTCGCTTCGACATATAGCGGCATCATATGATATCCCTCGCTTCGACAATGACAGCGGCATGTTACTTCGCTTAGACATGACAACGGCAAATATCATACTACCATCGCTTCATATGACTGCGGCAAGTACCTCCCTCGCTCGGAGATAAAGGCTACCGGAACATTCATCAATTCTACCACAATTAATCGAACACAATTGATTCCAATATCATGATATAACACTATCATTTCACATATTCCATCACATAAGGGCACGATATTCACAATATACATCATCACAGTTATAACACGTTTTACCGTCCGATGCTCGTACGTCTCACTACGTACCTTAGTCCCAAAAGTGGAGAAGTTGTATAACTTTATCTCCTCGACGTTGTCGGTACCTGGGATGGTTCTACACAACCACACAAATCAATATTAGAAGCTAAACAATAGCCAAATACCAAAAATTCAACAAAATACAACATTTTTCAAAATTACACAGCTGGCGATCGATCGCTCCCCTGAGGCGATTCGATCGCCTCAAATTTTTCTTCGCGGCGATCGATCGCTTCAAACATGGCGATCGATCGCCTAACCCTTGGATTGGCTACTGCCTCTCGGCGATCGGTCGCCTCATTTTAGGCGATCGATCGCCTGCCCTGCGATAAGCCCACTGCCCTTAGGCGATCGGTCGCCTCTTTTCAGGCGGTCGATCGCCTCGCACAGACACACGATTTCCACCATTTTTACACCAAAAAATTCCTTCCCAACTTCCACAACACTTATACCAACAAACTCAAAACACAAAAACACTTTAAACCTTCAATACACATCATAAAACAACCCCGAAAATCCCACACCCAACCACAAAACATACCAACCCAAATAAACCCATTTTCAAACTCCAAACAACAACCCAAATTCACAATAAACCTCACAAAACAACAAGGGATGATATATATATACATCCTAGGCCCCAAATCTTACCAAGAAATCACAAGAGTAAAGTTTTGCAAGAACTTCTCTTCCACCTTGGAGTTCCACTCGAAAATGAGAGGAGGAGGGTAGGGTTTGAAAAGTGTTGGGGGTTGAATAATATGAGGGGGGTAAAGATGATATGAGGTTATAGTGGGTTATGAAAGTTAATTAAATTTTACACCCCACTTCCTAACATGATGCAAATTATGCCCAACATTGTATTTTAGACACATTTCACCACAATGCGCCAAACATCAATTAAATGCATGTTTCACAAAATAATGACTACTAACACATGTAAGCCATTAAAACACCCGATTACCCAACATGCATAACGTGTACCCTGAAATGCTCTACCAGTCCACAAGACCAAGCATTCCACATGGCGATTAATTCTAACACATAAGGCAATTACCACCATAATTAATCATACGAACACAATTTATGCCTTAAACACAATTAATCATTTCGGGGACATCACAATACTCCCCTACTTAGAAGATTTCGTCCTCGAAATCGCATGCACTTACCCCAAAAGAAACTAAACATAAACACATACCAGAGAATAGTTCCGGGTAGTGCTGCACCATATGCCGTTCCGTCTCCCACGTGGCCTCTTCGACACCCCGACGATCCCACTGAACCTTGACCATCGGTATAACCTTGCTTCGAAGTCTGCGATCCTCTCGATCCAGAATTCTGACTGGCCGTTCAACATAGGACACATCTGAACTCAACTGAACCTCTGAAGGCTGCAACACATGAGACGGGTCTGGTTCATACTTCCTCAACATAGATACATGGAAGACATCATGTATACAAGACAAGGACGGCGGTAGGGCCAAACGATAAGCCAAAGTTCCGATGCGCTGCAATACCTCGTACGGCCCAACATATCTCGGAGACAACTTCCCGCGCATACCGAAACGAACTACACCTCTGAAAGGTGAGATTTTTAAAATGACTCTGTCTCCCACTTGGAATTCCAATGGTCGCCGTCGTTTATTAGCATAGGCCGCTTGCCTATCTTGAGCCGCTTTCATTTTCTGACGGATCACTTTGATTTTCTCTTCCATTTCACGAATCAATTCCGGTCCTCCGACCGCCTTACTAGTCAAATCTTCCCAGTACAACGGTGACCTACATCGTCGACCGTAAAGGGCCTCGAATGGAGCCATCTGAATGCTCGCCTGATAACTGTTGTTATAAGAGAATTCCACTAGTGGCACTGAATCTTGCCACAGAGTATCGAACTCCAAAACACACGCCCTCAATATGTCCTCAAGCGTCGGTATGGTACGCTCTGTCTGACCATCTGTCTGAGGGTGATAAGCCGTACTCAGCCTCACTTCTGTACCCAAAGCCGATTGAAGACCCTCCCAAAAGTGCGATGTGAACCGCGGGTCTCTATCAGACACAATCGAGACTGAGATGCCATGCAATCTCACCACGTCCCGTACATACAACTGGGCCATCTTTAAGTATGTGAAAGTCATACTATATGGGATGAAGTGAGCCACCTTCGTCAGTCGATCTACAATCACCCAGATCGCATCAAATCCCGAGGCAGTCCTTGGCAAGTGGGTCACGAAATCCATAGAGATGTGCTCCCACTTCCACTCTGGTATCTCTAAACTCTTCAATTCGCCTCCGGGCCTCTGCCTCTCTGCTTTCACTTGTTGGCAAATTAGGCACTTCTTAACGAATGTCATAACGTCTCTCTTCATCCGTCTCCACCAAAATTGATCACACAAGTCCTTGTACATCTTTCTCCCACCTGGATGGATGCTAAATCTGCTACTGTGAGCACGATGCAAGATTCCTTGACGCAACTCTGGTGCCCTCGGCACTACCCAACGGTTACAAAGCCTCAAGGAACCATCTTCTGCTACTCTGAACTTTGATAATTGACCCAGACGTAAGTATGACAACCATCTCTGTACCTCAACGTCTGTCATCTGAGCTTTCCTGATAAGTTCAAAGATGTCCGGTTCTGCCAATAGGGTCGATACCAGCACCGGCGATACATCTAAATCAAAATCATATCCCAAATGACAACAAGAGGTCATCAAGGCCGACAACTGAATAACATCATCTGCCGTACACTTCACCTTCCTACTTAAGGCGTCAGCTGTCAGGTTCGCCTTCCCTGGATGGTACTCTATCTCGCAATCATAGTCCTTGAGCAAGTCCATCCACCTCCTTTGCCTCATATTCAGTTCCGCTTGGGTAAATAGGAACTTCAAGCTCTTATGATCCGTGTAAATGGTGAAAGAAGTACCATAAAGATAATGCCGCCAAATTTTCAAAGCGAAAATAATGGCCGCCAGTTCTAAATCATGAACCGGGTACCTGGTCTCATGAGGCTTCAACTGTCTCGATGCATAAGCCACCACATGCTTATCCTGCATCAGTACACAGCCCAAACCCTGCAGTGATGCATCCGTGTACAAAGCAAACCTTTCGTTCTCCGAAGGGATCACCAGAACAGGTGCTGTAGTCAACCGGTGCTTCAACTCTTGGAAGCTTTGCTCACATGCCTCAGACCAAGAAAACGGAACACCCTTCTGAGTCAACTGCGTCAATGGCTTAGCGATCTTAGAGAATCCCTCGACGAAACGTCGGTAGTAACCCGCTAAACCGAGGAAGCTACGGATCTCAGGCACAGATGTAGGCGCAGACCAATCCATCACTGCTTCCACTTTCATGGGATCCACAGAAATCCCATCACTAGAGATCACATGCCCGAAAAATACCACGCTGCTCAGCCAAAATTCACACTTGCTCAGCTTAGCATACAACTGATTGTCCCTCAGAATCTGGAGCACTGTCCTCAGATGATTCCTGTGATCTTCCTCGCTCCGAGAATAGATAAGTATATCGTCAATAAATATGATGACGAATTGATCCAAATAGGGTTGGAACACTCGATTCATCAAGCTCATAAACACAGCCGGGGCGTTTGTCACTCCAAACGGCATGACCAAAAACTCATAGTGACCATAACGGGTCCGGAAGGCCGTCTTCTGCACATCATCCTCTCTAACTCGGATCTGGTGGTACCCCGACCTCAAATCAATCTTACTGTACAACCTCGTGCCCTGCAACTGATCAAACAAATCGTCGATCCGCGGAAGAGGGTATTTATTCTTCACTGTGGCCTTATTCAATTGCCTGTAGTCGATGCACAATCTCATTGACCCATCCTTGTTTTTCACAAATAACACAGGCGCACCCCAAGGTGATACGCTGGGGCGTATGTAACCCTTATCAAGTAGTTCTTGTAGCTGCTCTTTCAGCTCTCTTAACTCCGCTGGTGCCATCCTGTAAGGGGCACGAGAAATAGCGGATGTCCCCGGTAACAATTCGATCCCGAACTCAACTTCCCTAACCGGCGGGAATCCGGGAATCTCCTCTGGAAATACATCGGCAAACTCGGCAACCACGGGTATATCTTCGACTCTTAACTCTTCTTTCTTGCCAGCAATGTCAATGGCATAAATAAGATAACCCTCGTGCCCACGTTCCAATAACTGAGTCATCTTTAAAGCCGATATTAACGGAATTCTTGAGCGGGAACCATCCCCATAAAAAGTCCACCGCACCCCTAAATCAGATCTGAACCGTACTGTCCTCTGACTGCAGTCCACTACTGCCTGGTATCTGTTCAGCACATCAATACCCACAATGCAGTCGAAGTCCGACATTCCCAGAACAATCAAATCTGACTTCAACTCGTTGCCCTCAAAATAAATGAGGCCGTCATCAACAAACTGATCTGCAATCACACTCTTTCCAGCGGGTGTCAAAACCACAAGAGGCGTGGGTGACGGAGTCGTGCATATACGGTGCCTCTCCACAAAACTCGTCGACACAAAGGAGTGTGACACCTGTATCTATCAAAATATAAGCAGGGTGCGTAAATAAATAACACGTACCCGCTATCACTTCCTCTGGAGCTGCTGTAGCCTGCTCCCTGGTAAGGGCATACACTTGCCCTTGAGGTGGCCCCAACGGCTGTCCTCCCAATGGCCTCGGTGCAAATGGTGGTCTCTGCTGTGCTGGCCTGTCTGAAGGTCTCCCCATAGTATTATGTGGCCCTCCCCGATTAGGACAATTTCGGGCCAAGTGCCCATGTTTCCCACACTCATAACAAGCAGAGCATCCTTTCACTGAATGGGGTCCCCCGCACAGAAAACACTTAACCTTCTCAAAATTGCTAGCCTGAGACTGTCCCCTATGAGACGGAGCATTACTTCCACGACCACCCCTTCCACGAGCATCTTGCCATCTACCACTGAATCTGGAAGATGATGAGTTTCCCTTTGGCTTAAAATGGTCGCCCCTTGGTTTCAAGTTTTCAGGGTTCGGTCTCTGAGATGGTGCTGGAGGCGGTGCCATAGTCGGATATGCAACCACTCCTAATTCTGCCAGTTCAGCTCGTGCTAGGGCGTCATCAAAACAAGTAGGGCCGTAAGTGATCACCCTATATACAACTCCGGCCTCAAGCCTTTCATAAAATTCCTCATCTTTGCTTGGGTGCTAGAGGCGATATGAGGCACATATCTGAGTAAGGAACAGTACTGGAGAGCATAGTCAGACACCGGCATAGTACCTTGCCTCAAGCTATTGAATTCATCTTCTTTAGCCTGCCGTGCCGCTGCTGAGAAGTATCGGGTCAGAAATCGAGTCCTAAACAGCTTCCAGTTTATTTCCTGGCCCTGAGCCTCCTGTTCAATTACTGTGGTCTTCCACCACATCAGCGCCTTTTTGGCCAATTGAAATTCTGCTAGCCGTATCCAAGCTGTCTTTGCGCACGGGGCAGCCACAAATATCTGCTCCAACCTCTCTAGCCATTCCTCAGCCTTCTCCCATGTTTCAGTCCCTTCAAAAGTCGGGGGCCGATAAGCTAGAAATTGCGTCAAACTCAGTTCTCCCGGCAATAACTGTTGTTCGGACGGCTCTTCGCCCAAGGCTGGCGGCGGTAGGGGGTTTGTATGCCTAGCACTAGCATTTACACTCACTACATCACCAGCATCTACATTGTAAGTAACCCCATGAGCATACAACGCAGCGGAATAAAATTATGGGATTACAAACCAGCGATCTATACATAGGGATTCATATCGGATTAGAGAATAACAAGTGTCTTACCCTTGTAGCGTGTTTGAGGCTGAATCCACGGAGCTGCACCACGTCTTACGCCTTCTCCGAGTCACTAAGCAAAAACTCGATTGGTTTTGCCTCAACGGTATCCACACGATCAAATCGAACGAAGGGATGGATTAATAACACGTTGCTAGACAAGTTATTAATCCTATACACGAAGCTAACTCGATTCACAATCGAAGATGGCACGAAAAGCCACCAAGAACCACACGGCTATGAGAGCCGAGAGTTTAACTTGATGGTGCGGCCGAGAGCTTGTCTTGGTGTAGGGTTTTTGTGTTTTGATCTTGTCTTACAATTAAACTCCATGCAATCATATTAAATATGATTAATTAAAGGCTTTCTTAAAGCTTCATGGGCTTAAGCCCATGATTTAATTAATCCTTATGATTATTAATTAAGACTCCTCTTAATTATTTAATTCATCCCATGAATTTAATTTCCCTTCTCGATTTAATCTTTTGTGCGACCCGATAGGATCTCGTAATGTTGGCAGTGACATAAAATCTCATTTTATGTCGCAAGCATTGAGCGGTATCTAGCAACACATCGATGCTACCCAAATTACGAGAATGTCAATGACTCGACATAACCTTTAGAACTTGTGATAATATTAACCATGTAACTTAATCCCTTTGTCCTTTGTGTTTAGATTGAACACGAGTCATGGAATAGTCATACTCGTATATCCAATCTTTATTTCTTGATCCCCAAGTAGAACTAGAATAAACGAATAAGCTCGATATCTCATATCGACTCATTCGAGCATGGCCATGCATTTTAGTTCTCACTTGATCAAGGGCCAAACACATCTCCTGTTATATAGGAGGGACAAATCCTATCTCGATCAGTCAACATCCCTCTACATAATTCGTAGTGTATCCAATAGTCGCCTTTATAGCATACCCTGTTACGGGTAACGTTTGACGATATCAAGATACATAACTCCTTATGTTGGGATCTCTGATGATCACAAGTCGTAAGGATTACATACATTATTATCACTATGAGAATTGCATATGACGATCATATAACTATCCATGTTGCATTCTCATGGTGGGTCTGTTCAGTACATCGTTCTCTAACATGTACCCATATGTTGATTTGATATCTCATATCAATGAACAATTCATCGATCAACATATACTAGTCTCTACGTATTATCATTATCCCTTTCATGATAATACTTGACTAGGAACATCTTTAAGAATAATACAATATTATTCTAAGGACATTAACATATATATTAATTCACAATGCACAGTTAAAAGAATAATATATAATAATGAATTGCCATTCATAAATCCATAAACATTGTATGTCTTAAACAATCATCTAATGACTTGTCTTAGGGCATATCCCAACAAATCTCCCACTTGCACTAAGACCACTCAGACATATACCTAATGCCTAGAGATCTAGTATGACGATCATGCTTCTGCTGTGACAGCGGCTTCGTCAATGGGTCAGATACATTATCATTTGTTGGTACTTTGCATATTTTAACATCTCCCCTTTCAACGATTTCTCGAATGAAATGGAAACGCCTAAGTATGTGCTTGGATCTTTGGTGAGATCTTGGTTCCTTAGCCAATGCGATCGCTCCATTGTTGTCACAATAGAGTTCTATCGGATCTTTAATGCTAGGCACCACTCCCAGTTCAGAAATGAACTTCCTCATCCAAACAGCTTCCTTTGCTGCATCCGAGGCAGCAATATACTCAGCTTCCGTTGTAGAATCGGCTACTGTTTCTTGCTTTGAACTCTTCCAGCTCACAGCACCTCCATTTAGGCAATACACATATCCAGATTGCGATCGAAAATCATCTTTGTCGGTTTGGAAGCTTGCATCAGTGTAACCCATTACATTGAGCTCTTCCTCACCTCCATAAATCAAGAATGTATCCTTAGTCCTTCTCAAGTACTTTAGGATATTCTTGACAGCAATCCAGTGACCTTCACCTGGATCAACTTGATATCTGCTCGTCATGCTCAAAGCATACGATACATCGGGACGAGTACATATCATGGCATACATGATAGATCCAATAGCTGATGCGTATGGAATCTTACTTATGCGTTGTCTCTCATCTGGTGTTGAAGGACACTGTTCCTTCGAGAGATAAATACCATGTGTCATAGGCACGAATCCTTTCTTGGATTCTTGCATGCTAAACCTTTTAAGCACCTTGTCTATGTATGTACTTTGACTTAGACCAAGAAGCCTTCTCGATCTATCTCTATAGATCTTGATTCCTAACACATAGGTAGCTTCTCCTAAGTCTTTCATCGAAAAGCAGTTCCCTAGCCAAATCTTTACAGATTGCAAGGCAGGGATATCATTTCCAATAAGAAGTATGTCATCTACATACAACACTAGGAAAATGATTACGCTCCCACTGACCTTCTTGTAGACACAAGGTTCATCTTCATTTTTGATAAAACCAAACTCTTTGATTGCATCATCAAAACGAAGATTCCAACTCCGAGAAGCTTGCTTCAATCCATAAATGGATCGTTGTAGCTTGCATATCTTTCCAGCATCCTTTGGATCGACAAAACCCTCGGGCTGTGTCATGTACACATCCTCGAGCAGATTTCCATTAAGGAAAGCTGTTTTGACATCCATCTGCCAGATTTCATAATCATGAAATGCAGCTATTGCAAGTAAGATCCTTATGGATTTAACCATGGCCACTGGTGAAAAGGTTTCATCATAGTCAATACCATGAATTTGTTTGAATCCTTTTGCAACCAGCCGACCTTTATAGGTTTGTACATTACCATCCATATCGGTCTTTTTCTTGAAAATCCATTTGCACCCTATGGGTCGTACCCCTTCAGGTGGATCAACCAAAGTCCATACTTGGTTTGCATACATGGATTCCATCTCAGATTTCATGGCTTCTTGCCATTTCTCAGAATCATTGCCCATTATAGCTTGTTGATAAGATGACGGCTCATCCTCATCAATAAGTAGTAAGTCACCTTGTTGAGTCACAAGAAATCCATATCTCTCTGGCTCCCGGTGTACTCTTACAGACCTACGCTGGGCTTGTGTCTCTTGAGCAGGTGCTTCTTCCACAACAGTTTGTGGTGCCTGCTCTGTTTCCATCTCAATTTCAGGTTCAGTGTTTTCTTGTGGTTGAACTTCACTAAGTTCTATTTTTCTCCCACTGGTTTTTCTAGAAATAAATTCTCTTTCAAGAAATACACCAGTCCGAGCAACAACCACTTTGTTCTCGGTGGGATAGTAGAAATAGTATCCTTTCGTTTCCTTAGGATACCCCACAAATAAACACTTATCAGATTTGGGTCCAAGTTTGTTAGTGGCGTGACGTCTAACGAAAGCCTCACAACCCCAAATCTTCATAAAAGACATACTAGGACGCTTCCCAGTCCATATCTCATATGGTGTCTTTTCCACTGATTTAGATGGAACACGGTTCAGTAAGAAAATCGCTGTTTCTAGAGCGTGTCCCCAAAATGATATCGGAAGATCTGCATGACTCATCATTGATCTAACCATGTCTAACAAGGTTCGATTTCTCCTCTCGGATACACCATTCCATTGTGGAGTATACGGAGGAGTGAGTTGTGGGACTATCCCACACTCCTTTAGATAGTCATGAAACTCTTGGCTTAAGTATTCTCCTCCTCGATCTGATCGAAGGATTTTGATACTTTTGCCAAGTTGGTTTTGTACTTCATTCTTGAAATCTTTGAACTTTTCAAAGGTTTCATGTTTATGTTTCATTAGGTACACATACCCATATCTACTGAGGTCATCAGTAAATGTAACGAAGTATTGAAAACCACCTCTAGCTTGTGTACTTATTGGTCCACATACATCACTATGTATTAGTCCCAATAAAACATTTGCCCTTTCAACATGTCCCTTGAAAGGGGCTTTAGTCATCTTGCCCATTAAACAAGATTCGCATGTTTCATATGATTCAAAATTAAATGAATCTAATACTCCATCCTTATGAAGTTTAGATATGCGGTTCTCGTTTATGTGGCCCAAGCGACAGTGCCAGAGATAAGTCGGATTACAATCATTATTTTTAATCCTTTTAGTATTTATGTTATAGATAGGTATATCAAGATTTAATACATAAAGACCATTCACCATTTGTGCATCAGCATAAAACATATCATTTAAATAAATAGAACAACAATTGTCCTTTATTATAAATGAAAAACCATACTTGTCCAAACAAGAAATAGATATAATGTTTTTAGTAATTGAAGGCACAAAATAACAGTCTTTTAAAATCAACGATAAACCAGAAGGTAAAGCTAAATGATAATCTCCTATAGCTAATGCAGCAACTCTTGCTCCATTTCCAACTCGGAGATCAACTTCACCTTTTGCCAATGCCCTACTCCTTTTGAGATCCTGCACATTTACACAAATGTGAGATCCACATCCAGTATCTAATACCCAAGATGAAGAAGTAGATAAATTGACTTCTATAACAAAAATACCTGAAGCGGAAGTCACACTTCCTTTCTTTAGATCCTCCAGATATACTTTGCAGTTTCTTTTCCAATGGCCGGTCTCACCGCAATGGAAACAGTTCCCTTCCTTTGCTATCCCTCCCTTTGGCTTTAGTGCAGAAGACTTTGGCTTAGATTTAGCAAAGACTTTCTTTGCTTTCTTGTTGCCTTTAGCTTTGGCCCTTCCTTTGCCCTTATTCACAATAAGAACATTTGTGGCCTTAGTCTTCTTTGTATTTCCTTCATATGTTCTCAACATACCAAGCAATTGTGGTAGAGTCTTTTCCATATCAGTCATATTGTAATTTACTACAAATTGACTGAAGCTCTCCGGCAACGATTGCAAGATTACATCGGTGGCCAACTCTTGGTCCAATGGAAAACCTAGCTTATCCAGATTCTCAATGTACCCAATCATCTTGAGCACATGAGTTCCAACTAAGCTTCCTTCTACCATCCTGCACTGGAATAACGCCTTAGAGACGTCATACCTCTCTTGTCTAGCCTGCTGTTGGTACAACTGCTTTAAGTGTTCGATCATATCGAACGCCTCCATTTCCTCATGTTGCTTCTGAAGCTCAGAGTTCATAGTGGCAAGCATGAGGCACCCAACATCAAGTGCGTCACTCTGATGCTTCTTGTAAGCATCTTTTTCAGCTCTTGTAGCTGTTAGGGGAGGTTCCTCAGCGAGCAAGGGTTCCTCTAGAACATATTGTTTCTTTTCTTGTTTGAGGACTATCCTCAAGTTCCTATGCCAGTCTAGGAAATTTGTCCCATTTAATTTGTCCTTCTCAAGGACCGATCGCAGTGATAAAGTGCTAGTAACGTTGTTAGTTGCCATGGATATCTACAATATAAATATGCAAAATAAGTTTATGATTTAAATCATTTAACATGGTCTTATATTAAATGATACTCCCACTATTTTATTTGAAAAATATCAACCCTCGAAACTTTTAGTGGGCCAAGATCCATATTTCGCCTAATCTTGAGTTAGCTTTGGCTAATCGCCCAAGACTCGGTTATTTAGGTAGACAACACTTTGTCAATTACATCACATATAATTCTTGGATAGTTGGACGAACAACACTTTGTTCAATTCATCAAATGAATTATAATCCAACCCATGCCTCTAGGTTCCCAATCCTATTGATATAACCTAGTTAAGTCGTACCCAATTAAAGTATGACGGATATCACTTTTATCCTTTCGCGCCTTACTAAGATTGCCACGGTGCTTTGCTTTGGCAAACCCACACATGTACAATCGAAGTTATTGACGAGTACTTTTATTTGGAAGGCATCTAAAACTTAATATTTTAGAGGGATTTATTGATCTCATGATTAATTTGATAATTTAAAATATGTCCACTACATATAGTTGTATACATATCTACATATATGTGTAATACTATTATCAAACTAAAACATAAGATAAATCATGCATCAACATACATAATTAAAACGTGACATGGTTATAGCCCCTACTAATGAGTTTCTCAAGCCAATGAGAAACTCCTATGAGTCAACCTAAGGTAACTTCATAACCACCTTCCTTTGGCTCCAATTTGTGAATGGCCTCCTCATCCCGGCACGATGCTCCATCTTCATTGATCACCATCAATAAAATAAACTACACTATTTTACAAGATATAGAATTCCTCGATTCACATTCGAGGGGAACATAGGGGAGGGATTACATTTAGAATAAAATAGAGAAAGGCACGACTCGCAGTTCGTATTATAAATTACAATCATTCACAAATCCTATCTAATAGGTCAAAGGGCTATAACCACGCACCATGCTCAAACAACACATAAAGCATGCATTAACATTTAATTAATTAAATTCTAAACATTTTAAATTTAATTCTAATTAAAACTGTAATATAATTTTTGAAAAATTATCGTACGCTCGGGACATCACATGCCACGAACTAAAGCGACTAAAACACGAACCACCATGGTTCGAACCAAGACCCACGGCTGGACCAATAGTGGGCCTAGGGTTCGAAACCCTAGCCCATGGCCGAGCCATGGTCCATGCGGCGGCTTGGGTGCGGCGCTGCTAGGGTTCAAAACCCTAGCCGCCTTGCACCATCTTGATTCTATCGAGCCAACTTGCACCTTCTCAATACTTTATCGAGCCAAAAGAGTTCAAAACCCTAGATAGTGCGACGGCTTGACCCATGCTCGAGCCAGGGTCCGAACCCTAGCTCTTAGGCGGCGGCCGAGAGGCCAATTTGACTAGGGTTCAAAACCCTAGCCACTTTGTAGCGGCGGCCGAGCCATGGTGACTAGGGTTCGAAACCCTAGCACCTTGGTGGCCTCGGCCGTGAGCCTACACGAGCCATGTTCCGGTTTTTGATCACGAATTATCATATATTTCGATCCGTCAATTATATCATATATATTATCATACGATGATCTTCACAAAATCGATTTTTCCATATCATATATGAAAATACAGTTTTAAATAGCATGCAATATTAATTCTAACATGATTAAACTATTTAACCACATAAAATCCGATATGAGCCTTGTACACGGCTCTGATACCACTGTAAGTAACCCCATGAGCATACAACGCAGCGGAATAAAATTATGGGATTACAAACCAGCGATCTATACATAGGGATTCATATCGGATTAGAGAATAACAAGTGTCTTACCCTTGTAGCGTGTTTGAGGCTGAATCCACGGAGCTGCACCACGTCTTACGCCTTCTCCGAGTCACTAAGCAAAAACTCGATTGGTTTTGCCTCAACGATATCCACACGATCAAATCGAACGAAGGGATGGATTAATAACATGTTGCTAGACAAGTTATTAATCCTATACACGAAGCTAACTCGATTCACAATCGAAGATGGCACGAAAAGCCACCAAGAACCACACGGCTATGAGAGACGAGAGTTTAACTTGATGGTGCGGCCGAGAGCTTGTCTTGGTGTAGGGTTTTTGTGTTTTGATCTTGTCTTACAATTAAACTCCATGCAATCATATTAAATATGATTAATTAAAGGCTTTCTTAAAGCTTCATGGCCTTAAGCCCATGATTTAATTAATCCTTATGATTATTAATTAAGACTCCTCTTAATTATTTAATTCATCCCATGAATTTAATTTCCCTTCTCGATTTAATCTTTTGTGCGACCCGATAGGATCTCGTAATGTTGGCAGTGACATAAAATCTCATTTTATGTCGCAAGCATTGAGCGGTATCTAGCAACACATCGATGCTACCCAAATTACGAGAATGTCAATGACTCGACATAACCTTTAGAACTTGTGATAATATTAACCATGTAACTTAATCCCTTTGTCCTTTGTGTTTAGATTGAACACGAGTCATGGAATAGTCATACTCGTATATCCAATCTTTATTTCTTGATCCCCAAGTAGAACTAGAATAAACGAATAAGCTCGATATCTCATATCGACTCATTCGAGCATGGCCATGCATTTTAGTTCTCACTTGATCAAGGGCCAAACACATCTCCTGTTATATAGGAGGGACAAATCCTATCTCGATCAGTCAACATCCCTCTACATAATTCGTAGTGTATCCAATAGTCGCCTTTATAGCATACCATGTTACGGGTAACGTTTGACGATATCAAGATACATAACTCCTTATGTTGGGATCTCTGATGATCACAAGTCGTAAGGATTACATACATTATTATCACTATGAGAATTGCATATGACGATCATATAACTATCCATGTTGCATTCTCATGGTGGGTCTGTTCAGTACATCGTTCTCTAACATGTACCCATATGTTGATTTGATATCTCATATCAATGAACAATTCATCGATCAACATATACTAGTCTCTACGTATTATCATTATCCCTTTCATGATAATACTTGACTAGGAACATCTTTAAGAATAATACAATATTATTCTAAGGACATTAACATATATATTAATTCACAATGCACAGTTAAAAGAATAATATATAATAATGAATTGCCATTCATAAATCCATAAACATTGTATGTCTTAAACAATCATCTAATGACTTGTCTTAGGGCATATCCCAACATACATTTGCTGCCATACTGCAACACAAGGATTAACAACAATATCCAAAAACAATTCACATAATACATCGTTAGAAAGCCATAACATGTTAGCATAACAGTCACATACTTCATATGCGCACAACATGTTTAAAAGTAAGCGCCTAGCCAACTTATTGCTAAGGCTACCCTTCACTCGTTCCCGGGTTCTCTAACCACTGCTCTGATACCACTAATGTAAGGACCCTAGTTCCTTAACGGTGAAATCAAGATATAAACATGGCTAAACATGTAATAGAGACATCTTAGAGTTCTGGTTGTTATGTGAGCTCAATGTAATTACAGACCAAAAATAAAACTTCAGTAGTTAGTTAATTACATTCCCAAAATGAATGATAAGACTAACAAAAATCCTGTAATCTAACTTCTTTCAAGTCTCTTTCAGCTCACAGTTCAACCCAACCCTGAGCCCCTTTTGTCAAAAAGCGTACCTACAGGAACAACTCACCATGAGCATATATAAATCACCATTTATCACAATTCAACTTAACAAAATAATTTAAGCGCATGCGGCAAATAATAGATATGTTCCTTGATCACCACATTAGCACATTTCACTGTTGTTCCTGTTTCACAAATTTATGCACAAAATCATTAGTTCATGACATAATGATCGATAACGCGTTTACAATTATATCCACAATATTTCACATTAATCACTAGAATTGTGATTGTTCCGGTCCCAATACAACAGCGGAATTTTAGGACCCCTCGCTTCGACATATAGCGGCATCATATGATATCCCTCGCTTCGACAATGACAGCGGCATGTTACTTCGCTTAGACATGACAGCGGCAAATATCATACTACCATCGCTTCATATGACAGCGGCAAGTACCTCCCTCGCTCGGAGATAAAGGCTACCGGAACATTCATCAATTCTACCACAATTAATCGAACACAATTGATTCCAATATCATGATATAACACTATCATTTCACATATTCCATCACATAAGGGCACGATATTCACAATATACATCATCACAGTTATAACACGTTTTACCGTCCGATGCTCGTACGTCTCACTACGTACCTTAGTCCCAAAAGTGGAGAAGTTGTATAACTTTATCTCCTCGACGTTGTCGGTACCTGGGATGGTTCTACACAACCATACAAATCAATATTAGAAGCTAAACAATAGCCAAATACCAAAAATTCAACAAAATACAACATTTTTCAAAATTACACAGCTGGCGATCGATCGCTCCACTGAGGCGATCGATCGCCTCAAATTTTTCTTCGCGGCGATCGATCGCTTCAAACATGGCGATCGATCGCCTAACCCTTGGATTGGCTACTGCCTCTCGGCGATCGGTCGCCTCATTTTAGGCGATCGATCGCCTACCCTGCGATAAGCCCACTGCCCTTAGGCGATCGGTCGCCTCTTTTCAGGCGGTCGATCGCCTCGCACAGACACACGATTTCGACCATTTTTACACCAAAAAATTCCTTCCCAACTTCCACAACACTTATACCAACAAACTCAAAACACAAAAACACTTTAAACCTTCAATACACATCATAAAACAGCCCCAAAATCCCACACCCAACCACAAAACATACCAACCCAAATAAACCCATTTTCAAACTCCAAACAACAACCCAAATTCACAATAAACCTCACAAAACAACAAGGGATGATATATATATACATCCTAGGCCCCAAATCTTACCAAGAAATCACAAGAGTAAAGTTTTGCAAGAACTTCTCTTCCACCTTGGAGTTCCACTCGAAAATGAGAGGAGGAGGGTAGGGTTTGAAAAGTGTTGGGGGTTGAATAATATGAGGGGGGTAAAGATGATATGAGGTTATAGTGGGTTATGAAAGTTAATTAAATTTTACACGCCACTTCCTAACATGATGCAAATTATGCCCAACATTGTATTTTAGACACATTTCACCACAATGCGCCAAATATCAATTAAATGCATGTTTCACAAAATAATGACTACTAACACATGTAAGCCATTAAAACACCCGATTACCCAACATGCATAACGTGTACCCTGAAATGCTCTACCAGTCCACAAGACCAAGCATTTCCACATGGCGATTAATTCTAACACATAAGGCAATTACCACCATAATTAATCTACGAACACAATTTATGCCTTAAACACAATTAATCATTTCGGGGACATCACAGATCTGGTCAGGCTGATGTTCATCGATCCGTTCTGATTTTGCGATATACCATATCAGCTTGATCTGCTTTGAGCGATCGATCTGGTCAGTCTGATTTCTATCGATCCGTTCTGATTTGTTTTGTCATCTTTAAAATCTGGAACTAACAAATTCCCCCTTTTTGATGATGACAAAACCTAGCTTCTAAATCTTTTTATTCAGTCTTTTAAGAACTCTGAAGCGTATACTTGCGGATCAATTACTTCTTCTCATTCAAAATAAATGAACAGAGTTAAGTTGAAGTTCGGATTGATTAAGCCATTTAGTTCAAAATAAATGAACGATGACTTAACTAAGAACCTGATTTTTATTGAGCAAAAATCTTATATACAATTACAGACAAGTCTGACTTATATATAGACCGCTACTTTCTTGCTGAAGACTGAGGTGGCTTGAAGTCCTTTCTCTTTTCCCCCTTTTTGTCAGCAACAATATCTTGAAGAAAGTCGACAATCTGGCGAGCTGAGCGCTGATAGCATCAAGACGAGTGTCTTGAGCAAGAAGGGACTTGGCGACGGAGGCCCGAACTGCAGTGGCCAGCTCGATCTGTTCTTTTCTCAGACTGTTTTTATATGTAGCTTGCTGAGAGAATAGATCATTCAGTCCGCGATGAATGCTGCTAATGTTGGCTGTCATCTTCTCTTTGAAAGATTCAAAATCCAAGAATGTAGAAAGGTGCTGAAGGGACTTGGCCAGGGATGGAGCTTCATCAGATAAACGGCTTGGAGAGTGATCTGGTGACGACAAGGCATGATCAACTTCTGTGGCAATTGGTATAAGTGAAGTCATAGCAGATTGGCGTGTTTCGGACCGGATCAAGGTGACCAAGTCCGATGAAAATTCTTCGAAAAACGCCATATCTTCAGCAGACTGATCCGGGGGAGTGATAGGTCTGGTAGGCTCCTCAACCTGTAATGCGACAACAACAGTTGACACCACCAGATCCGGATCGACGAAGTCTGGGGAGATGACTGTTGTATGTTTGGCGGTTGGACTGTGCTGAATTTGGGAGACTGAGGGTCCAACGGGGATGGAAGTTGTTGGAGAGTCCAGCAAGACATCCATTGCTTCAGTCTCATCTGCATACGGAGCATTAGTCAGTGGCTGCTCCGCTGTCTGCTCGCTGTCTGCTCCGTTGAATCAGAAGCGATTGGCTCAATGAATGGTTCGGCCAATGTCTTGCTCGCAGATGGGTGATCCGGGCTGGGAACTGAAGTGGATATGTTGAGCTTCTGTCGTTGAAAACGAACAGCCAAGTGAAGAGCATGAACATCCATTTCCAGCTGAGCAATGACGGCACCATCATCTTTGGTAGTCGGATTGCTCGGATCAAAATTTGCCTTCTTAGCTGCAATGAGCAAGTTTGCCAGTCTGAATCTTTGGTTAGCCTGGAACAGATCTTTGCGATGCACAACAATTCTGACGTCATCAGTCTCTGTCCCCTTAAGGACTTCTTGTTCCATCTTTTGGAGTCTTCTCAGCTTGCCGAAGAACAGATCAATGTGGTTGATCGTTCTGTATTCAACATATTCATCAAACACCATAGTGAGCTCCTTCACCTTTTCTTCAACATCTTCTATGGCGATGTCGATGGCTGTTAGAGCGGCTGACTTGGGTTTAGAAGAGAGGGGTTCAGTGAGGATTGCCTTGCCTTTGCCGGTGGGAGATGAGGTCTTGATTCCCGATTGGGTATAGTCTCCCAACTCGGTGATAACAATGCCTTTGACCACAGGGATGGCAGAAGGGACTTTGATTGTGACTTTGGGTACAGTGGTTGGAGCTGTTGAAGGTTGGGTTGTAGTTTGGGGTGCAGGGGGGCTTTTGTGGAGGGAAATATAGGTAAGATTTTGATGGGCTTGGTGATAAGGTTCTTGGCTTCTTAGGAGGGGGCTTGGCTGGAGATGAAGGAGCAGACTGAGTTTCCTCAGAGTCAGTCTGGATAGTCAGTTTACGCTTGACTCGAGTCTTTCTAGCAGCAGCCTGTTCTTCTCCTAGTTCAATCTTGACGGCCACCAGATCGGAAGAAGTGGGTGGAGCACTTTTGTACTTCAGTAGTGCCAATCCCTTGGGGTTGAGAATTTTAAAGGGACTTAAAGCAGACGGCTTCCCCAGCTCGATGTACAAAGTCTCCAGAAGCTTGCTGAGGGGAACTGCAAAGCACACAACCTGTTTGGATGCGATAACCATTTCAAGCAAAACTCCAAACAAGATCGCATACCAATTCATCTTTTGTCCTAAATGAATAGCAGCCATGGCCTAGAATTTCTCGGCAGTGACAGCATCATAGCTTCCGGCTTTGCCCAATAGTGGCTTGCCAACAATCTCGCACAAAACTTGGAAATGAAAGAGCATTTCCTTCTTCTTGAATGATGGCTGCAGTCGATGGCCAAAAATGGATACCTTCCCCTGAAGATCAATGATAGTGGCCTGAGGAATGTGGCCAAACTCAGTCAGTCCGGTGTTGGGAAGACCAAAGGTCTTTGACAGCGTCGACTGAGAGATGTCAAATGATTTGCCCTTGACGGTGGTGGAGATGAACATCTTCTGAGACACAGCATTGGCAAACAATTCTTGAATCTCCAACTCATAAACCACCGTTCCGCAGTCCAGAAAGTTCCTTAATCCAGAAGACTCCAAGGATTTGAACATGGAGACCATTTCTGGATCTTCAGCCCTGTAGATTTCATTGAACTCAACAGATAGAGAATTGTGAGTGATAGTAGCCATTTGAGCGTAATGAAGAATACGGAGAAATTGAAAATATTTGAGAGTTAGAAAACATACAGCAGTAATTTGTAAAAAGTGAAATGAAAGTGAAATGTTCAGCCCGCTAAATAGGAGAGAGAAGACACGTGTCTGTATCTCGATGACTGATACATCAATAATTCAAAATAAACGGACAGGATGATAGAGAGATAAGGCGGTTAAAATTGCAATCAGTCCGGGCTATTTTAAATAATTACTTTATTTAAAGATTTGTTGACCAGACAGATCATGGGATAAGATCAGATTTGACATAGATCGGTCTGAAAGTTCAGACCGGTCTGTGTCTTTCTGATCATTGTATTATTGATATGTGCCAGCATATAATCTTTAAAAGCGAAAAGAAAGATATATCTAAAATATCAAGATAAGTCTATTAAACCAAGAATTTGACAGAAATAATTAAACTTAGCCTCAGGAAGTGGTTTGGTGAAGATACCTGCTGCTTGCTGGTCTGTTGAAATATGCTCGATCCGAATTTCCTTTTTGCCAACATGATCTCGAATAAAATGATATCTGATATCAATATGCTTTGTTTGAGAGTGCAAAACTGGATTATACGTTATAGCAATTGAACTGGTGTTGTCACAAAATATTAGAGATTCAACAGCTTGAATGCCATAGTCTTTGAGCTGATGTTGAATCCAGAGCATTTGAGCGCAACAGCTTCCAGCGGCAAGATATTCTGCTTCAGTTGTAGATGTGGCAATAGATGTTTGCTTCTTGCTAAACCATGATATCAATCTTTCACCTAAGAATTGACAGGTTCCACTGGTGCTTTTGCGATCAATCTTACACCCAGCATAATCAGCGTCTGAATATCCGACTAGACTGAAATTTGAATCTTTGGAGTACCAAAGATCAACGTTCTAAGATCCTTTTAAGTATTTAAGGATGCGCTTAGCAGCAATAAAGTGTGATTGCTTTGGATCTGACTGAAATCTAGCGCACATGCAGACTGAGAACATTATAGGCCGGCTCGCTGTAAGATACATGAGCGATCCGATCAGTCCTCGATACATAGATACTTCAACTGTTGTTCCCCCTTCGTCTTTATCTAGCTTGATTGAAGGACTCATTGGAGTTGATGCAGTTGAAAAAGTTTCCATTCCGAATCTTTTGAGAAGCTCTTTGGTATACTTGGTGTAATTTATAAAAATACCATTGCTGAACTGTTTGACTTGGAGACCCAGAAAGAATGAAAGTTCTCCCACCATACTCATTTCAAACTGTCCCTGCATTAAGTTAGAGAATTTCTCGCATAATTTGGGGTTAGTTGACCCAAAAATGATATCGTCAACATAGATTTGAACTAATAAAGTATGTTCCCCCTTAATAAATTTAAATAGAGTTTTATCCACTGAGCCGATCTGAAAATCGTGGTCCAGCAGAAATTGAGACAGAGTGTCATACCAGGCTCTTGGAGCTTGTTTCAGTCCATATACTGCTTTATTCAATAGATATACATGATCTGGAAATGAGTGGTTCTGAAATCCAGGAGGTTGACAATGTAGACTTCCTCCTGAAGCTTACCATTAAGAAAAGCACTCTTAACGTCCATTTGATAAACTTTGAAGTCTTTAAAAGCAGCATAAGCAAGAAATATTCGGATTGCTTCAAGTCTGGCGACTGGTGCAAAAGATTCATCGAAGTCAAATCCTTCTTCTTTTCGGAATCCTTGCGCCACCAGTCTGGCCTTGTTTCTAACCACAACTTCATCTGCGTCTAGCTTGTTTCTGAAGACCCATCTGGTTCCAATAACAGGTAGACCACTTGGCCTGGGGGTTAGACTCCATACTTGATTTTGTTCAAATTGATTAAGCTCTTCTTGCATGGCTTTAATCCAGTTGTAATCAGTCAAAGCTTCATCAATCTTTTTAGGTTCCAGATTAGATATAAAAGCGGCATGAGTGAATTCATCCATCATCTGTCCTCTGGTGCTTATAGGTGCAGAAGGACTTCCAATTACTAGATCAGGTGGATGCCTCTTTGTCCATCGATAGCTTGATTCTGGATTATCTGGTCCAGGAGGATGAGTAGTGGCAACATTATCAGCATCTGCTTTAACATTAGAGTTTAGAACCTCCAGATCGGCTCGATCTGAAGGAGCTTCATTGCCTTGATCCGGTCTATCTGGTACTTCATGTTCCGGTAGATTGTATCTTGACCTGTTAGCTACAATCTCATCATCACTGTTAGCTTCGAGATGGATATTTTCCATTTGATTTTGAATTGATTCCTTGTTACCCTCAATACATAAAGATTCATCAAACACTACATGAACTGATTCTTCTACAGTTAAAGTGTGATTATTGAAGATGCGAAAAGCTTTACTATTGGATGAATAACCTAAGAATATCCCATTATCTGACTTAGCTTCGAATGCTGTAAGATGATTCTTACCATTATTGTGAACGAAGCATTTGCAGCCAAATACGTGAAGGTGAGAGATAGATGGTCTGTTACCAGTCCATACTTCATATGGAGTAAGATTCAACTTCTTGTTAATCATAGACCAATTTTGAGTGTAGCAAGCAGTATTTACAGCTTCTGCCCAGAACTTTGTGAAATTCCAGAATCTGCAAGCATTGTCCTTGTTGCCTCTTTAAGCGTTCTGTTCCTTCGTTCTGTAACTCCATTTTGTTGAGGGGTTCGAGCAGCTGAGAATTCATGCTTAATTCCTTGATCTTCTAGAAAGGATTCAAGATTATGATTTGAGAATTCAGTGCCTTTGTCACTTCGAATCCTATCTATGCTTGATGATTTCTCATTCTGAGTGCGTTTCAGCAGCTTGATCAATTTCGGACCGGTCTGATCTTTACTGCTCAAAAATATAGTCCATGTAAAACGTGAGTAATCATCAATAACCACATGAGTGTACCGCATTCCCCCTAAACTTGTTATTGGTATAGGACCAAACAAGTCCATGTGTAATAGTTCTAAGAAGCGTGATGAGGATTTGGCATTCTTGTTTTTGAAGGATGATCTGATCTGTTTGCCCATTTGGCAAGCTTCACAGATCTTATCCTTAGCAAAATCAATCTTGGGCAGACCGACAACTAAATCATGTTTACACAGGCTAGAGATAGTCTTAAAGTTGAGATGATTCAAGCGTTTATGCCGTAGCCAGTGTTTATTATCATTATTCGCGATGAAGCAAGTAGGATTATCAGGTTGAGCAAAATTCCAGTTAATCTTATATGTATTTCCATTTCTGATTCCTACAAGCATGGTCATACCGTCTGACGTTTTAACTGAAAGTAATCCTTAGAGCATACAACGCAACGGAATAAAATTTTGGATTACTAGAACAATGGATCTATACATAGGATTTCATATCGGATAAAGGAATACGAAGGTCTCACCCTTGTAGCGTATTTGAGCAGATTCCACGGTGCACTACGTCCAACGATCCCGAGTCACGAGCAACACCTCCAAGGTCTTGCCTCAACGGTATCAACACGATTAAACGAACAAGGGACGTTCAAGAACAAGTTGCTAGACTTATTCTTGAACCAAAACCAACCCCACGATTCAAACCGTTTAAATGGCAGCTGTTCCGATCACTATTCACGTCGGCCGTGAAGATGAAGGAGGAAGGAGGCGGCGGCCGTGAGGTTTAGGATTGAGAGCTTTTAGGTTTTGATGATTGTAATATCAAGGAATGAGTTAATCTAATTAATCACCTTGTTATGATTATAAACATTTTAATTAAAGGCTTTCACAAAGCCTCATGGGCTCAAACCCATGATTTAATTAAATCCACATAATTATTAAGACTCTTCTTAATTAATTAATTCATCCAATGAATTTAATTTCCCTTTATCAATTTAATCTTTTGTGCGACCCGATAGGATCTTGTAATATTGGCAGTGACATAAAATCTCATTTTACGTTACAAGCAAGGAGCGGTGTCTAGCAACACATCGAGGCTACCCAAATTACAAGAATGTCAATGACTCGACATAACCTTTAGAACTTGTGTAGGGTCTTCCTACCATAATATCAATTAGTACACATAAATTGGACAGAACATGCATTTATAACCTCTTAAGGGTTCCGGTTGTAGCTTGAGCTAAGGAGATTACAGGCCAAAATAAAATTTCCAAAAGCTATTTAATTACATTTCCATTAATGAATGTTAAAGCTATAGGTTTACACTACTCCTAGAGTAGAGACTATCAAAATCCTGCATCCTACATTCATCTTGCTTCCTTTAGCTCACTTCCTCAACCCGACCCTAGGCCCTTGGTCCAAAAGTGTACCTACAGGGATAACACATCGTGAGCATATACATATTTACTTAACATTATATCAAAAGTATACAATACTGCATAACATCCTAGTTAAGTAAAGGTTATTGGTCGTCCTTCGACTTCCTTTGTTATCCCTGACTCTTATTCATATATTAGGGCGTCTTACCCCATTGTATGGCATCTTACCATATCATAATCATCGTGTGGCATCTTACCACGTGGGCATCTTACCCAATCATATGGCGTCTTACCATATCATAAACATTGCGTGGCATCTTACCACGGGGCATCTTACCCAATCATATACTTTGGGTGGCATCTTACCACGCGGGCGTCTTACCCAATCATACACGTCGTATGACCTTATCATAAACTTCATCATCATAAACGTCATCATAAACATCATCATCATAACATCATCATAAACATCATCATCGTAACCATCATCATAAACATCTTCATCATAACGTCATCATAACATCATCATAAACATCATCATCGTAACATCATCATAAATATCATCATAACCATCATCATCGTAAACATCATCATAAACATCTTCATCATAAACATCATCATAAGCATCATCATAAAGATCATCATCGTAAACATCATCATAATATGTAAGGGTATGGTTTACCGTCCGATGCTCGTACGTCTCTTACGTACCTTAATTTCAAAAGAAGGAGAAGTCGTAGAACTTTATCTCCTTGAAGTCGTGGGTACCTGGGACGGTTCTCTTGTAGGCTCCAAATCCTAGCAAAGATCACACAAACAAAGTTTTTGTGGAACTTTTCTTCTCCTCTTTTGGTGGAACTCGAAAATGGGAGGGTTTGGGGTTGGGAAGTGATTTTGGGGATTTTTAATAAAGTGAAAGGTATAGAGGGGTTAAAGTGGTGGGTAAAAGATTAAAAGGGGGTTGTCTTTAACTTAATTTAAAAATGTACCCCAAACTTAACATGATGTATAAAATACTCTACTTGATGTTTTAAAAGCATTTTACAACAATGCTCTAAACTTCATCTAAAATCACATCTTCCTCATAATTAATAATTAACACAATTAAATCATGTTAATATCTTAATACCCAACATATAAATTCATTAACACATGATTCATCATATAAACATAATTAATGCCTTATTTGCAATTAATTAATTTCGGGGCATCACATTACTCCCCTACTTACAAGATTTCGTCCTCGAAATCGCATGCACTTACCCAAAAGAAACTAAACATAAATCATACCAGAAAATAGTTCCGGGTAATGCTGCATCATATGCCGCTCCGTCTCCCACGTAGCCTCCTCGACACCCCGACGATCCCACTGAACTTTGACCATCGGTATAACTTTACTTCGTAACTTGCGATCTTCACGATCCAGAATTCTGACTGGTCGTTCAACGTAGGATACATCTGAGTCTAACTGCACTTCAGTAGGCTGTAAAACATGAGACGGGTCTGGCTCATACTTTCTCAACATAGAAACATGGAAGACATCATGAATCCCAGATAAAGACGGCGGTAGAGCCAATCGGTAAGCCAAAGTGCCGATACGCTGTAATACCTCATACGGTCCAACATACCTCGGGGATAACTTCCCCCGCATACCAAAACGAACAACACCCCTGAAGGGTGAGATTTTCAAGAAGACCTTGTCTCCTACTTGAAATTCTAGCGGCCGTCGCCGCTTATTTGCATAGGCTGCTTGCCTATCTTGGGCCGCTTTCATCTTTAAGCGTATCATTTTAATCTTTTCCTCCATGTCCTTAATCATATCCGGTCCTCCGACCGCTTTACTCGCCAAGTCCTCCCAATACAGCGGTGACCTACATCGTCGTCCGTAAAGAGCTTCAAAAGGGGCCATTTGAATGCTCGCCTGATAGCTGTTATTGTAGGAGAACTCTACCAGTGGTATAGACTCTTGCCACGGAGTATCAAACTCCAAAATACATGCCCTCAGCATATCTTCGAGCGTCTGTATAGTACGCTCCGTTTGGCCATCTGTCTGAGGGTGATAAGCTGTACTCAGTCTCACCTCGGTGCCCAAAGCTGTCTGGAGACCCTCCCAGAAATGGGAAGTAAACCTTGGGTCTCTGTCAGACACGATCGAGACTGGAATCCCATGCAACCTCACTACATCCCGTACATATAATTGGGCCATCTTTAGATATGTAAAAGTCATATTGTAAGGGATGAAATGAGCTACCTTCGTCAGCCTATCCACGATCACCCAGATCGCATCAAATCCAGAGGCCGACCTTGGCAAGTGGGTCACGAAGTCCATAGATATATGCTCCCACTTCCACTTAGGTACCTCCAAGCTCTTCAGCTCGCCACCAGGCCTCTGCCTTTCTGTCTTTACTTGTTGGCAGATTAAACATCTCTTAACAAAACTGATCACATCACGCTTCATGCGTCTCCACCAGAATTGACCACTCAGGTCCTTGTACATCTTTCTTCCTCCGGGGTGGATACTGAATCGGCTACTATGAGCCCGTTCTAAAATTCCTTTACGTAACTTTGGTGTATCTGGGACTACCCATCGGTTGCCCAGTCTTAATGAATCATCTTCAGCCACTCTAAACTTTGTTGGCTGACCTCGAAGTGCTATCGATGACCATCTCTGCACTTCATCATCCGACCTCTGGCTTTCCTGATAGCCTCAAATACGTCTGGCTCGGCCAATAAGGTCGACACTCGCACCGGCAACGTGTCCACATCGAAGTCATAGCCCAGATGGCAATAGGAAGTCATCAAAGCTGATAAACACATAACATCCTCAGCAGTACTCTTCACCTTCCGACTTAAGGCGTCTGCTATCAAATTTGCTTTACCAGGATGGTACTCAATTTCACAGTCATAATCCTTGAGCAAATCCATCCATCTTCTTTGACGCATATTCAGTTCAGCCTGAGTGAATAGAAACTTTAGGCTCTTATGGTCCGTAAATATGGTAAACTTAGTACCATAAAGATAATGACGCCAAATCTTCAAGGCGAAAATGATAGCTGCCAGTTCCAGATCATGGATTGGGTATCTGGTCTCATGAGGCTTCAACTGTCTCGAAGCATAGGCTACTACTTGTCTGTCTTGCATCGATACACAGCCCAAACCCTGCAATGATGCGTCCGTGTACAAGGCAAACCTCTTATCCTCAGACGGAATCACCAATATTGGCGCTGTCGTCAAACGACGCTTCAATTCTTGGAAGCTTTCCTCACAAGCTTCGGACCAAAAGAATGGGACTCCTTTCTGAGTCAGCTGTGTCAATGGTTTAGCGATCTTAGAAAATCCCTCGACAAAACGTCGGTAATAACTTGCTAAGCCAAGAAAACTCCGTATCTCGGGCACAGAAGTGGGTGCTGCCCACTCCATCACAGCTTCAATCTTCCTGGGATCCACAGATATCCCTTGGCTAGATATGACATGGCCTAGGAATACCACGCTGTCCAACCAGAACTCGCACTTGCTAAGCTTTGCATACAACTGATGATCCCTAAGGATCTGAAGTACTGTCTTCAAGTGCCGTACATGATCTTCTTCGGTCCGAGAGTAGATGAGTATATCGTCAATGAAAACTATGACGAATTGATCCAAAAATGGCTGGAACACCTTGTTCATCAAACTCATGAAAACAGCCGGGGCATTTGTCACCCCAAAAGGCATGACTAGGAATTCATAGTGCCCATACCTAGTCCTGAAGGCTGTCTTCTGGACATCCTCTTCTCTTACTCGAATCTGATGGTACCCCGACCTCAGATCGATCTTACTGTAGAGCCTCGTACCCTGCAACTGATCAAACAAATCATCGATCCTCGGAAGTGGGTACTTATTCTTCACTGTAGCTTTGTTCAGTTGTCTGTAATCGATGCACAAACGCATCGAACCATCTTTCTTCTTCACAAATAAAACCGGTGCTCCCCAGGGCGATACGCTAGGGCGTATATAGCCCTTATCAAGGAGCTCTTGCAACTGAATCTTTAATTCCCTTAGCTCCGCTGGTGCCATCCTATAAGGGGCACGAGAAATGGCCGACGTCCCCGGTAATAACTCAATCCCAAACTCGACCTCTCTCGTCGGTGGGAATCCGGGAGTCTCCTCCGGAAAGACATCGGGAAACTCCGCCACTACGGGCACATCCTAAACTTTTACTTCTTCTTTCTTTTTCGTAACATCAACGGCATATATGAGATAGCCTGTATGGCCCCGTTCCAACAACTGTGCCATCTTGACAGCAGATATCAATGGAATCTTTGAGCGAGAACCATCCCCATAGAACGTCCATGGAATTCCCATATCAGATTTGAACCGTACTGTCCTCTGCCTGCAGTTCACAACTGCCTGATACCTGTTCAGAACGTCGATGCCCAGAATGCAGTCAAAATCTGACATTCCCAGAACAATCAAATCTGACCTTAGTTCTTTATCCTCAAAATAAATGAGGCCATTGAAGACGATCCGATCAGTAATCATACTTCTTCCAGCGGGGGTCGAGACTATAAGAGGCGTGGGCGACGGAGAAGTGCATATGTGGTGTCTTTCCACAAAACTTGTTGACACAAAAGAGTGTGACGCACTTGTGTCGATCAATATAAAAGTAGGGTGCGTAAATAAAAGACACGTACCCGCTATACCCTCCTCCGGAGCCGCTGAAGCCTGCTCCCTTGTCAGTGCATAGACTTGTCCTTGAGGTGGCCCCATGGGCTGACCTCCATGCTGACGCGGCACAAATGGGGGTCTGTGCTGTGCTGTCCTATCTGTAGGCCTCCCCGCAGGACCCTGTTGACTTCCCCTGTTGGGACACTGTCTAGCAAAGTGGCCCTTGTCGCCACAAACATAGCACCCTACACGTTCTTTCGTCAGATGTGGTTGCCCACAAAGAGTGCATTGGATCTTCCCAGATCTGTCTCCCTGAGACTGCCCCCTTCCAGATGGGGCATCACTCCTTCGGTTCCCTTTCCATCTATTGTCAGACCTCTTACCACTGAACCTTGACGCCGATGAGTTCCCCCTTGACTTGAATTGATCACTCCTTGGCTTTAAATTATCCGGAGTGGATTTCTGAGAGGGTGCCGACGGTGGTACAACATCAGGGTATGCACCCACTCCTAGTTCGGCCAGCTCGGCCCGTGAGAGTGCATCGTCAAAACAAGTAGGGCCATAAGTGATCACCTATCGTACAGCTCCGGCCTCAAACCTTTCATGAAATTCCTCATCTTTGCTTGCGTGCTCGTGGCAATGTGAGGCACATATCTGAGCAAGGAGCAAAACTGAAGAGCATAATCTGACACTGACATATTACCTTGCTTGAGGTGAGTGAATTCATCTTCCTTAGCCTGTCGTGCTGCAGCCGAGAAATAACGGTTAAGAAAGCGAGTTCGAAACATTTTCCAGTTAACTTCATGACCTTGAGCCTCTTGCTCTACCACAGTGGTCTTCCACCACATTAGCGCCTTCTTGGCCAATTGGAACTCTGCTAACCGTATCCATGTCGCACATGGGGCTGCCACAAAGATCTGCTCTATTCTTTCTAACCATTCCTCAGCTCGTTCCCCTGTTTCGGTTCCTTCAAAGGTTGGGGGTCGGTAAGCAAGAAACTGAGTTAAGCTTAGCTCCCCTGGCAACAACTGTTGTTCGGCCGGCTCATCATCAAAAGCTGGCGGGGGTAGGGGATTCGTACGCCCCGCACTTGCATTGACGCTCACTGCGTCACCTACCTCCACGTTTGCTGCCATACTGCAACACAAGGGTTAACAACAAGATCCAAAATCAGTTCGTATAAGACTTCGTTAGATAAACAAAACATGTTAGCACAACATCATATACTTCATATGCAACTTATGCACAAAGCATGTTCGAAAGTAAGCACCTAGCTAACTTATTGCTAAGGCTACCCTTCACTCATCCCCGGGTTATCTAACCACTGCTCTGATACCACTAATGTAGGGTCTTCCTACCATAATATCAATTAGTACACATAAATTGGACAGAACATGCATTTATAACCTCTTAAGGGTTCCGGTTGTAGCTTGAGCTAAGGAGATTACAGGCCAAAATAAAATTTCCAAAAGCTATTTAATTACATTCCCATTAATGAATGTTAAACCTATAGGTTTACACTACTCCTAGAGTAGAGACTATCAAAATCCTGCATCCTACATTCATCTTGCTTCCTTTAGCTCACTTCCTCAACCCGACCCTAGGCCCTTGGTCCAAAAGTGTACCTACAGGGATAACACATCGTGAGCATATACATATTTACTTAACATTATATCAAAAGTATACAATACTGCATAACATCCTAGTTAAGTAAAGGTTATTGGTCGTCCTTCGACTTCCTTTGTTATCCCTGACTCTTATTCATATATTAGGGCGTCTTACCCCATTGTATGGCATCTTACCATATCATAATCATCGTGTGGCATCTTACCACGTGGGCATCTTACCCAATCATATGGCGCTTACCATATCATAAACATTGCGTGGCATCTTACCACGGGGCATCTTACCCAATCATATACTTTGGGTGGCATCTTACCACGCGGGCGTCTTACCCAATCATACACGTCGTATGACCTTATCATAAACTTCATCATCATAAACGTCATCATAAACATCATCATCATAACGTCATCATAAACATCATCATCGTAACCATCATCATAAACATCTTCATCATAACGTCATCATAAACATCATCATAAACATCATCATCGTAACATCATCATAAATATCATCATAACCATCATCATCGTAAACATCATCATAAACATCTTCATCATAAACATCATCATAAGCATCATCATAAACATCATCATCGTAAACATCATCATAATATGTAAGGGTATGGTTTACCGTCCGATGCTCGTACGTCTCTTACGTACCTTAATTTCAAAAGAAGGAGAAGTCGTAGAACTTTATCTCCTTGAAGTCGTGGGTACCTGGGACGGTTCTCTTGTAGGCTCCAAATCCTAGCAAAGATCACACAAACAAAGTTTTTGTGGAACTTTTCTTCTCCTCTTTTGGTGGAACTCGAAAATGGGAGGGTTTGGGGTTGGGAAGTGATTTTGGGGATTTTTAATAAAGTGAAAGGTATAGAGGGGTTAAAGTGGTGGGTAAAAGATTAAAAGGGGGTTGTCTTTAACTTAATTTAAAAATGTACCCCAAACTTAACATGATGTATAAAATACTCTACTTGATGTTTTAAAAGCATTTTACAACAATGCTCTAAACTTCATCTAAAATCACATCTTCCTCATAATTAATAATTAACACAATTAAATCATGTTAATATCTTAATACCCAACATATAAATTCTTTAACACATGATTCATCATATAAACATAATTAATGCCTTATTTGCAATTAATTAATTTCGGGGCATCACAACTTGTGATAATATTAACCATGTAATTTAATCCCTTTGTCCTTTGTGTTTAGATTGAACACGAGTCATGGAATAGTCATACTCGTATATTCAATCTCTATTTCTTGATCCCCAAGTAGAACTAGAATAAACGAATAAGCTCGATATCTCATATCGACTCATTCGAGCATGGCCATGCATTTTAGTTCTCACTTGATCAAGGGCCAAACACATCTCCTGTTATATAGGAGGGACAAATCCTATCTCGATCAGTCAACATCCCTCTACATAATTTGTAGTGTATCCAATAGTCGCCTTTTATAGATTACCTTGTTACGGGTAACGTTTGACAATATCAAGATACATAACTCCTTATGTTGGGATCTCTGATGATCACAAGTCGTAAGGATTACATACATTATTATCACTATGAGAATTGCATATGACGATCATATAACTATCCATGTTGCATTCTCATGGTGGGTCTGTCCAGTACATCGTTCTCTAACATGTACCCATGTGTTGATTTGATATCTCATATCAATGAACAATTCATCGATCAACACATACTAGTCTCTACGTATTATCATTATCCATATTCATGATAATACTTGACTAGGGACATCTTTAAGAATAATACAATATTATTCTATGGACATTAACATATATATTAATTCACATTGCACAGTTAAAAGAATAATATATAATAATGAATTGCCATTCATAAAATCATAAACATTGTATGTCAAAACAATCATCTAATAACTTGTCTTAGGGCATATCCCAACAAATCTCCCACTTGCACTAAGACCACTCAGACATATACCTAATGCCTAGAGATCTAGTATGACGATCATGCTTCTGCTGTGACAGTGGCTTCGTCAATGGGTCAGATACATTATCATCTGTTGGTACTTTGCATATTTTAACATCTCCCCTTTCAACGATTTCTCGAATGAAATGGAAACGCCTCAGTATGTGCTTGGATCTTTGGTGAGATCTTGGTTCCTTAGCCAATGCGATCGCTCCATTGTTGTCACAATAGAGTTCTATCGGATCTTTAATGCTAGGCACCACTCCAAGTTCAGAAATGAACTTCTTCATCCACACAGCTTCCTTTGCTGCATCCGAGGTAGCAATATACTCAGCTTCCGTTGTAGAATCGGCTACTGTTTCTTGCTTTGAACTCTTCCAGCTCACAGCACCTCCATTTAGGCAATACACATATACAGATTGCGATCGAAAATCATCTTTGTCGGTTTGGAAGCTTGCATCAGTGTAACCCATTACATTGAGCTCTTCCTCACCTCCATAAATCAAGAATGTATCCTTAGTCCTTCTCAAGTACTTCAGGATGTTCTTGACAGCAATCCAGTGACCTTCACCTGGATCAACTTGATATCTGCTCGTCATGCTCAAAGCATACGATACATCGGGACGAGTACATATCATGGCATACATGACAGATCCAATAGCTGACGCATATGGAATCTTACTCATGCGTTGTCTCTCATCTGGTGTTGAAGGACACTGTTCCTTCGAGAGATAAATACCATGTGTCATAGGCACGAATCCTTTCTTTGATTCTTGCATGCTAAACCTTTTAAGCACTTTGTCTATGTATGTACTTTGACTCAGACCAAGAAGCCTTCTTGATCTATCTCTATAGATCTTGATTCCTAATACATAGGTGGCTTCTCCCAAGTCTTTCATCGAAAAGCAATTCCCTAGCCAAATCTTTACAGATTGTAAGGCAGGGATATCATTTCCAATGAGAAGTATGTCATCTACATACAACACTAGGAAAATGATTACGCTCCCACTGACCTTCTTGTAGACACAAGGTTCATCTTCGTTTTTGATAAAACCAAACTCTTTGATAGCATCATCAAATCGAAGATTCCAACTCCGAGAAGCTTGCTTCAATCCATAAATGGATCGTTGTAGCTTGCATATCTTTCCAGCATCCTTTGGATCGACAAAACCCTCGGGCTGTGTCATGTACACATCCTCGAGCAGATTTCCATTAAGGAAAGCTGTTTTGACATCCATCTGCCAGATTTCATAATCATGAAATGCAGCTATTGCAAGTAAGATCCTTATGGATTTAACCATGGCCACTGGTGAAAAGGTTTCATCATAGTCAATACCATGAATTTGTTTCAATCCTTTTGCAACCAGCCGACCTTTATAGGTTTGTACGTTACCATCCATATCGGTCTTTTTCTTGAAAATCCATTTGCACCCTATGGGTTGTACCCCTTCAGGTGGATCAACCAAAGTCCATGCTTGGTTTGCATACATGGATTCCATCTCAGATTTCATGGCCTCTTGCCATTTCTCAGAATCATTTCCCATTATAGCTTGTTGATAAGATGACGGCTCATCCTCATCAATAAGTAGTAAGTCACCTTGTTGAGTCACAAGAAATCCATATCTCTGTGGCTCCCGGTGTTCTCTTACAGACCTACGCTGGGCTTGTGTCTCTTGAGCAGGTGCTTCTTCCACAACAGCTTGTGGTTCCTGCTCTGTTTCCATCTCATTCTCAGGTTCAGTGTTTTCTTGTTGTTGAACTTCACTAAGTTCTATTTTTCTCCCACTGGTTTTTCTAGAAATAAATTCTCTTTCAAGAAATACACCAGTCCGAGCAACAACTACTTTGTTCTCGGTGGGATAATAGAAATAGTATCCTTTTGTTTCCTTAGGATACCCCACAAATAAACACTTATCAGATTTGGGTCCAAGTTTGTTAGTGGCGTGACGTCTAACGAAAGCCTCAGAACCCCAAATATTCATAAAAGACATACTAGGACGCTTCCCAGTCCATATCTCATATGGTGTCTTTTCCACTGATTTAGATGGAACACGGTTCAGTAAGAAAATCGCTGTTTCTAGAGCGTGTCCCCAAAATGATATCGGAAGATCTGCATGACTCATCATTGATCTAACCATGTCCAACAAGGTTCGATTTCTCCTCTCGGATACACCATTCCATTGTGGAGTATACGGAGGAGTGAGTTGTGGGACTATCCCACACTCCTTTAGATAGTCATGAAACTCTTGGCTTAGGTATTCACCTCCTCGATCTGATCGAAGGATTTTGATACTTTTGCCAAGTTGGTTTTGTACTTCATTCTTGAAATCTTTGAACTTTTCAAAGGTTTCATGCTTATGCTTCATTAGGTACACATACCCATATCTACTGAGGTCATCAGTAAATGTAACGAAGTATTGAAAACCACCTCTAGCTTGTGTACTTATTGGTCCACATACATCACTATGTATTAGTCTCAATAACACATTTGCCCTTTCAACATGTCCCTTGAAAGGGGCTTTTGTCATCTTGCCCATTAAACAAGATTCGCATGTTTCATATGATTCAAAATCAAATGAATCTAATACTCCATCCTTATGAAGTTTATATATGCGGTTCTCGTTTATGTGGCCCAAGCGACAATGCCAGAGTTAAGTCGGATTACAATCATTATTTTTAATCCTTTTAGTATTTATGTTATAGATAGGCATATCAAGATTTAATAAATAAAGACCATTCACCATTTGTGCATTAGCATAAAACATATCATTTAAATAAATGGAACAACAGTTGTCCTTTATAATAAATGAAAATCCATACTTGTCCAAACAAGAAATAGAAATAATGTTTTTGGTAATTGAAGGCACAAAATAACAATCTTTTAAAATCAATGATAAACCAGAAGGCAAAGATAAATGATAATCCCCTATAGCTAATGCAGCAACTCTTGCTCCATTTCCAACTCGGAGATCAACTTCGCCTTTCGCCAATAATCTACTCTTTTTGAGGTCCTGCACATTTACACAAATGTGAGATCCACATCCAGTATCTAATACCCATGATGAAGAAGTAGATAAATTGACTTCTATAACAAAAATACCTGAAGTGGAAGTCACACTTCCTTTCTTTAGATCCTCCAGATATACTTTGCAGTTTCTTTTCCAATGGCCGGTCTCACCGCAATGGAAACAGTTCCCTTCCTTTGCTATCCCTCCCTTTTGGTTTCAGTGCATATGACTTTGGCTTAGATTTAACAAAGACCTTCTTTGCTTTCTTGTTGCCTTTAGCTTTGGCCTTTCCTTTGCCCTTATTCACAATAAGAACATTTGTGGCCTTAGTCTTCTTTGTATTTGCTTCATATGTTCTCAGCATACCAAGCAATTGAGGTAGAGTCTTTTCCATGTCAGTCATATTGTAATTTACTACGAATTGACTGATGCTCTCCGGCAACGATTGCAAGATTACATCGGTGGCCAACTCTTGGTCCAATGGAAAACCCAGTTTGTCCAGATTCTCAATGTACCCAATCATCTTGACCACATGAGTTCCAACTAGGCTTCCCTCTACCATCCTACACTGGAACAACGCTTTAGAGACGTCATACCTCTCTTGTCTAGCTTGCTGTTGGTACAATTGCTTTAAGTGTTCGATCATATCGAACGCCTCCATTTCCTCATGTTGCTTCTGAAGCTCAGAGTTCATGGTGGCAAGCATAAGGCACCCAACATCAAGTGCGTCACTCTGATGCTTCTTGTAAGCATCTTTATCAGCTCTTGTAGCTGTTAGGGGAGGTTCCTCAGCGGGCAAGGGTTCTTCTAGGACATATTGTTTCTTTTCTTGTTTGAGGACTATCCTCAAATTCCTATGCCAGTCTAGGAAATTTGTCCCATTTAGCTTGTCCTTCTCAAGGACCGATCGCAGTGATAATGTGTTTGATACGTTGTTAGTTGCCATGGATATCTACAATATAAATATGCAAAATAAGTTTATGATTTAATCATTTAACATGGTCTTATATTAAATGATACTCCCACTATTTTGTTTTAAAAAATATCAACCCTCGAAACCTTTAGTGGGCCAATCCTATTGAGATAACCTAGTTCTCAATCCTATTGAGATAACCTAGTTAAGTCGTACCCAATTTAAAGTATAACGGATATCACATTTATCCTTTCGCGCCTTACTAAGATTGCCACGGTGCTTTGCTTTGGCAAACCCACACATGTACAATCGAAGTTATTGACGAGTACTTTTAATTTTGGAAGGCATCTAAAACTTAATATTTTAGAGGGATTTATAGATCTTATGATTAGTTTGATAATTTAAAATATGTCCACTACATATAGTTGTATACATATCTACATATATGTGTAATACAATTATCAATCTAAAACATAAGATAAATCATGCATCAACATACATAATTAAACGTGACATGGTTATAGCCCCTACTAACGATTCTGTGACATCCCCGAAAGGGTTAATTGCTATTTGGCTTTAATTGTGTTTACATGATTAATTATGTGGTAATTGATTATGTTTTGGGATTTATTTACCTTATGGAAATGCATGGTCATGTGGATAGGGGTGACCCGGGATTGCATTTTAGGGTGCATGTGGTGCATGTTGGGTAAATATTATTGGAAGCATGATTTATTTGCCTTTAGTAGCAATTTATTAGAAATCATGTGTTTAATTGATATTTGGTGCATTTTGAGTAAATGCTTTGAAAAATATCATGTTGGGGTGTTTTATACACCATGGGATATCTTGGTATGCATTTAATTTTAATCCAACACCTTTTATACCCAACCCCACCCCCATCCACTCTTATTTCACTTTACCAAATCAAATCCACAAACCCTACCCCTTCCATTTTCGAGCTCAAGCCTTTGGGTGGAGAGAAGTCCTTGCAAAATCTTGTATTGTGGAGAGTATTGGGTGATTTGAGATCCCAAGAGGTATGGGTACCTCATGCTTTAATTTTGTAAGGTTTTGTTTGAGTTTGGGTTGATTTTGAAGGGTTTTAAAATGGGTTTTGTTGGGTTGTTGTGGGTTTGGTTAATGGTTGGATTTATGGTTGTTTTAAGGTGTATTTTGGTGGTTTATGTTGATATTTATGTTGTTGGTTGGTTGGTATAAATGTTGGATTGGGTTGGAAGAAATTTTGGGAACAAAAATGGTGGAAAAACGCATGTCTGCGCGAGGCGATCGATCGCCTGAAAAGAGGCGACCGATCGCCAAGAGACAGTGGCATTTTTACGGGTTAGGCGATCGATCGCCTAAAATGGGGCGACCGATCGCCGAGAGGCAGTAGGTTTTTCAAAGGAATGGCGATCGATCGCCATGTTTGGGGCGACCGATCGCCGCTGTGTAAATTTTGAGGCGACCGATCGCCTATGGGAAGCGATCGATCGCCGCCTGTGGAATTTTGGAAAATGGTTTATTTTGTCAAATTTTTGGTATTTGGCTATTATTTGGCTTCTAATATGGGGTTGTGTGATTGTGTAGAACCATCCCAGGTAGCAACACAACCGAGGAATTGAAGCCGGACCAATTCCACTTTTGGAAAGGTACGTAGTGGACGTACGGGCACCCAACGGTAACATGTATTTTATATACTCATTGATTATGCATTGTGGATGCGGGTATATATGTGGTATTGCATTGTGAATGCATATACATGTTGATTTATGCCATATGTGGTATTGCATTGTGGATGCATATACATGGTAATTGATGCATATTGATGATAGATGCATAATATGGTTATTGGATGCACATCCCATGAGTCGTGGTCATCCTTTGATGATTTTAATGCTTGCCGCTTTTTGTATTGGTTCCGCTAAATGTGAAGCGAGGGGTGGGAGCGCCGCATGTCACATTTGAGCGTGGTTGTCATATGGGGCGAGGAAAGGGTATTTGCCGCTCTCTGTGAAGCGAGGGGTGGGAGTACCGCATGTCCATTGTAGCGAGGTTATCCTATGCCGCCCATATGAAAATAAGCGAGGGGCATTAAAATACACTGTGATGGACAGCCTAGGGAATGGTGACCAATATTTGGTACAGTTGAGATGGTATATGATGTCATGACATGTTTTGGCCATTAAAAATAATCTGTTGATTATACTCATGAGTTATGGTACAGGGACAACCAAACGGGAAGCGTTTGAAATGCATGGAAAACAGGAAGTGTTTTATATTGATTATGCATTTACGCTTTATCTTCATATTGTGTTGAATATGAATGATTATTATTGCTCATGTTTGGGGGTTGTCCTTGTAGGTACCTTTTTGGCATGATAGCAAGCTTTGAACGGGTTGAGGTGGTGAGCTTGTGAAGCATTCTTTTGAGGATTTAAGGACAGGATTATTTTTGTCTAGTGTCTACTCTAGGAGTAGTGTAAAACTAGTTGATAGCATTCATTGATAAGGAATGTAATTAATCCATTCTTTTTGGAAGTCCTTATTATTATGGCATGTAATGCTTAAGCTCATAGACTCAACATGTTCTTTTCTCACTCTGATCATAACATTAGCTCTATTATGCCTTATTTCCGCACTTAAGGATTAGGGTCCTTACATTAGTGGTATCAGAGCAGTGGTTAGAGAACCCGGGAACGAGTGAATGGTAGCCTTAGCATGGTTGGCTAGGTGCTTACATTTGAAGCATGGTTATGCATGTGGTGCATATTGTGTATACCTTGTTATACTAACATGTTTATATCACTCCTGTTATCTAACGATATGATGTATATTGCTTTGGATTGTTGTTAACATTTGTGTTACAGCATGGCTGCTAATGAGGAAGTCGGAGATGTTGGGAGTGTAAATGCGAGTATTGGACAGGCTAATCCTCTACCTCCACCGGCTGTAGGGATGGAACCAGTAGTTCAGTTATTGCTACCGGGTGAGATTAGCTTGACGCAGTTTCTGTCTTATCATCCGCCCCGGTTTGAGGGGACAGAGTCCGGAGAAGAAGCTGAAGAGTGGCTGGAGAGACTTGAGCAGATCTTTGTATCGGCTCCTTGTGCTATTACTGCTTGGCTGAGGCTGGCGGAGTTCCAGTTGGCTAAGAAACCATTGATGTGGTGGAGGAGCACAGTGATGGAGATGAGAGCACTAGGTACCGTGATTGATTGGACGCTCTTCAGGACCAGGTTCTTGAACCGATACTTCTCCGCGGCAGCAAGACAGACGAAGGAGGATGAATTTACAAGTCTGAGGCAGGGGAACATGACAGTGGCAGACTATGCCACACAGTACTCATCACTACTGAGGTATGTCCCCCATATTGCCTCTGATGGACGTGCCAAGATGAGAAATTTCATGAAAGGACTGCGACCGGAGCTCTATGACCGGGTTATCATCAATAACCCAACTTCTTTTGATGATGCTCTCACAAGAGCGGAGCTTGCTGAGCTAGGAGTGGGAGCATATGCCATGCCACCACCGGTACCGCAACAGAGGCAGACTAGTGACAGTTTGAGGGCCTCGAGATGAGCCATTTAAACCCCGTGGTGCCTCTTCATCTTCGCGGTATGGTGGAAAGAAACACTTTGGTCAGAAACAGGATGGCAAGAAGGGTAATTGGTCGGCCAATAGAGGATCTTCACAAGGGGATAGGCCGGGAGAGCCGAGGTGCAACAATTGTGGAGGGCCACATTCTTCAAACAAGTGTCCTGCATGTTATGTTTGTGGCAAGATGGGCCACATTGCTCGGTATTGCCCCACACGGGGAGGACAGTCTGAGTTCCAGGGCAACAGGCCGAGGTTTGAGGATAGGACAGTGCAGCAGAGGCAGCAGTTTGGGCCTCGACCATCGGGAGGTCAGACAGTAGGACCACCCCAGGGACAGGTGTATGCACTGACCAGGGAGCAGGCTCAGGCAGCCCCAGAGGAGGTGATTGCCGGTACGTGTCATTTATTTACGTACCCTGCTTTTATTTTGATCGATACAGGTGCCTCCCATTCTTTTGTATCGGTGGGTTTTGTGGAAAGACACCATATGCGCACGTCTTCTTTACCCACGCCTCTCCTTGTCTCGACACCCACTGGAAGAAATGTTGTTGCTGATCAGTTTATGGCAGACTGCCTCATTTATTTTGAGGGCAACGAATTGAGATCAGACTTGATTGTGCTGGGTATGTCAGACTTCGACTGCATCTTGGGTATTGATGTTCTGAACAGATATCAGGCAGTGGTAGATTGCCGACAGAGGACAGTGAAGTTCAGACCTGAGTTGGGCAGTCAGTGGACTTTCTATGGCAGCGGGTCTCGTGCGAAGATTCCGTTGATTTCAGCGATCAAGATGTCTCAATTGTTGGAACGTGGTCACACGGGCTATCTTATTTATGCCGTGGACACGTCTGGGAAGAGTAAGGAACTAAGAGTTGAGGATGTGCCAGTAGTGGCAGAGTTCGCCGATGTATTTCCAGAAGAGATCCCAGGATTCCCACCGGCTAGGGAAGTCGAGTTTGGGATCGAGCTGTTGCCAGGGACATCCGCTATCTCTCGTGCACCTTATAGGATGGCACCGGCGGAGTTGAGAGAGTTGAAAGAGCAGTTGCAGGATCTCTTGGACAAGGGATATATACGCCCGAGCGTGTCGCCATGGGGCGCACCAGTTCTCTTTGTGAAGAAGAAGGACGGTTCGATGCGGCTGTGCATCGATTACCGGCAGCTGAATAAGACTACAGTGAAGAACAAGTATCCTCTCCCAAGGATTGACGACTTGTTTGATCAGTTGCAAGGTACCAGGGTGTATAGCAGGATTGATTTGAGGTCCGGGTATCATCAGATTTGGGTCAGAGAGGATGATGTGCAGAAGACAGCATTCCGGACACGATACGGGCATTATGAGTTCCTAGTGATGCCGTTCGGTGTGACGAATGCTCCAGCAGTCTTCATGAGTCTGATGAACAGAGTGTTTCAGCAGTATCTCGATCAGTTCGTCATCGTGTTTATTGACGACATTCTTATCTACTCCCGGAGCGAGGAAGATCATGTGAAACACTTGAGGACAGTGCTTCAGATTCTTAGAGAGCATCAGTTGTATGCTAAGCTCAGTAAGTGCGAGTTTTGGCTGAGCAGTGTAGTGTTTCTGGGGCATGTCATATCGAGCAGCGGGATATCTGTAGATCCCATGAAGATTGAGGCTGTGATGGAGTGGGCTGCCCCCACTTCTGTGCCTGAGATCCGGAGTTTTCTTGGTTTGGCCGGGTATTATCGGCGCTTTGTTGAGGGCTTTTCGAAGATTGCCAAGCCGCTGACTCAGTTGACTCAGAAGGGTGTGCCTTTCTTTTGGTCAGAAGCTTGTGAGGAGAGCTTCCAGGAGTTGAAGCACCGGTTGACGACGGCGCCAGTATTAGTGATCCCGACGGAGAACTCCAGATTTGTTCTGTATACTGATGCATCGCTTCAGGGCCTTGGGTGTGTTCTGATGCAAGATAAGCATGTGGTAGCTTATGCATCGAGGCAGTTGAAGCCGCATGAGACCAGATATCCAGTTCATGACTTGGAATTGGCGGCTATCATCTTCGCCCTGAAGATCTGGAGGCATTACTTATATGGCACTTCATTCACCATATACACGGATCACAAGAGCCTCAAGTTTCTATTCACTCAGGCGGAGATGAACATGAGACAGAGGAGATGGATGGACCTACTCAAGGACTATGACTGTGAGATAGAGTACCATCCCGGGAAAGCCAATTTGACAGCGGACGCCTTGAGCCGGAAAGTGAGGAGTTCTGCTGAGGACGTCATCCATTTGTCGGCTATGATGACCTCCTATTGCCATCTCGGCTATGATTTTGATATAGATGCATCACCAGTGTATGTCTCTACCTTATTAGCTGAGCCAGATATTTATGAGAACATCAGGAGAGCTCAGAGATCAGATACTGAGGTTCAGAGATGGTTGTCTATAGTGCATCTTGGTCAGCCGACGAAGTTCAGAGTGGCCGACGACGGATCTTTGAGATTGGGTAACCGCTGGGTAGTTCCGAGTATGCCGGAGTTGCGTAAGGGGATCTTGGAACGAGCTCACAGTAGCAGACTTAGCATCCACCCAGGCGGGAAGAAGATGTACAGAGATCTGCGTGGTCAGTTTTGGTGGAAGAGAATGAAGTCTGATGTCGTCGCTTTTGTGAAGAGGTGTCTGATCTGCCAGCAGGTTAAGGCAGAGAGGCAGAGACCTGGCGGCGAATTGAGGAGCTTGGAAATACCAAAGTGGAAGTGGGAACACATTTCCATGGACTTCGTGACTCATTTGCCGAGAAGTGCTTCAGGCTTCGATGCTTTTTGGGTGATTGTGGATCGATTGACCAAGGTGGCTCATTTTATCCCCTATAGCATGACCTTTACATTCTTGAGGATGGCGCAGTTGTATATTAGAGATGTGGTGAGATTGCATGGGATCCCCGTTTCTATTGTGTCAGATCGAGATCCGCGATTCACATCTCATTTTTGGGAAGGCCTTCAGTCAGCCTTGGGAACTGAGGTCAGATTGAGTACTGCTTATCATCCTCAGACTGATGGCCAGACCGAGCGCACTATTCAGACGCTCGAGGACATGTTAAGAGCTTGTGTTTTGGAGTTCGATGCCTCTTGGCAGGAGTCAGTGCCTTTGGTAGAGTTTTCGTATAACAATAGCTACCAGGCGAGTATTCAGATGGCTCCGTTTGAAGCTCTTTATGGCAGACGATGTAGATCACCCTTATGTTGGGATGATTTGGACAGTAGACCAGTCGGAGGGCCTGAGTTGATCCGGGAAATGGAAGAGAAGATAAAGATTATAAGGCAGAAAATGAAAGCGGCCCAAGACAGACAGGACAGCTTATGCAAATAAACGGCGGAGACCGTTGGAATTTTGGTTGGGAGATAAGGTCTTTTTGAAGATCTCGCCTTTCAGAGGCGTTGTGCGATTTGGGATGCGCGGGAAACTGTCTCCGAGGTATGTTGGACCGTACGAGATCTTGCAGCGCATCGGCACCTTAGCTTACCGACTGGCCTTGCCGCCTTCTTTATCTGGTATACATGATGTGTTTCATGTATCTATGCTGCGGAAGTATGAACCGGATCCGTCTCACGTGTTACAGCCTTCCGAAGTTCAGTTGGAATCCGATGTGTCTTATGTGGAACGGCCTGTTAGAATTCTGGATCGAGCAGACCGTAGACTTCGGAATAAAGTGATACCGATGATCAAGGTTCAGTGGGATCGCAGGGGTGTCGAGGAGGCTACGTGGGAGACGGAGCAGCATATGGTGCAGCACTACCCGGAACTATTCTCTGGTATGAGTTTATGTTTAGTTTCTGTTGGGGTAAGTGCATGTGATTTCGAGGACGAAATCTTATAAGTAGGGGAGTATTGTGACATCCCCGAAAGGGTTAATTGCTATTTGGGTTTAATTGTGTTTACATGATTAATTATGTGGTAATTGATTATGTTTTGGGATTTATTTACCTTATGGAAATGCATGGTCATGTGGATAGGGGTGACCCGGGATTGCATTTTAGGGTGCATGTGGTGCATGTTGGGTAAATATTATTGGAAGCATGATTTATTTGCCTTTAGTAGCAATTTATTAGAAATCATGTGTTTAATTGATATTTGGTGCATTTTGAGTAAATGCTTTGAAAAATATCATGTTGGGGTGTTTTATACACCATGGGATATCTTGGTATGCATTTTAATTTTAATCCAACACCTTTTGTACCCAACCCCACCCCCATCCACTCTTATTTCACTTTACCAAATCAAATCCACAAACCCTACCCCTTCCATTTTCGAGCTCAAGCCTTTGGGTGGAGAGAAGTCCTTGCAAAATCTTGTATTGTGGAGAGTATTGGGTGATTTGAGATCCCCAAGAGGTATGGGTACCTCATGCTTTAATTTTGTAAGGTTTTGTTTGAGTTTGGGTTGATTTTGAAGGGTTTTAAAATGGGTTTTGTTGGGTTGTTGTGGGTTTGGTTAATGGTTGGATTTATGGTTGTTTTAAGGTGTATTTTGGTGGTTTATGTTGATATTTATGTTGTTGGTTGGTTGGTATAAATGTTGGATTGGGTTGGAAGAAATTTTGGGAACAAAAATGGTGGAAAAACGCATGTCTGCGCGAGGCGATCGATCGCCTGAAAAGAGGCGACCGATCGCCAAGAGACAGTGGCATTTTTACGGGTTAGGCGATCGATCGCCTAAAATGGGGCGACCGATCGCCGAGAGGCAGTAGGTTTTTCAAAGGAATGGCGATCGATCGCCATGTTTGGGGCGACCGATCGCCGCTGTGTAAATTTTGAGGCGACCGATCGCCTATGGGAAGCGATCGATCGCCGCCTGTGGAATTTTGGAAAATGGTTTATTTTGTCAAATTTTTGGTATTTGGCTATTATTTGGCTTCTAATATGGGGTTGTGTGATTGTGTAGAACCATCCCAGGTAGCAACACAACCGAGGAATCGAAGCCGGACCAATTCCACTTTTGGAAAGGTACGTAGTGGACGTACGGGCACCCAACGGTAACATGTATTTTATATACTCATTGATTATGCATTGTGGATGCGGGTATATATGTGGTATTGCATTGTGAATGCATATACATGTTGATTTATGCCATATGTGGTATTGCATTGTGGATGCATATACATGGTAATTGATGCATATTGATGATAGATGCATAATATGGTTATTGGATGCACATCCCATGAGTCGTGGTCATCCTTTGATGATTTTAATGCTTGCCGCTTTTTGTATTGGTTCCGCTAAATGTGAAGCGAGGGGTGGGAGCGCCGCATGTCACATTTGAGCGTGGTTGTCATATGGGGCGAGGAAAGGGTATTTGCCGCTCTCTGTGAAGCGAGGGGTGGGAGTACCGCATGTCCATTGTAGCGAGGTTATCCTATGCCGCCCATATGAAAATAAGCGAGGGGCATTAAAATACACTGTGATGGACAGACTAGGGAATGGTGACCAATATTTGGTACAGTTGAGATGGTATATGATGTCATGACATGTTTTGGCCATTAAAAATAATCTGTTGATTATACTCATGAGTTATGGTACAGGGACAACCAAACGGGAAGCGTTTGAAATGCATGGAAAACAGGAAGTGTTTTATATTGATTATGCATTTACGCTTTATCTTCATATTGTGTTGAATATGAATGATTATTATTGCTCATGTTTGGGGGTTGTCCTTGTAGGTACCTTTTTGGCATGATAGCAAGCTTTGAACGGGTTGAGGTGGTGAGCTTGTGAAGCATTCTTTTGAGGATTTAAGGACAGGATTATTTTTGTCTAGTGTCTACTCTAGGAGTAGTGTAAAACTAGTTGATAGCATTCATTGATAAGGAATGTAATTAATCCATTCTTTTTGGAAGTCCTTATTATTATGGCATGTAATGCTTAAGCTCATAGACTCAACATGTTCTTTTCTCACTCTGATCATAACATTAGCTCTATTATGCCTTATTTCCGCACTTAAGGATTAGGGTCCTTACAGATTCTCTCAAGCCAATGAGAAAATCCTAAGAGTCAACCTAAGGTAACTTCACAAGCACCTTCCTTTGGCTCCTGTTTGTGAATGGTCTCCTCATCCCGGCACGATGCTCCATGTTCATTGATCACCATCAATAAAATAAACTACACTATTTACAAGATATAGAATTCCTCGATTCACATTCGAGGGGAACATAGGGGAGGGATTACATTTAGAATGAAATAGAGAAGGCACGACACGCAGGTCGTATTATAAATTACAAACATTCACAAATCCTATCTAATAGGTCAAAGGGCTATAACCATGCACCATGCTCAAACAACACATAAAGCATGCATTAACATTTAATTAATTAAATTCTAAACATTTAAATTTAATTCTAATTAAAACTGTAAAATAGAATTTTGAAAAATATCGTACGCTCGGGACATCACATGCCACGAACTAAAACGACTAAATCACTAACCACCATGGTTCGAACCACAAAAGCACACGGCTGGACCAATTATGGGCCTAGGGTTCGAAACCCTAGCCCATGGCCGAACCATGGCTCGAGCGGCGGCGGCGCTAGGGTTCCAAACCCTAGCCGCCTCGCACCATCTTTAATTTTTATCGAGCCAACTTGTTCGAAACACCGAAATTCATGAGCCACAAGCCACGGTCCAACCATGGACGGTTCATGACGGTGACGGCTTAACCATCTCGAGCCAAGGGTTCGAAAAACCCTAGCCCAAGCGGCGGCCGAGAGTTGATGTGACTAGGGTTCAAAACCCTAGCCTATTGGAGGCGGCGGCCGAGCCATGGTGACTAGGGTTCGAAACCCTAGCCCTTTGGTGGCAGCGGCCGTGAGCCATGCACGAGCCAATGTTCCGGTTTTGATCACGAATTATCAAATATTTCGATCCGTCAATTATATCATATATAATATTATACGATGATTTTCACAAACTCGATTTATTCCATATCATATATGAAAATACAGTTTTAAAGCATGCAATATTTGTTCTAATATGATTAACACGATTTAATCACATAAATCCGATATGAGCCTTGTACATGGCTCTGATACCACTGTAAGTAATCCTTAGAGCATACAACGCAGCGGAATAAAATTTTGGATTACTAGAACAATGGATATATACATAGGATTTCATATCGGATAAAGGAATACGAAAGTCTCACCCTTGTAGCGTGTTTGAGCAGATTCCACGGTGCACTACGTCCAACGATCCCGAGTCACGAGCAACACCTCCAAGGTCTTGCCTCAACGGTATCCACACGATTAAACGAACAAGGGACGTTCAAGAACAACTTGCTAGACTTATTCTTGAACCAAAACCAACCCCACGATTCAAAACCGTTTAAACGGCAGCCGTTCCGATCACTATTCACGTCGGCCGTGAAGATGAAGGAGGAAGGAGGCGGCGACCGTGAGGTTTAGGCTTGAGAGCTTTTAGGTTTTGATGATTGTAATATCAAGGAATGAGTTAATCTAATTAATCACCTTGTTATGATTATAAACATTTTAATTAAAGGCTTTCACAAAGCCTCATGGGCTCAAACCCATGATTTAATTAAATCCTCATAATTATTAAGACTCTATTTAATTAATTAATTCATCCAATGAATTTAATTTCCCTTTATCAATTTAATCTTTTGTGCGACCCGATAGGATCTTGTAATGTTGGCAGTGACATAAAATCTCATTTTACGTTACAAGCAAGGAGCGGTGTCTAGCAACACATCGAGGCTACCCAAATTACAAGAATGTCAATGACTCGACATAACCTTTAGAACTTGTGATAATATTAACCATGTAATTTAATCCCTTTGTCCTTTGTGTTTAGATTGAACACGATTCATGGAATAGTCATACTCGTATATTCAATCTCTATTTCTTGATCCCCAAGTAGAACTAGAATAAACGAATAAGCTCGATATCTCATATCGACACATTCGAGCATGGCCATGCATTTTAGTTCTCACTTGATCAAGGGCCAAACACATCTCCTGTTATATAGGAGGGACAAATCCTATCTCGATCAGTCAACATCCCTCTACATAATTTGTAGTGTATCCAATAGTCGCCTTTATAGATTACCCTGTTACGGGTAACGTTTGACGATATCAAGATACATAACTCCTTATGTTGGGATCTCTGATGATCACAAGTCGTAAGGATTACATACATTATTATCACTATGAGAATTGCATATGACGATCATATAACTATCCATGTTGCATTCTCATGGTGGGTCTGTCCAGTACATCGTTCTCTAACATGTACCCATGTGTTGATTTGATATCTCATATCAATGAATAATTCATCGATCAACACATACTAGTCTCTACGTATTATCATTATCCATATTCATGATAATACTTGACTAGGGACATCTTTAAGAATAATACAATATTATTCTAAGGACATTAACATATATATTAATTCACATTGCACAGTTAAAAGAATAATATATAATAATGAATTGCCATTCATAAAATCATAAACATTGTATGTCAAAACAATCATCTAATGACTTGTCTTAGGGCATATCCCAACATTAACAGTGCAAGTGTGTTTGTGAAATTCTACAGCATAACCATTGTCACACAGTTGACTATGCCGGTGACATCACCGACATTTCTTTGTACCTCTTGCAATTCTTCCAGTGATGCTCTTGATTTTGTCCATGTTTTGAAAATATGAGAAAGTTTAGCATTTTGTGTGCTAATTCTCTTGTTTTCTTCATGGAGCTGATCGTAAGAGATTTTCAGCTTATTCAGCTCGATCTGTAGATTATTACACTCACCTAGCTCAGAGCAGCTTGGTTTGATGTGCTCATCTATTTGATCATTGGCTTTAGCTTTAGTTTTCTCAAATAATTCAGCTAAAATTCTATAATCATTAGCCATGTCTTACAGTGCGGACATAAGCTCTTCACGTGTGAATTCATTTGAGTCAAGATCGAATACCTCGTCTGTTTGACTCATTTCTTCGTCTGCCATTAGTCATTGAATATCTTCTTCGCTTTCGCTGGATGAATATTCGGAGCTTTCTGAATCTGAGTCAGTGTGAACCCACTTGCTGTTTCCTTCCTCTGCTACTAGGACCTTTTGGGACTTCCCATGATGATTTTTACGATCTTTGTAGGGCTTCTTTTTCTTGTCATCACGATGCTTTTCTTTTCGTTCTTCTTTCTTCGGTCTGGTGCAATCTGCAATAAAGTGTCCGTTCTTACCACAATTGTAGCAAGCCTGATCATTACCAGCATCGTCTTTTCTCGATTTATAGTGATGAGAAGGTTTAAAATTCCTTTTATTCTTAGACATGAATTTACCAAATTTCTTGATAAATAATGACATAGCATCATTACTTATATGTTCGATAGATCGATCTGTTGTGAGGGTGGTCTGGTCTGGAATGGCTGCCAATGCTTTGTTTGGTTGAGAGATGAATGGCTCTGCTTCACCTCTGGTGATCAGTTCGAACTCATATGCCTTAAGATCTGCGAACAGATCATGAAGTTCAACTTTGTTCAGATCTTTAGACTCCCTCATTGCAATGGTCTTTACATTCCATTCTTTTGGCAGAGCTCTCATTACTTTCAGAGCAATCTCTCTGTTAGAGTATTCCTTGCCCAGACCATTTAGTTCATTGATAATACCAGTAACTCTTTCATCAAACTCGTTTAGAGTTTCTCCAATCTTCATTTTTATGCTCTCAAATCTTTGAAGAGCAACAGTCAGCTTGTTTTCCTTAGTCTGGTCGTTCCCTTCACATAGCTGTGCTATCTTCTCCCAAATTTCTTTAGCAGTAGAGCACATTTTGATTTTACTGAACATATTTTTGTCCAACATCTTGAACAAGATGTCTTTGGCAACGTTGTCTAGATTTGCTTTCTTTCTTTCTTCATTCGTCCAGAGGGATCTGTCCTTCTCGACCATTTGGGGTTCACCACCAGTAATGGAGGCTGTTGTATTGACTTTCAGAATTTTCATTGGTCCATGAGTGATGACGAACCACATATCGTCATCCTGTGCTGCCAGTTGAGCTTGCATTCTGATTCTCCAGTCATCATAGTCTTCTTTTGAGAACATGGGAATCTTGTTAAATGATGACATCAGCTCAAGTGTCTTTGTGATGATTAAGACAACCTGGCTCTGATACCACTTGTTAGGATCGGTCCGGAGTGTTTAGAGGGGGGGGTGAATGAACACTCCTATTAAAAATAATCCTTTGTGATTTCTCTCGGGTTAGTGAAAGAAATCTGTTTCTTAATCAACTTATCTGCAGAACAGACCACTGAATATTTTACTGCGGAACAGTCTGTTCTTAGATTAGTAAGAACGGCTTGATGGCTTGAATAGTATAACGAGTGCAGAATGATAAAAGACAGAATATGTTTCTGGAAGTCCGAAAGTGGTGTAATCCTTCTACGTCTCCCCTTCTTCCAATTAAGGAAGGAGTCCACTAGAAGACTTTGATTTATACAATCCTGTTGTACAAACTCAATTCAGCTGGATTTACCTCACTACCAGACTGAAACTCCTAGTCTCTCGATCTGTTCAGACACACTCTGTCTGATAGTTACAATTGATTCTCGCTTCTCTATCTTAGTACAGAATACAAAAGATAGACTTTAGTCTATGCACACAATGATCCTAAGATGATCAAATATTACAATATGATTGTGCTTATGAAGATTTTCGGCTCGAGAATGTCTGAGCTTGTAAGCTTGTGCTGTTTTGCTTTCTTTTGCGTTTTTCGATTTCTCAGACTCTCTCTTGAGCTCTGATGTTGCATCCTTATATAGTTGCATGTACCAACAACATTATTTCCCTTTATGTGCAACTTTTGATTCTGCTCAAACTCTGAGTAAGCTACAGTCTTATTCTTTTGGGCACTTGCCATTCTGGTTCATGCTTTCGGCGACTGTCAGATGAGCTCTTCTTTGTCTTCTTACCTTTTATGGTAATCTTCAGTCCTTGATCTTTTTCAGCATTAATTGAAACATTAAATGCTTCAATAAATAGCCGTTAATGATTCGGACTGAAGAGCGAAGCTTATACAACCTTGTCTGCTCTGATCTGATAATAGTTGAGTTGTTCTGAAGCTTCGATCTGGTCAGGCTGATGTTCATCGATCTGGTCAGGCTGATGTTCATCGATCCGTTCTGATTTTGCGTATACCATATCAGCTTGATCTGCTTTGAGCGATCGATCTGGTCAGTCTGATTTCTATCGATCCGCTCTGATTTGTTTTGTCATCTTAAAATCCGGAACTAACATAAGATTTTTTAAAAATTCGCGTATCGATCGATCGAAAAGATTGTTCGATCGATCGGTGCACTGTTCATTTCAGCGTTTTAAACTCTCTGCCTCGATCGATCGATCGAAAGTTTGATAAACTTGTTGCTAAATTCTCTGCCCGGATCGATCGATCGAGAAATATTCTCAATCGATCGGTGCTTTGCAAAATCTGAATTCTTCTCTTTTTCTCTTTTTCGCCTCGATTTCACCCGTTTTCTTCATTTTAGCTCATTTCTACCATTTCCGACCTATTTTCCTGAAACAAGCAAATAAATACCAAAAAGCGTAATTTCATCCAGGAAAAAGTATGAAAAACGGTAAGAAATTACAGCTAAAAACACGTAATATCTAAGCCTATCAGAGAGCATTTTAATGCATTGAATACAGGAAGTATTTGTATTAACGGTTTATGCATTTTTACATTGTGATCATATTGTTGTGAATATGATTTATTATATGCTCATGTTTTGGGGTTGTTCCTTGAGGAACTTTTGGCATGGAGGGCCAAGGCAAGGGTTGATGCGATAAGCTGTGTGAGGGCTAGTGCTACTGGTATAAAAGAACAGAGAATTCTTTTGTATAGTCTCTGCCCAGGATTAGTGTAAATATATAGCTTTTACATTCATTTTGTTGGGAATTTAACAAATTATTTTTGGAATTTTATTTTTGGCACTATGGCCTTAAGCTCATTATATCAACATGAACTCTTATACTCTGATGAATGAATGAGTAGCTCTCTTTATGCTCATAAATCACACTTAAGGTAGCGAGGCCTTACATTAGTGGTATCAGAGTAGTGGTTAGAGAACCAGGGTTGAGCGAAGGGTAGAATTAGCGAACAGGTTGGATAGATGTTCACTTATGGGCATGTTCATGCATATGGTGAATATTTGAGTATATATATGTTATACTAGCATGCTGAGTATATTGTTATTCATGTGAACTAACGAGAGTTGCATACATGAATTGATTCTGGATTATTATTGTTAACCCCTGTATTACAGCATGGCAGCCAGATACTATGAAGAGGTGGGGGATGCAATAAGTGTGAATGCAGGCATTGCTCAGACTAACCCTCTACCTCCACCAGCCGTGGGTCTGGAACCTATCGCACATCAGTTATTTCCCGGGGAACTGAGTCTGACGCAGTTCTTAACCTTCCATCCTCCTCGTTTTGAGGGGACTGAGTCTGTGGAAGAAGCTGAACGTGGCTTGAGAGGTTTAAGCAAATATTTGTGTTGGCACCATGTGCCAAGACTGCTTGGCTGAGGTTGGCCGAGTTTCAGTTGGCCAAGAAATCTTCTATGTGGTAGAAGACATCGGTTATGGAGATGAGAGCTCAGGGAGTACTAGTGGATTGGAGCTTATTCAGGACCCGATTTTTGAACCGATACTTTTCGGCGGCTGCTAGACAAATGAAGGAGGATGAGTTTACCAACTTGAAGTAGGGCAACATGATAGTTTCTAACTACGCCCTACAATACTAATCACTATTGAGGTATGTAAGGCATTTTCTGAAGGGCTTGAGGCCGGAGCTATTTGACAAGGTTCTTTCTAATAACCCAAGTTCTTTCGACGATGCTCTGACAAGGGCGGAACTAGCGGAAATCGGAGTAAGTGCCCAGAAGGATGTTGTACCCCCACAAGTGCCACCACAAAGGCCAGTATTTGATAGTCTGAGACCATGAGGGGATCAGTTTAAATCTCGTGGAAGCTCATCATCTTCCCGATTTAGTGAAGGTGAATAATAATCGTCGCATGGGGGACCATAGGGGTAATGCACTGAACAACAGGGGACCAACACAAGCAAGTAGGACTGGAGAAGTGAGATATTATTATTGTGCATGACCGCACTTGATGCGACATTGCTCAGCTTTTTATAGTTGTGGCAAGATGGGCCACGTTGTTTGGAATTGTCCTAATCGTGGAGGACAGCCGGACCTCAGGGAGAATAGGGGAAGATTTGTTGAAAGAGAGGTACAACAGAGGCAACCAATCGTGCCTCGATAATTGGGTGGTCAGACAGTGGGACCACCTCAGGGGCAAGTCTATGCACTGACGAGGGAGTAGGCTGAGGCAGCTACAGGGGAAGTGATGGCGGGTAAGTGATATTTATTTAACTACCCCGCTTTTATTTTAATAGATACATGTGCTTCCCATTCATTTGTATCTCCTGGCTTTGTCGAGAAATATCATATGTGCCCGACTCCGTTGCCCACGCCTCTTCTGGTATGGACACCCATTGGGAAGAATGTGATTGCTGACCAAGTATTAGCTGACTGCCCCATTTATTTTGAGGGCAACAATCTGAAGACAGACTTGATTTTATTGAGCATGACATATTTTGATTGCATTGTGGGCATTGATGTGGAATAGATATCAGGCAGTGGTTGATTGCCGGCAGAGGACAGTTCACTTCCAATCTGATCAGGGGATTCATTGGATGTTTTATGGGAGTGGTTCTCATCCGAAAATTTCTTTGATATCTGCTATTAAAATGTCACGGTTATTGGAACGTGGACATACGAGTTATCTTATCTATGCTATTGATGTTGCAGAAAAGAGGGAAGAGGTGAAAATTGAGGAGATACACGTGGTTGCTGAATTTGCCAATGTGTTTACGGAAGAAATTCCAGGTTTTCCGCCGAGTCGGGAAGTTGATTTTGGAATTGAACTACTACCAGGCACATCTCCTATTTATCGTGCCCCTTACAGAATGGCACACCCGAAGTTGATAGAACTGAGGTTCAGTTGCACGAACTCCTCGACAAGGGAATACATACTCCCCATTGTATCACCTTGGGGTGCACCGGTCTTATTTTTTAAGAAGAAGGATGGTTCGATGCGCTTGTGCATTGATTATAGGCAGTTGAACAAGGTTACGGTAAAGAACAAGTACCCTCTTCCGCGGATTGATGATCTGTTTGATCAGTTGCAGGGCACAAGGATTTATTCCAAGATTGACTTGAGATCTGGTTATCATCAGATACGGGTTAGAGAAGAGGATGTTCAGAAGACAACATTTTGGACTCGGTATGGACGCTATGAGTTCTTGGTCATGCCGTTCGGAGTGACGAACGTCCCTGCTGTCTTTATGAGTTTGATGAATCGGGTGTTCCAGCCGTATCTTGATCGGTTTGTCATAGTATTCATTGATGTCATCCTTATCTACTCTAGAAGCGAATAGGAGCACGTGAGACATCTGCGTGTAGTGCTTCAGATCCTTCGAGATAATCACTTGTGTGCCAAGCTCAGCAAGTGTGATTTCTGGTTGGACAGTGTGGTGTTTCTGGGTCATGTGATCTCCAGGAATGGGATATTAGTCGATCCCAGGAAATTAGAAGCAGTGATGGAATGGTCTGCGCCCACTTCTATGCCCGAGATTCAGAGTTTTCTAGGTTTGGCTGGGTATTATCGACGCTTCGTCGAAGGATTTTCTAAGATTGCTAAGCCGTTGACGCAGTTGGCTCATAAAGAAGTGTCGTTATTGGGCTGAGGCTTGTGAGTAGAGTTTTCAAGAACTGAAATATCAGTTGACGACTGTACCCGTGTTAGTGATTCACACGGAGAACGAGAGGTTCATCCTTTATACAAATGCCTCATTGCAGGGATTGGGTTGTGTGTTTATGCATGATAAGCATGTGGTAGCTTATGCTTCGAGACAGCTGAAACCGCATGAGACGAGAATTCCAATTCATGATTTGGAATTGGCAGCTATTATTTTTGCCTTGAAGATTTGGCGGCATTACTTATATAGTACATTGTTTACCATATTCACCGACCACGAGAGCCTGTAGTTTTTATTTACTCAGGCGGAACTGAACATGAGGCAGAGGAGATGGATAGACTTGTTAAAGGATTACGATTGAGAGATAGAGTACTATCCAGGCAGCGCTAACTTGACAGCTGATGCATTGAGTCGGAAGGTGAAGCATACTGTGGAGGACGTTATTCATTTGTCGGCCATGTGACTTCTTACTGTCATTTAGTTTATGGTTTTGATGTGTCTGCATCGCCGTTGGGCTCAGAAGATGGATGATGAAATACAAAGATGGACAACATTGGTCCTTCAAGGACAACCATCGAAATACAGGATGGCTAAGGACGGCACATTGAGGCTTGATAATCGTTGAGTGGTTCCGACTATGCCTGAGTTACGCCAAGGAATCTTACAACGAGCTCACAGCAGCAGATTTAGTATCCATCCGGGTGGGAAGAAGATGTATAAAGACTTGTGTGACCAGTTCTGGTGGAAGCGGATGAAACAAGATGTTATTGCATTCGTAAAGAGGTGTTTGGTTTGTTAGCAGGTGACAGCGGAGAGGCAGAGGCCTGGTGGTGAGTTGAAGAGCTTGGAGGTACCTAATGGAAGTGGGAACACATATCTATGGACTTCGTGACCCATTTGCCGAGGACTGCTTCGGGATTTGACGCCATTTGGGTGATAGTGGACAGACTGACTAAGGTGGCTCACTTTATACCCCTAAAGTATGACCTTCAAATACTTGAAAATGGCCCAGCTGTACATTCGTGATGTGGTGAGAATGCATGGGATCCCAGTATCTATTGTGTTTGATCGAGATCCATGATTTACTTCTCACTTTTGGGAAGGTCTTAAGTCAGCGTTGGGACCGAGGTCAGGTTGAATACGACATACTATCCCCAAACAGATGGCTAGACTGAGCGTACTATACAGACGCTCAAAGATATGTTGCAGGCTTGTGTACTAGGGTTTGATGCTGCATGGCAGAATAGAGTGGCTTTGGTGGAGTTCTCGTACAACAATAGCTATCAGGCGAGCATACATATTGCCCCATTTGAGGCCTTATATGGCCGACGTTGTAGATTACCACTGTATTGGGATGATTTGGATCGTAAATCGGTCGGAGGACTGGAGTTGATCCAGGGAGATGTAAGAGAATGTGAAAATGATTCGGCAGAGAATGAAAGCAGCTCAGGATAGACATGTAGCCTATGCAAATAAACAGCGACGACCGTTGGAGTTTCAGTTGGGTAACTGTCTTTTTGAAAATCTCACCTTTTAGGGGTGTAGTAAGGTTGGAATACGCGGGAAATTGTCACCGAGGTATGTTGGTCCTTATGAGATCTTGCAGCGCATTGGTACCTTGGCTTATCGTCTGGCTTTGCAACCGTCGTTATCTGACATTCATGACGTGTTTCATGTGTCAATGTTGAGGAAGTACGAGCCAGATCCATCTCATTTGTTGCAGCCTTCAGAAGTACAAATAGACTCTGATGTGTCTTATGTTGAACGACGGGTTAGAATTCTGGATCGAGCTGATTGCAGACATCGGAACAAGGTGATACCGATGGTTAAAGTTCAGTGGGATCGTAGTGTTGTCGAAGAGGTCACGTGGGAGACAGAGCGACATATGATGCAATTGTACCCGTAATTGCTTTCTGGTATGTGAATTTTGATGGTATATGCCCTAAGACAAGTCATTAGATGATTGTTTATGACATACAATGTATTATGATTTTATAAATGGCAAATCATTATTATATCTATTCGAATATCTGTGCAATATGAATTGATAAATAAGTTAATGTCCTTAGAATAATATTGTATTGTTCTTAAAGATTGTCCCTAGTCAAGTATTATCGTGAATTAGGATAATGATAATGCATTAAGACTAGTATGTTTTGATTGATGAATTGTTCATAGATATGAGATATCAAATCAACACATGGGTACATGTTAGAGAACGATGTACTGGATAGACCCACCATGAGAATGCTACATGGATAGTTATATGAGTGTCATAAGCAATTCTCATAGTGATAATAATGTATGTAATCCTTACGACTTGAGATCATCAGAGATCCCAACATAAGGAGTTATGTATCTTGATATTGTCAAACGTTACCTGTAACAGGGTAAACTATAAAGGCAAATATTGGATACACTACGAATTATGTAGAGGGATGTTAATTGATCAAGAAAGGATTTGTCCCTCCCATATAACAGGAGAAGTGTTTGGGCCCTTCAAGTATGACTAAAATGCATGGCCATGCTCGAATGAGTCGATATGTGATATCGAGCTTATTCGTTTATTCTAGTTCTACTTGGGGATCAAGAAATAAAGATTGAATATACGAGTATGACTATTCCATGACTTGTGTTCAATCTAAACACATTGGATAAAGGGATTAAATTACAAGATTAATATTATCACAAGTTCTTAGGTTATGTCGAGTCAATGACATTCTTGTAATTTGGGTAGCCTTGATGTGTTGCTAGATACCGCTCATCGCTTGTGACATAAAATGAAATTTTATGTCACTGCCAACATTGCAAGATCCTGTTGGGTTGCACAAAAGATTAAATCGATAAAGGGCTCCGTGGCAAGGTTAATTACCACTGGTAGAGTTCTCCTATAATAACAGCTATCAGGCGAGCATTCAAATGACTCCTTTTGAAGCTCTTTACGGACGACGCTGTAGGTCACCGCTGTATTGGGAGGACTTGACTAGTAAAGCGGTCGGAGGACCGGATATGATTAAGGATATGGAAGAAAAGATTAAGATGATACGCCAAAAGATGAAAGCAGCTCAGGATAGGCAAGCAGCCTATGCCAATAAGCGACGGCGACCGCTAGAATTTCAAGTGGGAGACAAGGTCTTCTTGAAAATCTCACCCTTCAGGGGTGTAGTTCGTTTGGGTATGCGGGGGAAGTTATCTCCGAGGTATGTTGGGCCGTATGAAGTATTGCAGCGTATCGGTACATTGGCTTACCGTTTGGCTCTACCGCCGTCTTTATCTGGTATTCATGATGTTTTCCACGTCTCTATGTTACGGAAGTATGAGCCAGACCCGTCTCATGTATTACAGCCTACTGAAGTGCAGTTGGACTCAGATGTATCCTACGTAGAACGACCGGTCAGAATTCTGGATCGTGAGGATCGCAGACTACGAAGCAAGATTATACCGATGGTCAAAGTTCAGTGGGATCGTCGGGGTGTCGAGGAGGCTACGAGGGAGACGGAACGACATATGATGCAGCATTACCCGGAACTATTTTCTGGTATGATTTATGTTTAGTTTCATTTTGGGTAAGTGCATGCGATTTCGAGGACGAAATCTTATAAGTAGGGGAGTAATGTGATGCCCCAAAATTAATTATATGCAATTTGGGCATTAATGATGGTTATGTGATTATTTATCATGGTAATTGATTTATGTGATGGGTAATGAAGTGTTAAAATGACTTAATTGAATTGATTGTCAATTATGAGGAAGATATGAAGTTAGAGGAAGTTTGTTGCATTCTTTTAAAATGCTTTTAAAATACCATGTTGGGGTATTTTATACATCATGTTAATTAATGGGTACAAGTTTAATTAAAATACCCCCCACTATACCTTTTCCCTTCACTTTACCAATCACTCTTAAAATCCCCAAATCATTTCCACAACCCTAACCTCACCCCATTTTCGAAATTCTTCAAAGGAGGAAGGAGGAAGCTCCACAAAACTTTTGTTTGAGTGATCTTTGTTATGATTTGGAGTCTTCAAGAGGTATGGAACCCTTCCTAAAGTTTTTATGATGTTTGGTTTTGAAATGGGGTGATTTTGAAGTGATTTATGTGGGTTTGTTTTGGGTATGTGTTGTATGTTGTTGGGTATGATTTTTGAAGTGTTTTATGTGGGTTTTAGTGAGTTTTGATGATGTTGATGTTGTAGGAAAGTTTGGATTTGAAAGGTATAAGTTGGAGCTTGAAAATGCAAAAGAATGGTGAAAAATCGCGCACCAGCAGGTGGCGATCGATCGCCCTGTATGAGGCGATCGATCGCCGAAGGCCAGTAGCAAAAATCGCTACAGGCGATCGATCGCCACATTTTTAGCGATCGATCGCCGCGAGGCAAAAAGTGAGGCGATCGATCCCCTCAAGTAGCGATCGATCGCCACTGTTTAAAACATGGAAAATGATGATTTTTATTAAATTTTTGGTATTTGGCTATTGTTTAGCTTCTAATATTGATCGTATGGTTATGTAGAACCATCCCAGGTACCCACAACTTCAAGGAGATAAAGTTCTCCAATTTCTCCACTTTTGGAAATTAAGGTACGTAAGAAACGTACGGGCATCGAACGGTAACATATTCTTATACTATGACTACGCAATAATTGTATAAGTATTTAAGATGTTTATGATGATGATAATGATAAGTAAGTTTATGATGATGTCTATGAAGTGATGATGTTTATATGATGTTTATATAATGTTACAATGTTTATGATATGGTAAGATGACATACGATAGGGTAAGATGCCCTTGTGGTATGATGCCACACGATGTTTATGATATGGTAAGATGCCATACGATAGGGTAAGATGCCCTCGTGGTAAGATGCCACACGATGTTTATGATATGGTAAGATGCCATACGATGGGGTAAGATGCCCACGTGGTGAGATGCCACACGATGATTATGATATGGTAAGATGTCATACGATAGGGTAAGATGCCCATATGCATGACTATGAAACAGGGACAACTAAGTGTGTTAATACGATTAACCAGGAAGTATATGTTACGATTATTTTCATGCATTTATTTATATGGCATTACCTTATGATGTTAAGTAATGATGTACATGCTCACGATGGGTTGTTCCTGTAGGTACACTTTTGGACCGAAGGGCCTAGGGTCGGGTTGAGGCAGTGAGCTAAAAGGAGCAAGATGAATATAGGATACAGGATTTTGATAGTCTCTACTCTAAGAGTGGTGTAAATCTATAGCTTTAACATTCATTATTGAGAATGTAATTAATTAGCTTTTGAAATTTTATTTTGGCCTGTAATCTTATTAGCTCAAAGCTACAACCGGGACCCTAAGATGTTATGAATACATGTTTAGTCCATAATACGTGTATTATATGATGTTAAGGTAGGAAGACCCTACAGGTTTGTTGTTGACGGCCTCATTTATTTTGAGGGCAACGAGATGAAGTCAGATTTGATTGTTCTAGGAATGTCAGACTTTGACTGCATTGTGGGTATTGATGTACTGAACAGGTATCAGGCAGTGGTGGACTGCAGACAGAGAACAGTTCAGTTCAGATCTGATTTGGGGGTTCAGTATACTTTTTATGGGGATGGTTCCCGCTCAAAAATCCCATTGATATCGGCTATCAAGATGGCTCAGTTATTGGAACGTGGGCATATGGGTTATCTTATTTACGCCATTGATGTTGCTGATAAGAAGAAAGAGTTAAGGGTCGAGGATATACACGTAGTCGCGGAGTTTGCCGATGTGTTCCCGGAGGAGATTCCCGGATTTCCACCGGTTAGGGAAGTCAAGTTTGAGATTGAATTACTACCGGGAACACCCGCTATTTCTCATGCCCCTTACAGGATGGCACCGGCAGAGTTAAGGGAGTTGAAAGAGCAACTACAGGAACTCCTTGACAAGGGTTACATACGCCCCAGCGTATCGCCTTGGGGTGCGCCTGTATTATTTGTGAAAAATAAAGATGGATCGATGCGTCTGTGCATCGATTACAGACAATTGAACAAGGCCACAGTGAAGAATAAATACCCTCTTCCGCGGATCGATGACTTGTTTGATCAGTTGCAGGGCACGAGGTTGTATAGTAAAATTGATTTGAGGACGGGGTACCATCAGATTCGAGTTAGAGATGAAGATGTGCAGAGCATTCCGGACCCGTTATGGTCATTATGAATTCTTGGTCATGCCGTTTGGAGTGACAAACGCCTCGGCTGTTATGAGCTTGATGAACCGAGCTGTTCCAACCATACCTTGATCAGTTCGTCATAGTGTTTATTGACGACATACTCATCTACTCTCGGAGTGAGGAAGAGCACAAGTATCATTTGAGAACAGTGCTTCAGATTCTTAGGGACAATCAGTTGTACGCCAAGCTCAGCAAGTGTGAATTTTGGTTGAGCAGCGTGGTATTTTTGGGGCACGTGATCTCTAGTAATGGGATATCTGTGGATCCCAGGAAGGTAGAGGCAGTGATGGATTGGTCTGCGCCTACATCTGTGCCCGAGATCCCGAACTTCTTTGGTTTAGCGGGTTATTACTGACGTTTCGTCGAGGGATTCTCTCAGATCGCTAAGCCGTTGACGCAGTTGACTCAGAAAGGAGTTCCGTTCTTGTGGTCTGAGGCATGTGAGCAGAGCTTCTAAGAGTTGAAGCTCCGGTTGACTACATCACCTGCATTGGTGATTCCTTCGTAGAACGAGAGGTTTGCTTTGTACACGGATGCATCACTGCAGGGTTTGGGCTGTGTACTGATGCAGGATAAGCACGTGTTGGCTTATGCTTTGAGGCAGTTGAAGCCTCATGAGACCAGATACCCAGTTCATGATTTGGAACTGGCGGCTATCATTTTCGCCTTGAAAATTTGGTGGCATTACCTTTATGGTACTTCATTTACCATTTATACGGGCCATAAGAGCTTGAAGTTCTTATTCACCCAAGCGGAACTGAATATGAGGCAAAGGAGATGGATGGACTTGCTCAAGGACTATAACTGTGAGATAGAGTACCATCCGGGGAAGGCGAACCTGACAGCTAACGCCTTGAGTAGGAAGGTGAAGTATACCACGGAGGATGTGATTCAGTTATCAACCATGATGACTTCCTGTTGTCATCTGGGATATGACTTTGATGTAGATACATCACCGGTACATGTATCGACCCTATTGGCAGAGCCGGACATCTTTGAATCTATCAGGAAAGCTCAGATGTCAGACGTTGAGGTGCAGAGATGGTTATCATTATTACGTCTGGGTCAGTCATCAAAGTTCAGAGTGGCAGAAGATGGTTCTTTGAGGCTTGGTAACCGTTGGGTAGTGCCGAGGGCACCGGAGTTGCGTCAAGGGATCTTGCATCGTGCTCATAGCAGCAGGTTTATCATACATCCAGGTGGGAGAAAGATGTACAAGGACTTATGCGACCAGTTTTGGTGGAGGCGGATGAAAAGAGACGTCATCACCTTCGTCAAGAAGTGCTTGATTTGTCAGCAAGTGAAAGCGGAGAGGCAGAGGCCTGGTGGCGAGTTGAAGAGTTTAGAGATACCGGAGTGGAAGTGGGAACACATATCTATGGACTTCGTGACCCACTTGCCAAGGACTGCCTCGGGATATGATGCGATCTGGGTGATCGTGGATAGATTGACGAAGGTGGCTCACTTCATCCCTTATTGTATGTCGTACACATACTTAAAGATGGCCCAATTGTATCTACGGGACATGGTAAGGTTGCATGGAATTCCAGTCTCAATTGTGTCTGACAGAGACCCACGGTTCACATCACATTTTTGGGAAGGTCTCCAGTCAGCTTTGGGTACGGAGGTGAGACTGAGTACAACTTATCACCCTCAGACAGATGGTCAGACAGAACGTACCATACAGACGCTCGAAGATTTGTTGAGGGCATGTTTATTGGAGTTTGATACTCCGTGGCAAGATTCAGTGCCACTAGTAGAGTTCTCTTATAATAACAGCTATCAGGCGAGCATTCAGATGGCTCCTTTTGAAGCTCTTTACGATCGACGTTGTAGGTCACCAGTTGTACTGGGAGGACTTGACTAGTAAGACGATCGGGGGACCGGATTTGATTCGAGAAATGGAAGATAAAATCAAAGTGATCCGTCAGAAAATGAAAGCGGCTCAGAATAGGCAAGCAGCCTACGCTAATAAACGGCGGCGACCGTTGGAATTCCAAGTGGGAGATAAGGTCTTTTTGAAGATCTCACCTTTCAGAGGTGTGGTTCGTTTTGGTATGCGAGGGAAGTTGTCTCCGAGGTATGTTGGGCCATATGAGATATTGCAGCGCATCCGTACTTTGGCTTACCGTTTGGATCTACCGCCGTCATTGTCTGGTATACATGACATCTTCGATGTCTCTATGTTGCGGAAGTATGAGCCAGATCCGTCTCATGTTTTACAGCCCTCGGAGGTTCAGTTGGGTTCAGATGTGTCCTACGTGGAACGACCGGTTAGAATTCTGGGTCGAGAGGATTGCAGACTTCGGAGCAATGTTATACCGATGGTAAAGGTTCAATGGGATCGTAGGGGTGTCGAGGAGGCCACGTGGGAGACGGAGCAGCATATGGTGCAGCATTACCCTGAACTATTTTCTGGTATGTGATTTATGTTTAGTTTCATTTTGGGTAAGTGCATGCGATTTCGAGGTCGAATTCTTGTAAGTAGGGGAGTATTGTGATACCCCGAAATAATTATATGCAATTTGGGCATTATGTTTATGTGATTAATTATGGTGGTAATTGAAATGCTTAGTCACATGATAGGCGTGACCCGCGGGTGCATTTCATTGTGCATGTTGGGAAATTGGGTGTTAGCATGATTTAATTGTAATGGTTGGCAAGTATTTTGGAAAGCATGAAATTATTGGGAGTTTGGTGCATTTTTGTAAAATGCTTTTAAAATACCATGTTGGGGTATTTTATACATCATGTTAATTATGGGATACAAATTTAATTAAACTCATATAACCCCACTACACCCCCACTTTATTTCACTTTTACCCATCACTCTTAAATCCCCAAATCATCCCCAACCCTAACCCACTTCCCATTTTCGAGTTTGGCAAGGCTAGGAAGGAGGAATCTTTGCAAAAGTCTCATTTGTGTGATTCTTGGTAAGATTTGAAGTCTAGGAAGGGTATAGATCATTCCTTGTTGTTTTTGTAAGGATTGGTTGTGTTTTGAGTTGTTATTTGAGTTTTGAAAATGGGTTTGTTTTGGGTTGGTATGATTTTTGGTTGGGTGTAGGATTTTTGGGTTGTTTAATGGTGTAAATTGAAGGTTTAAGGTGTTTTTATGTTTTAGGTTTGTTGGTATAAGTGTTGGTGAGGTTGTGATAGGCTTAGATTTTAAGTGTTTTTAGCTGTAATTTCTTCCCATTTTTCGTAATTTTTCCTGGATGATATTATGCTTTTGGTGTTTATTTGTTTGTTTCAGGAAAATAGGTCGGAAGTGGAAGAAATGAGCTAAAATGAAGAAAACGGGCGAAATCGAGGCGAAAAAGAGATCAAGGGAAGAAAGTGGATTTTTCAAGGCTTCGATCGATCGAGATTTATTCTCGATCGATCGAGCCAGGCAGTGTGTTGAGAAGCGGAAATTTTCAAAGCACCGATCGATCGATCGAGGCTGAGACTTCAGCAACAAAGTTTGAGAAATGTCGATCGATCGGAAAAATATCTCGATCGATCGAGCGAGGCAGTGAGTTGAGAATGCTGAAGCGAACAGTGCACCGATCGATCGAAAAAACCTATCGATCGATCGAGACGCGAAATCCTGAAGATTTTATTTTCCATGTTTATCGTGATCTTCGGGGGTTTAAAGGGAAAAATCATTCCATTCCAAGGGGGATCTCATATCAGACGAATTTTCTCCACAAAAGAGCAACCCTAGCCGTCGCCTAGCCGCCGCCAAGGAGAGCCATCTTCTCCCGGTTTTTGTCCGAGCTTGAGCCAACCGATTCCGGAGTGCAAGGAAGGAGCAAGAGAAGAAATCACGGTGCAACGCACGGATTCATCCGCCGTTTATCGTATTTCTAAACTTTGATTTCTTTGATTTTCAATTTCATTTGATGTTTTTGAGGTCGAGAGACAATTAAACTCTTATGTATTTGATTTGAATTAAATCTAGTCTATTTTATTGAGATTTAGTATCATTGTATTTGATTTATTGATTCAATTGTGTTTGAGTGTATTGATTACTATTGTTCATGAATTAATTGTTTGTTAAGATCAAAGCCTAGCTAACTTTGATTGACTGAGAGTTATAACCGAGATCGAGAGATAACGTTATAGCACGCTCTATTAATTCATGAAGTATGTTTAAGATTGAGATCGAGAGATGAAATCACATACGTGAGAACTTTGAATCGAGTGATTTAGAGTAACGAGGTTTTGAAGATTTATGCAATATCGAATTAGTAAATAGGTGCACGAGAGTGACTTGTTCTAGTTTGATATTAGTTTCTTTACAGCTCGAGAGAGTGTATTGAATAACAGCGAAAACCTTTCACCTTTAGAATCAATTGGTTGATAATTTGCTTATTCAGATGAATCATTAAAGATAACACAGTTGAACGAAGAGCTTGATAAATTTCTCGAGCGAATTACCTTTGCATATCCGGAACCGTTCATTTTATTGTTTCTTGTTTAATTTTCGTTCCTTAGTTTTAGTTTGCATTAGTTAATCACCTTCTTTAATCGTAGGCTAAATATAATTTTATTAATCTTATTTGGTACTTATACATTAGTCACTGTGGATTCGACAACCCTTACTTTCAATTAAACTATACTAAAACTTGACAACCGTGCACTTGCGGTAGAATCGCTTCACACTACACTTTGAAATATTTTCTGTTTAAAAATAAAGCGGTCAAGTTTTTGGCGCCGTTGCCGGGGACTAATCTGTATAATATCATACGAGATTAGTTAATTGTAATTTAGCCAATTTTTATTATTGCGTTTTTGTTTTTCTTTTTCATTTTCATTTGTTGATTTTTGTTAATAATTTTGTATTTTTTTGTTGTTGTCTCCTTTTGTCTATTCAGTACAGGAAGCATTCGTTTTAGTGCATGCTTAGAAGAGAGGAACCCATTCTCGAGCCGTTTGATCCAGAGATAGAGAGAACTTTACTAAGAAGATTACGAGAAGCTCGAGAAATGGCTTACAATAATGAAGCACAGAACCCAAGATCAATGATGGACTTTGCACAGCCGGCATTTCATGGATCTTTATCCAGTATCACAAGGCCGACGATTCAAGCAAACAACTTTGAGATCAAGCCGGCGATTATCCAAATGATACAGCATTCTGTAATGTTTGGGGGGGCTGCCACGGACGATCCGAACAATCACATCTCCAACTTCTTGGAGATTTGTGACACGTTTAAACATAATGGCGTCTCCGACGACGCCATCAGGTTAAGGCTCTTTCCTTTTTCATTACGAGACAAGGCTAAATCATGGTTGAATTCACTACCTGCAGGTTCAATAACAACATGGGAAGGGATGACAAAAGCATTTTTATCGAAGTACTTTCCCCCTTCCAAGACAGCAAAGATGCGGAACGATATCACTACATTTGGGCAGTTCGACCCTGAGACGTTATATGAAGCGTGGGATCGTTTTAAAGAATTGTTGAGGAGATGCCCACACCATGGTCTACCCATATGGCTGCAGGTACAAACTTTCTATAATGGTTTGTTTTCTGCTAACCGTTCGATGATAGATGCAGCATCTGGGGATCAATAATGAGGAAGACACCGGAAGAGGCATACAATTTATTGGAGGAAATGGCGTGCAACAACTACTAGTGGCAGTCAGAGAGGAGCACGCCACAGAAACCTATAGGAGTCCATCAAGTGGATGAGATTACTGCTCTTTCGGCTCAGTTGGAAGCTATGAACCGGAAGATAGACAGCATGGGAGCAGCAGCGATGCAAGCTCAAGCTATCTTATGTGACTTGTGTGGAGGTGGTCATCCTAGCATCGAATGCCAGGCAGGTAATCAGTTTAACCAATCTATTGAGGTTGTGAATTTTGTGGGTAACAGGCATCAAAACAATCAGTATTCAAACTCCTACAATCCGGGGTGGAGGAACCACCCAAATCTGAGATGGTCGAACCAGGAGAATGTGTTGAACCCGCAACCACAGGCGGGGTTCACACAAAAACCGAGTATGGAAGAACTGATGGCCAAGTTGATTTCGTCGACGGAGGTGAGGATGCAAAATCAAGATGCATCAATTAAAAATTTGGAAGTGCAGATAGGGCAGTTGGCCACGTTGATATCTGGGAGGACACAAGGTACGCTCCCGAGTGATTCTGTGAAGAATCCAAAGGAGCAGTCAAATTGACAGACGAGGAGGTGACAGTCCAGCTTGGGACTATAAATTAAGAACTTTTTTTTCCTTCCTCGAGTTTTGTTTTTAATCCCTTGTTTTAGTTTGTTTTGTTGTTAAATTTGTTTTTAGTTTATCCGTGAATGAATTCGTGAATTTTTTATTGCAGGTGTGAAAACAAAAGCAATAAGGATGTAGGCGAGGCAACCCGAGAGAAAAGTTGTTGAGAAAAATTCAATTTTTGGTTGCTGGTGCTGGCGATCGATCGAGACAAAATCTCGATCGAGACAAAATCTCGATCAATCGCCCGAAGCTTTTAGAATACGATTTGAGTTACTGCCTCGCTCGATCGATCGAGAATTATTTTCGATCGATCGAGCGAGAGAAAATTTTGAAAAAAATAGGGCACCGAAGAGCTTCTGCACAGAATCAAAATCATTTTCTCTCCTCTCCAACACAGCCCCAAATCGCCTCTCAAAAATTCTTCATCTAATCTCATCCTTATTCGATCCAATTTCCAATTTACTTCAAATCTTTGAAGTAATAATTTTTCTAATGAGATTTTAATTGCAGATTTGAAGAATTACAAGCCAAATTGGGTAGAAGTGCATCCAAAAGAGAATTCCACGGCAAGTGCCAAACTCGTCCAAGATCAGATTTTTAAGTGGTAATTGGTTTCAAATTTCACATCTTGTTATCTTTTGGTGCAATTACTTTGTGTAGCTGAATTGGGTTAGGAAGAATCAAAGTTTGGGGGAATTATTGTTGTGTTGAGTGGTATTGGCTTTGCAGTAGTTGTGGGGTGGTGTTTAGTTGCAATTAAGTGAGATATTTGAGAATAAATTAGCAAGACAATGGCTCCGAGAAAGAGGTCAAAGCAGGCAGAGGCTTCACAAAAGCAAAAGCAGGCGGAGGCCACGACTTCTGAGCAAGAGCATGACGAACAGAAGTTTGTCAATGCCACAGTTGCTGAGTTATATCCCACTTATCATAAGAAACCCCTTAGTCGTGAAAGGGGCATGAGCATGGAAAAAATTGAGTGTCCGATCATTAGGACAGCACGACGACGAGGGTGGTACCAATTTGTTCAGACACCTATTGATGCTGTGGTGCCACTGGTGAGGGAATTTTATACAAATCTTCGAATCATTCGACCAGGGCACCAAGCAATTGTTTATGTTCGAGGGAAGGATGTGTTGGTAGATCGAGCCTCAATCAATAATATTTACCGGATGCCTTTCATACACAACTGTGCGTACCAATCTTTCCGCATGAGTTTGATCAATTATGATGAGGTACTCGCAGTCATTGGCATGCCGGGAGTAGATTGGCAGCGGAATGACAAGGGAGAGCCACAGGTGGTTCTCAAGAAGCATATGACACCAGAGGCCCAAGCATGGTTCTCATTTGTCGCCTCACGGGTCATGCCTTCGACCCACACTTCGGAGCTGACGAAGGACAAAGCGGCCCTGGTTTTTGCCATTCTCACAGGGCAGGATGTGGATTTGGGTGAGATCATTAGTGATCACATCCATGAGATCGGTAGCAGCCCACCTACCTCCGCACTACCGTTTCCATCTACCATCACGGAGTTATGCAAGAGAGGCGGAGTGCAATGGGGAGAGGACGAGGAGCTACTCCCACCAAAGACCCTGATTATTGTTGACGGTCCACCACCACCTACAGGCCGAAGGAGGGCTGCCCCACGACCCTCGGACACTACACAGGCCGGAGCATCATCATCCTCTGCTGCAGAACGTACACGTGTTACATTGGATTCTATTCACAGGGATCTCCAAGATATTCGCCTGGAGCAGCAGAGTATTCATAGCATGCAGCGGGACATTCACAGCATGCAGAGAGCATTGCAGATGGACCATGAGCAGGTAGCTCAGCGTCAGATGGAGTTCATGCACTACCAGAGTGCATGGAACACTGCCATGGCCCAGGGCTTCCCAGGTTTCCAGTTCCCGCCAGAGCCACACTTTGCACCATATCAGCCGCATGCACCTCCACCTTCTGAATACCCACCATTTCCGCCATACCAGGGAGAGGAGCACCACTACCCAGTTCCCCCTCCGGAGCATGATGAGGACGACGATCAGTGACGATCGTCGTCATGGTATGTGTTTTGTCTTTGCGCTTATTTGTCTTGTACATTGAGGGCAATGCACATATTAAGTTTGGGGGGGTTTTGAGTATTTGTATATATCTTGTTTTTGCACATTCTGCTACTTTTTGCACATTCTTCTACTTGTCTTGCTTCTCTACTTGCATGACTGCACGATTTTGTGACTGATTCATCCTTGAGCCTTACCAACAAAAAAAAAAAAATTTATTGAGTTATTCTTGAGAAATGAGGAATTAGATTTGCAACGGTAATACATGATGAAATTAATCCTCATCTAGATAGGAGTCATGAAAATGTTTAACTTGTTTGTATATATCCTGTGTTGAGCATATGTTAAAACTGAGGAATAGTTTGAGCACATTTTGAGTCATGATTGAGTGAAGTATGTATTGATTAAAGTGAAAATTTGTGTTAACTATGATTAGTCTTGAGCATCTTAAATAACTCTACAATTTATTTGAAAGCACTTTGAGGCGAAATTTATAATTAGGAACTTGACTTGGAGATGATTTAGGCGATTATTGGACCGTTTGTGCCTTTCAAGCCTACCTTTTATACATCATTCCTTAGTGTCCCCTCTTGAGCCTTATTGAAAAAGAATGGTATATGCATTGCATATGATTAGACCCCCATTCGACATTCTTGGCAAACTCATTATACCCACCTTGGTTTGAGCCTAAAAGAAAATTTTTATCCATCCCTAAGGGAGTATAATGAATCTCATTCTTTGCACGGAATTGTTATATATAAATGAGTTCATTGTGAAAAAAGAATGAGCAATAAGAAAAGTTGTAGAGAAAAGCCTTGAAAAAATGAAAATATTCAAATAAGACCCAAAGTGGCCAAGGCTAGAAAAATGCGAAGAGAAGCTCAATGTTATGCGAGAAGACTTTGAACTGATTATTTTATACTCTCTTCTTTGCTTCTATCCTACCTTTTCTTTGGAGCCGACACCAAAAGGCCTAACGCCTATAAGCTTTTAAAGACCTGTTGATCCAAGTCTAGGGAATAATTACATTAGTGGTGAAGTGCTGGATAGTAGATTTGTAGAGTAATCCAAAGTAATCTTGACTTTGAGCTTTTATGGCACATTTTGATCTTAAAGATATGTACATTATTCATGTTTGACAATAGCACACACGCACGTTCCAATGTTGCGATGTATTGTTTAACTTAGGAGAAATTGCTTCTTGTTGAATTTGAATGACACTTATCGATGTGTAAGTAGGATTTCTGAGTTTTTACGTGTGTTGTAAAGATGATTCCTGCATAGTATTAAGTTTAACTCTTCTTTTTGAGCTTATTGCTTGCTCGAGGACGATCAAGTCTAAGTTTGGGGAGTTGAATAGGCTTAGATTTTAAGTGTTTTTAGCTGTAATTTCTTCCCATTTTTCGTACTTTTTCCTGGATGATATTATGCTTTTTGGTGTTTATTTGTTTGTTTCAGGAAAATAGGTCGGAAGTGGAAGAAATGAGCTAAAATGAAGAAAACGGGCGAAATCGAGGCGAAAAAAGAGATCAAAGGAAGAAAGTGGATTTTTCAAGGCTTCGATCGATCGAGATTTATTCTCGATCGATCGAGCCAGGCAGTGTGTTGAGAAGCGGAAATTTTCGAAGCACCGATCGATCGAGATTTTGTCTCGATCGATCGATCGAGGCAGAGACTCCAGCAACAAATTTTGAGAAATGTCGATCGATCGGAAAAATATCTCGATCGATCGAGCGAGGCAGTGAGTTGAGAATGCTGAAGCGAACAGTGCACCGATCGATCGAAAAAACCTTTCGATCGATCGAGACGCGAAATCCTGAAGATTTTATTTTCCATGTTTATCGTGATCTTCGGGGGGTTTAAAGGGAAAAATCATTCCATTCCAAGGGGGATCTCATATCAGACGAATTTTCTCCACAAAAGAGCAACCCTAGCCGCCGCCTAGCCGCCGCCAAGGAGAGCCATCTTCTCCAGGTTTTTGTCCGAGCTTGAGCCAACCGATTCCGGAGTGCAAGGAAGGAGCAAGAGAAGAAATCATGGTGCAACGCACGGATTCATCCGCCGTTTATCGTATTTCTAAACTTTGATTTCTTTGATTTTCAATTTCATTTGATGTTTTTGAGGTCGAGAGACAATTAAACTCTTATGTATTTGATTTGAATTAAATCTAGTCTATTTTATTGAGATTTAATATCATTGTATTTGATTTATTGATTCAATTGTGTTTGAGTGTATTGATTACTATTGTTCATGAATTAATTGTTTGTTAAGATCAAAGCCTAGCTAACTTTGATTGACTCTGAGAGTTATAACCGAGATCGAGAGATAACGTTATAGCACGCTCTATTAATTCATGAAGTATGTTTAAGATTGAGATCGAGAGATGAAATCACATACGTGAGAACTTTGAATCGAGTGATTTAGAGTAACGAGGTTTTGAAGATTTATGCAATATCGAATTAGTGTATAGGTGCACGAGAGTGACTTGTTCTAGTTTGATATTAGTTTCTTTACAGCTCGAGAGAGTGTATTGAATAACAGCGAAAACCTTTCACCTTTAGAATCAATTGGTTGATAATTTGCTTATTCAGATGAATCATTAAAGATAACACAGTTGAATGAAGAGCTTGATAAATTTCTCGAGCGAATTACCTTTGCAAATCCGGAACCGTTCATTTTATTGTTTCTTGTTTAATTTTCGTTCCTTAGTTTTAGTTTGCATTAGTTAATCACCTTCTTTAATCGTAGGCTAAATATAATTTTATTAATCTTATTTGGTACTTATACATTAGTCCCTGTGGATTCGACAACCCTTACTTTCAATTAAACTATACTAAAACTTGACAACCGTGCACTTGCGGTAGAATCGCTTCACACTACACTTTGATATTTTCTGTTTAAAAATAAAGCGGTCAGGTTGGTGAAGAATTTATGGTGCAAAAATGGTGATTTTCGATGTGCAGGGATCGGCGATCGATCGCCCGTTTCTGGCGATCGATCGCGAGCCAACAGTAGGCTCTAGAAACATTTGGCGATCGATCGCCACTTTTGGGCGATCGATCGGTGAGGCTGGCGATCGATCGCGCCAAATGTGACGATCGATCGCCGAAGACAAAAAAATTTGGCAACGGGCAATGTGATCTCGCGATCGATCGGGACATCTCAGCGATCGATCGCGAGACACAGAAAACTGTGTTTTTGATTATTTTTGTGGGATTTTTGATATTAGACTATAATTGGTTTCTAATATTGATTTGTATGGTTGTGTAGAACCGTCCCAGGTACCAACAACTTCAAGGAGATAAAGTTCTTCAACTTCTCCACTTTTGGAACTAAGGTACGTAGTGAGACGTACGGGCATCGGATGGTAAAATGTGTTTTTATGCTTTTGGCTACATATATATATCGTGGACAAGTGTGGATTACGAAATGTGTTGATATATATTGAGATAATGGTGATGCATTATGATTGTGGACTCAAGTGTTGTGTTTATATATGTGGTTAGAAATGCTTGATTGTTCCGGTAGTTGTTATATACGAGCGAGGGAGGTACTTGTCGCTGTCATATGAAGCGATGGTAATATGATATTTGCCGCTGTCATGTCGAAGCGATGTACATGCCGCTGTCATTGTCGAAGCGAGTGATATCATATGATGCCGCTATATGTCGAAGCGAGGGGTCCTAAAATTCCGCTGTTGTAACAGGACCGGAACATTCACATTTCTAGTGATTAATGTGGAATATTGTGGTTATAACTGGAACGTGGTATCGATCATTATATTGTGAACTAATGATTTTGTGCATGAGTTTATGAAACAGGAACAACAATGAAAATGTGCTAATGTGGTAAATCAGGGAGCATACATACATACATATCTCATGCAATTATTTATGTTATTGTGCTTGGATTTTGTTGAATAGTGATGTATATGCTCATGGTGAGTTGTTCCTGTAGGTACACCTTTTGGACTTGGAGGGCTATGGGCCGGGTTGAGGCAGTGAGCTACGAGGAGCATTAAGGAATTAGGATACAGGATTTTGGATAGTCTCTACTCTAGGAGTAGTGTAAATCTATAGTATCAACATTCATTATTGAGAATGTAATTAATTAGCTTTTGGAATTTTATTTTTGGACTGTAATCCTAATAGCTCAAGGCTGCAACCGGAACCATAAACTGTCTTTAATGCATGTTAGCCCTATTTATATTTTTATTACACTGTTAAGGTAGAGACCTTACATGAAGTCCTTCCAAGATGGCGGCAATTTTTCAATCATCATCGCCACTTGGAGGGCATGATTTAGCCCCATACCTTCTGCAGCAAGTTCATGATATATCAGTTGCAGCTCTTCGCATTGCTCAACAACGCTTTTGCCATCTACCATTCGATAGTCATGGAATCGACCGGCTACAAATTTTTTTGCGCCTGCGTCGTCAACTTTGTATTTCATTTCTAACGATTTCCCAAAGATCCTTCGCAGTTTCTTTGGGGGAATACACATTGAAAAGTGCATCATCAAGAGAATTCAGTACATAGTTACTACAGAGGTAGTCGTCTCTCAACCACGATTCGACTATTACAGCAGATTGAGGATCCTCTTTGTCCTCCACTGGTTTCTCCTCTTTGAGAAACGTGGTCAAGTTCAAGGTGGTCAAGAAGAATATCATCTTTTGCTGCCAACGCTTAAAGTTGGAATCTTTGAACTTCACCGGCAAATTGAGAGAACGGCATTGGGTTTCTCAGAAGTGAGATAACGACCTCAGCGTCGCTAGTTTTGATCACTGGAATCTCAGTATTCTCAACAACATGATTTGGAACCTGGTCAGCCATAAGCTAAAAACAGAATACAAACGATACAACACAAACAATATCAAACTAGTTTTAAAAACGAACAGTATAAATCTTTGATAGTGAACAAACAGTGATTGTTTGAAAATTCAACAATTTTATTTTCGGAAAACCGATTATGTTCCAAAACAGAAACAAAAAACAAAATTTGAGTTTACGATTTTTGTTCACTATTTATTTTAAATAAATAGATTGAATCAGTTTAAATAATCGTTGATATAAGTTACACTGAAATACAGAAAAATAGTAGAACTTACAGCAACAGTTTATAAACTGTAAAGAAAACACAGCAATAATATGGAAATATTTCTGGACGAGGTAACAGCAAGCCGTGTGCCCGTAAACTCAAAATTGTCAGCCTTAGCTTCTGGCCTCCTAGACAAGAGTTCCAAGGCACAACGTCCAATCACCTCTGTTCGGATTGAAGCATAACTCCGAGCAGACTACTTCGAACACTAGTAGTGTGCAGCACTCTCAAACAGTATGCAATGTATGAATGAAGAATGATTTCTAATTTGCAGATGGAGCAGCTTATATAGATGAGCAGCAGGCCTCTCCAAATGTCTCAGATATTAAGTCTAATGTTTAGTGGGGTAGATGAAATGTCTCAACACTTAACATCAAATTAATATGGATGTAAGTCTCACACTTAAATCTGACATCAATTCTGCAGGGTAGGCGAAAGTCTCAAACTTAATACTCAGCAGCATATGAAAAGTCAGGTAGATGAAAAGTCATTTCAGAAATTTGAGTAATAAAAAGATTGGGCTGCCTTCGCGGCAGCACACGTGCGGCGCGGTTAGCCGAGCGGACGGATGGTCGACGCGTGAGTGACACCCATCTTTTCTACTTAACTACACTCTATTGATTTGTATATCATTATAAACAAACCATAAATGTCTCAACTTTTCAATGTGGAATTTCTTTACCCTAATTGACTATTCATTATTAACTTACCATAATTTTGTTCCCATTAACAAAATTAATAATAATTATTAGGCTTTTAACAATTAACCCAATTATACTTTTATTAATCCCAACATCAATTTCGCCACATAAACCCATCGATAAGTGGTAGGATGAATTTTTTTTATATTTGTTTTATCTTATAGAAAACATTTTTATTTATACACACATTTGCATCTGTAAGAAAACATCACTTCCATTGAAGTATAATAAATTTAAGCAAACCCTCCTCAAAATTTATAATTACATTCAATTTTACTAGTAATAATCCACAGGAGGTTCAAGGCAACTTTCATCAGTTATAAAATCTCTGCTAAATGGAGGAGGAACAAATGGTGGAGCTGTGCATCTCAACAATGCCCAATTCACTCCTTGGAAAAATGGGTGGTGCTTGATGGCTGATGCACCCATGGTTGATCCCATCCGTCGCATCGTATCTTTAACAAGCAATTGCGATATCAAGTCCTTGGCCGTGGCCGGGATCGACACCTCTTTAGGAAACTCGAGCGCTCGAGCGATTATATTAGCCAACGTTATCTCGTGGTCCATCCCACGAAAAGGCGTAACACCATAAAACAACTCGAATATGAATATCCCTAGTGTCCACCAGTCCACTGAACTACCATGCCCTTCCCCGGACACTATCTCCGGTGCCAGGTACTCGTGCGTCCCGACGAATGACATTGAACGAACATCAATGGGCTCGGCTACTAACTCCGGACACATGTGGCGGATCGACTTCTTTTTGCGCTTGCGCTTTAGACCGAAGCATGATGCGGCAGGGACTATACAACTGGGAAGAATGCAGGAGGTCGAGCTGAAAGGAGGTGGGTCGATAGTGTACTCATTCGACGGTGGTGCGTTGGTCGGATTTTGGCCGGAGAGTACTTGAGCCAGAGTTGATGTTGAGTCGTCGCATCTCAGTGAGAGGTCGAAATCGGTGAGCATTATATGGCCATCCGATCGAACTAACACGTTTTCTGGCTTTAGATCGCGATATACTATCCCCATCATGTGAAGGTACTCTAAAGCTACCACAACCTCAGATGCATAAAACCTGTTAACACAATGAAAATCAATCACCGATCAAAATCAAGTTCTTTGAGAGTTCATAGCTGATATTATATCTTGTCAATACATGCTTCTCCAAAGGTTTAACCATCATTAATTTACATACATATAACTTGTTTCCCATCGACTGAAATTTGAACCTTTAGAATCTAAGATCCGCAATTTTAGTTTCATCACATGTATATAAATTCCTATTTTTGTCATTAATTTTCAAGTTCTGGAGGCTACATTGACACTAATTCCCTTGCAAAACTTTGCATCAACTAGGCTTAATAGTCAAAAAATAATTCAAATAGGGACACAAGAATAATGGTAAAAAGTCGGTCAATTTCAAGGAATCCCCACATTCCGCATAAGTTAGCGTAGCATATTCTATGGGATTTGGTCGCCTCTCCACTTCTTGTAATAATATAATGTATATTTTGAATTATATATTAATATCACATAAAATAGAAAAAGAGGGTTCACAAAACTTTCTACCATAATCAAAATGAGAAATTTTATGTTAATCACGGGCAGTGTTTGGGTAATATCCGATCGATTTTTAGTTAATGCTAAATATTCTATATCAACGATGATTACCCTAAAAGCAATTATAATCAGATAGTCATCAAAATAACTGTCTTATAACCACAGGCCATGTGCTTAGATGCACCCTAAAAAGTCAACTATAATACTAATATAATAATATTTCACTTTTACATAATTTAAGAATAATAATAATAATAAGGGTGAGTTAATATATGTCATTCTAATTTGAATACTTACGAATTTCCCTTCTGAGTTTAAACAATAATGTTTACTTTTCTGCTATATATTTTTATATCAAAATCATAGAGAAGATAATTATAGATTTTATACATATGTTACAAACTAGATGTGATGAATTCGTAATACAATTATTTTAAGAGTGTTTCATCAATTGTTATTCAAACTAAAGGTCAAATATTATAATAAAGATATTTGATAGGGGAGACATCTATAATTCTTCCTAATAATAATGTGTAAAAATATATATATACAAAGGGACAATAGGAAAAAAATCTTAATTTTAAATTCTTTAGATGCATAATCATAGGGCATGTATATAGAAAATCATATATCTAAATGATCATAAAAATTTGTCAAATTAATTATCTTTAGATCCATTTACATATTTTTAAATTCACAAAATGCACATTCCTGATGTTGACTTGGTATATTAATATGAAATAAATGCATGGAACGTCTGCTCTTAAGAAATATTTATTTCGAAAAAAAGCTTTTAAACTATTAACTTGGTGATACTTCGATATATTTTTACAGTATCTAAAAGATCAAAAAATTAAGGAAAAATTACGGATGCCCATATATAATAATTGTATTATTAATTCTTCCTCTAGTTTCAATAATAACATATGAACCAATAATTGTATTATGAATTCAGCCCTTTGTAACGGATGAATGGAAAATTGTAATTGTCTCGACTCACTATGATTCAACGTAAAGTCATTTGTAAACAATAAGATTTAAAATAATAGTTATGAAAACTGTATAAGGTATATATGTAATTCACCAAAAAATTAATAATTAAACTTCCCTTAAGAACTAAAACAATATATTTGTAAAGCAAACCAAATATTTATATACTAAAAAATTGGGAAAACTTTGTTTTATCGAAGATACGTAGTGAAAGGGGAAATAATTTGTTTAAAATCGATACAAATCAAATACTAATTCTAATAAAATAATCCACATAGAAATATTTATTTAATTTACAATAATAATAATAATATCATGAAGCTGGACTGAGCAAGCAAAGAGCTCAAGCGTCTCTTACCAACCGAACAGAAGTACAGTAAATTTCGTTACCACAATTAATTTAAAAGACTGAAATACGCAGAAAATGATTACTAATAGCTCATCTGACACTGATCATAATTATAATCCGAATATATCATATTGAGTATCCGTCTCAATTATAATCCGAATATATCATACTGAGTATCCATCTTAGGGAGTTGGAAGTTGTAATATTGAGTATCCGTCTTAGAGAGTTATAAGTTGTGTAATAGTTGCTTTAAAAAAACAAAAAAAAGGAAAACCCATCAATGTAAAATGGAAAAGGTCCACCATTAAATGGCCAACGCCTCTGCCAGGTGTTGACCCCACCTTCAACTATCACCCATCACTCTCCCAACTTTCAACTTCAAACTCTTAACTCACAATTTTTTGAAACATCAGACCCATTAATGGCACCAGATTAGATAATTTTTTTATGGGTTTTCATAGCAATGAATTGTCCAGCTTAGATTATACTGTTCATGCTAAGTGTCAGTACGACTGACGCACAATAACTTTTATAATTTGAACATTTATTTTTAACCGTGTCACGGGACAGTGCCACATTGTGGAGTAATGGAGGATATGGTGGCGTACCTTACGGCGAACTCGGAGAAGCGTTTGCACGGCTGGAGCTGGCGGAGGACGTGGAGATCTCCGCCAGGGCAGAATTCTGTCAACAAACACGACCATTTCGCAGACTCGATGGCGGAGTATAGCGTCGGCAAAAATGGATGGTCTAACATTTCTAGGATTTCCTTTTCAGTTCTCGCTCTGCCTTCCTTATTACGGCTCGCAATCTCCCTCTTGTCCATCACTTTCGCCGCGAAGAGCGCCGTGGATTTGGATTTACGGTGCTCCGCTCCGGATGACGCCAGGTGTGGCGCAGGCGGCGGAGGTGGAGGTTTTAGCTCCGCTAAGTACACTAAGCCGATATCGCCTGCACCTAGACGGTGGAGGAACCGGAGATCGGAGAGGGAGAGACCCGGGAAACGGCGGACGGAGTCCCAGCAGGGGTCGCCGGAGGAATGGAGTTTGAGGGCGGTGGAGGGAGGGAAAGGGGCGGAGGAGGAGGTCCAATCGGAGCCAGAGCTGGTGGAGCGGTGGATAGCGGTGGTTGTGGTAGTCGTGGTGGTGGTGGAGTTGAAGCTCATGCTCTGAAGGTCGTCGGCGATGTCTTCCACCCACGGCTCCATGGAGAGATTTACAATGTTTCTTTGTGGAATTGGTGAAGGTTTAATCTTGGGTAGCGTGGGTGGGGCTGTGTTCATTGGGTATTCTGGATTGAGTTGAGAAATATAAAAGGGTTGCCCGGGATTCATGTTTTTGTCTCTAATTTTCAGATCATTTTTTAATTTTATATTATTATGTCTTGGTATTTGATATTTTTTGTTTAATTAAATAAACTTAACTATATATATATATATATATATATATATATATATGTGGTGTGGTGGGAAAATTATACCACATCGGGTAAAATCAGTGCCCGAACAGGAAAATACCCGAAGAGGATGATACTCTTCTCGGTTCCACGTGGTCAAACAGCGGCATAAGACCCGGTCATATCGGTTAATCAACCTGAATTTCCCGGACGTGAAGGAGGAATTAATGGGAACTATTAGTGGGGTTAATGGCACAAGTGATGGAAGAGTCATTAAGGGGCATGATTAGAGAGATGTTAGTGGAGGAGTTAATGGCTAATTAGATGGCTAAATTATTGCATTAAGAAGGGGATGGGCTAGTTATTAGAGGGGGGCCGATGGTGCATAAGAGAGGAGAATAAAATTATTCTTTACATTTTTAAGTCCATTTCTTGTACAAAAAAGCATTGTAAAAATTATGGTTTATAGTGTAGATTTATACTGGACTAGGTCCCGTGATTTTTCCCATCGTTTTGGGGGGTTTTCCACGTAAAAAATATGGTGTCCTATTTATTTTCTTTATTGCACTTTCTCTACCGAATAGAGAAAATTTGTGATCACATCATTGGCGCCGTCTGTGAGAACATCTAGAGGTAAGGCGTTGATGTCTGGAGAAGGGTCATTTTTCCCTTTCTTCTCATCTCTGTCTGCATTTTTGAACTGTATTAAATCTCATTTAGGGGTCCAATGGATCCTTGTTCTTTCCATGTGTCTGCGAAGAGAGTTGAGGCATAGTGTAAGGCCTCTCTACCTTAACAGTGTAAAAACAATATAAATAGGGGTAACATGCATTAAAGACAGTTTATGGATTCCGGTTGTAGCCTTGAGCTAACAGGATTACAGGCCAAAAATAAAATTCCAAAAGCTAATTAATTACATTCCCATAATGAATGTTAATACTATAGATTTACACTACTCCTAGAGTAGAGACTATCCAAAAATCCTGTATCCTAATTCCTTAATGCTCCTCGTAGCTCACTGCTTCAACCCGGCCCATAGCCCTCCAAGTCCAAAAGGTGTACCTACAGGAACAACTCACCATGAGCATATACATCACTATTCAACAAAATCCAAGCACGATAACATAAATTATTGCATGAGATATATATGTATGTATGCTCCCTGATTTACCACATTTGCACATTTTCATTGTTGTTCCTGTTTCATAAACTCATGCACATAATCATTAGTTCATAACATAATGATCGATACCACGTTCCAGTTATAACCACAATATTCCACATTGATCACTAGAAATGTGACTGTTCCGGTCCTGTTACAACAGCGGAATTTTAGGATCCCTCGCTTCGACATATAGCGACATCATATGATATCCCTCGCTTCGACAATGACAGCGGCATTGTAATGCCCAGTTTATTTTGCTTATATTTAATTGTGTAAATGGTAAATTATGGGATAATTTATGTGAATAATTCCGGACCTCGTATTTGTTGGGATATGCCCTAAGACAAGTCATTAGATGATTGTTTAAGACATACAATGTTTATGGATTTATGAATGGCAATTCATTATTATATATTATTCTTTCTAACTGTTCACAATGAATTAATATATATGTTAATGTCCTTAGAATAATATTGTATTATTCTTAAAGATGTTCCTAGTCAAGTATTATCATGAAAGGGATAATGATAATACGTAGAGACTAGTATATGTTGATCGATGAATTGTTCATTGATATGAGATATCAAATCAACATATGGGTACATGTTAGAGAACGATGTACTGAACAGACCCACCATGAGAATGCAACATGGATAGTTATATGATCGTCATATGCAATTCTCATAGTGATAATAATGTATGTAATCCTTACGACTTGTGATCATCAGAGATCCCAACATAAGGAGTTATGTATCTTGATATCGTCAAACGTTACCCGTAACAGGGTATACTATAAAGGCGACTATTGGATACACTACGAATTATGTAGAGGGATGTTGACTGATCGAGATAGGATTTGTCCCTCCTATATAACAGGAGATGTGTTTGGCCCTTGATCAAGTGAGAACTAAAATGCATGGCCATGCTCGAATGAGTCGATATGAGATATCGAGCTTATTCGTTTATTCTAGTTCTACTTGGGGATCAAGAAATAAAGATTGGATATACGAGTATGACTATTCCATGACTCGTGTTCAATCTAAACACAAAGGACAAAGGGATTAAGTTACATGATTAATATTATCACAAGTTCTAAAGGTTATGTCGAGTCATTGACATTCTCGTAATTTGGGTAGCATCGATGTGTTGCTAGATACCGCTCGATGCTTGCGACATAAAATGAGACTTTATGTCACTGCCAACATTACGAGATCCTATCGGGTCGCACAAAAGATTAAATCAAGAAGGGAAATTAAATTCATGGGATGAATTAAATAATTAAGAGGAGTCTTAATTAATAATCATAAGGATTAATTAAATCATGGGCTTAAGCCCATGAAGCTTTAAGAAAGCCTTTAATTAATCATATTTAATATGATTGCATGGGTTTTAATTGTAAGACAATTTTAATATCACAAAACCTACACCATAGGAAGCATCGGCCGCCGCTCTCCCTCTCTCTCTCGGTTTGCTTGATAGCTGTAGGGGGCTTGGAGGTGTTCGAACCGTTTTCGATTTAGAATCGAGTTTGCTTCGTGTATTGGTTTAATAACTTGTCTAGCAACTTGTTATTAAATCATCCCTTCATTCGATTTGATCGTATGGATACCGTTGAGGCAAAACCAATCGAGTTTTGCTTAGTGACTCGGAGAAGGCGTAAGACGTGGTGCAGCTCTGTGGATTCGGCCTCAAACACGCTACAAGGGTAAGACACTTGTAATTCTCTAATCCGATATGAATCCCTATGTATAGATCGCTGGTTTGTAATCCCAAAATTTTATTCCGCTGCGCTGTATGCTCATGGGGTTACTTACAGTGGTATCAGAGCCGTGTACAAGGCTCATATCGGATTTATGTGGTTAAATAGTTTAATCATGTTAGAATTAATATTGCATGTTAATTAAACTGTTTAAATTCATATTTGATATGAAATTAATTTTAGTTTATGAAAATCATCGTAGTAATTGTATTTGATATAATTGGCGAATAAAATTATTTATTGAGCATAAACTTTCGGCCACCACCATCACAAATGTCACCATGGCTAGCCACATGAGGGCTAGGGTTTTGGAACCCTTGGCTCGAGATGGCTTAGTCGTTGTGGCTAATAATTGTGCATGGAAGTGTCGAAAATTAATTAGGGTTTAGAACCCATTGGGCATGACGGCTAGCTCATGACGGCTAGGGTTTCGAACCCTAATAGCCGTGCATGGCTCGGCCATCATCGCCCTATTTTCTTAAATTTTGATGCTTGGATGAGTTTTGAACTCCTTGACTCGATAATGGTTTATGCATGCATGGATTAGTAACTTTACCACATGAGAGCAAGGATTTTCGAAACCCTTAGCTCGAGATGGTTGAGCGAACCCCGTGCATGGCATGACCGTGACTCGTGGCTAACAAATTCCGGCGTTTAAAACAAGATGGCTCGATAAAAACATCAAAAGGGTGCGAGGCGGCTAGGGTTGGAACCCTAGTGCCGCCGCCGCATGGACCATGGCTCGGCCATGGGCTAGGGTTTCGAACCCTAGGCCCACTATTGGTCCAGCCGTGGGTTTTGGTTCGAACCATGGTGGTTCGTGTTTTAGTCGCTTTAGTTCGTGGCATGTGATGTCCCGAGCGTACGATAATTTTTCAAAAATTATATTACAGTTTTAATTAAAATTAAATTTAAAATGTTTAGAATTTAATTAATTAAATGTTAATGCATGCTTTATGTGTTGTTTGAGCATGGTGCGTGGTTATAGCCCTTTGACCTATTAGATAGGATTTGTGAATGATTGTAATTTATAATACGACCTGCGAGTCGTGCCTTTCTTTATTTTATTCTAAATGTAATCCCTCCCCTATGTTCCCCTCGAATGTGAATCGAGGAATTCTATATCTTGTAAATAGTATAGTTTATTTTATTGATGGTGATCAATGAAGATGGAGCATCGTGCCGGGATGAGGAGGCCATTCACAAATTGGAGCCAAAGGAAGGTGCTTATGAAGTTACCTTAGGTTGACTCATAGGAGTTTCTCATTGGCTTGAGAAACTCATTAGTAGGGGCTATAACCATGTCACGTTTTAATTATGTATGTTGATGCATGATTTATCTTATGTTTTAGTTTGATAATAGTATTTCACATATATGTAGATATGTATACAACTATATGTAGTGGACATATTTTAAATTATCAAATTAATCATGAGATCAATAAATCCCTCTAAAATATTAAGTTTTAGATGCCTTCCAAATAAAAGTACTCGTCAATAACTTCGATTGTACATGTGTGGGTTTGCCAAAGCAAAGCACCGTGGCAATCTTAGTAAGGCGCGAAAGGATAAAAGTGATATCCGTCATACTTTAATTGGGTACGACTTAACTAGGTTATCTCAATAGGATTGGGAACCTAGAGGCATGGGTTGGATTATAATTCATTAGATGAATTGAACAAAGTGTTGTTCGTCCAACTATCCAAGAATTATATGTGATGTAATTGACAAAGTGTTGTCTACCTAAATAACCGAGTCTTGGGCGATTAGCCAAAGCTAACTCAAGATTAGGCGAAATATGGATCTTGGCCCACCTAAAAGTTTCGAGGGTTGATATTTTTCAAATAAAATAGTGGGAGTATCATTTAATATAAGACCATGTTAAATGATTTAAATCATAAACTTATTTTGCATATTTATATTGTAGATATCCATGGCAACTAACAACGTTACTAGCACTTTATCACTGCGATCGGTCCTTGAGAAGGACAAATTAAATGGGACAAATTTCCTAGACTGGCATAGGAACTTGAGGATAGTCCTCAAACAAGAAAAGAAACAATATGTTCTAGAGGAACCCTTGCTCGCTGAGGAACCTCCCCTAACAGCTACAAGAGCTGAAAAAGATGCTTACAAGAAGCATCAGAGTGACGCACTTGATGTTGGGTGCCTCATGCTTGCCACTATGAACTCTGAGCTTCAGAAGCAACATGAGGAAATGGAGGCGTTCGATATGATCGAACACTTAAAGCAGTTGTACCAACAGCAAGCTAGACAAGAGAGGTATGACGTCTCTAAAGCGTTATTCCAGTGCAGGATGGTAGAAGGAAGCTTAGTTGGAACTCATGTGCTCAAGATGATTGGGTACATTGAGAATCTGGACAAGCTAGGTTTTTCATTGGACCAAGAGTTGGCCACAGATGTAATCTTGCAATCGTTGCCGGAGAGCTTCAGTCAATTTGTAGTAAATTACAATATGACTGATATGGAAAAGACTCTGCCCCAGTTGCTTGGTATGTTGAGAACATATGAAGCAAACACTAAGAAGACTAAGTCCACAAATGTCCTTATTGTGAATAAAGGCAAAGGAAGGGCCAAAGCTAAAGGCAACAAGAAAGCAAAGAAAGTCTTTGCTAAATCTAAGCCAAAGTCTTCTGCACTGAAGCCAAAGGGAGGGATAGCAAAGGAAGGGAACTGTTTCCATTGCGGTGAGACCGGCCATTGGAAAAGGAACTGCAAAGTATATCTGGAGGATCTAAAGAAAGGAAGTGTGACTTCCGCTTCAGGTATTTTTGTTATAGAAGTCAATTTATCTACTTCTTCATCATGGGTATTAGATACTGGATGTGGATCTCACATTTGTGTAAATGTGCAGGATCTCAAAAGGAGTAGGACATTGGCAAAAGGTGAAGTTGATCTCCGAGTTGGAAATGGAGCAAGAGTTGCTGCATTAGCTATAGGAGATTATCATTTAGCTTTACCTTCTGGTTTATCGTTGATTTTAAAAGACTGTTATTTTGTGCCTTCAATTACTAAAAACATTATTTCTATTTCTTGTTTAGACAAGTATGGTTTTTCATTTATAATAAAGGACAATTGTTGTTCTATTTATTTAAATGATATGTTTTATGCTAGTGCACAAATGGTGAATGGTCTTTATGTATTAAATCTTGATATGCCTATCTATAACATAAATACTAAAAGGATTAAAAATAATGATTGTAATCCGACTTATCTCTGGCACTGTCGCTTGGGCCACATAAACGAGAACCGCATATCTAAACTTCATAAGGATGGAGTATTAGATTCATTTGATTTTGAATCATATGAAACATGCGAATCTTGTTTAATGGGCAAGATGACTAAAGCCCCTTTCAAGGGACATGTTGAAAGGGCAAATGTTTTATTGGGACTAATACATAGTGATGTATGTGGACCAATAAGTACGCAAGCTAGAGGTGGTTTTCAATACTTCGTTACATTTACTGATGACCTCAGTAGATATGGGTATGTGTACCTAATGAAACATAAACATGAAACCTTTGAAAAGTTCAAAGATTTCAAGAATGAAGTACAAAACCAACTTGGCAAAAGTATCAAAATCCTTCGATCAGATCGAGGAGGTGAATACTTAAGCCAAGAGTTTCATGACTATCTAAAGGAGTGTGGGATAGTCCCACAACTCACTCCTCCGTATACTCCACAATGGAATGGTGTATCCGAGAGGAGAAATCGAACCTTGTTAGACATGGTTAGATCAATGATGAGTCATGCAGATCTTCCGATATCATTTTGGGGACACGCTCTAGAAACAGCGATTTTCTTACTGAACCGTGTTCCATCTAAATCAGTGGAAAAGACACCATATGAGATATGGACTGGGAAGCGTCCTAGTATGTCTTTTATGAAGATTTGGGGTTGTGAGGCTTTCGTTAGACGTCACGCCACTAACAAACTTGGACCCAAATCTGATAAGTGTTTATTTGTGGGGTATCCTAAGGAAACGAAAGGATACTATTTCTACTATCCCACCGAGAACAAAGTAGTTGTTGCTCGGACTGGTGTATTTCTTGAAAGAGAATTTATCTCTAGAAAAACCAGTGGGAGAAAAATAGAACTTAGTGAAGTTCAACCACAAGAAAACACTGACCTGAGATTGAGATGGAAACAGAGCAGGCACCACAAACTGTTGTGGAAGAAGTACCTGCTCAAGAGACACAAGCCCAGCGTAGGTCTGTAAGAGAACACCGGGAGCCACAGAGATATGGATTTCTTGTGACTCAACAAGGTGACTTACTACTTATTGATGAGGATGAGCCGTCATCTTATCAACAAGCTATAATGGGCAATGATTCTGAGAAATGGCAAGAGGCCATGAAATCTGAGATGGGAATCCATGTACGCAAACCAAGTATGGACTTTGGTTGATCCACCTGAAGGGGTACGACCCATAGGGTGCAAATGGATTTTCAAGAAAAAGACCGATATGGATGGTAATGTACAAACCTATAAAGGTCGACTGGTTGCAAAAGGATTCAAACAAATTCATGGTATTGACTATGATGAAACCTTTTCACCAGTGGCCATGGTTAAATCCATAAGGATCTTACTTGCAATAGCTGCATTTCATGATTATGAAATCTGGCAGATGGATGTCAAAACAGCTTTCCTTAATGGAAATCTGCTCGAGGATGTGTACATGACACAGCCCGAGGGTTTTGTCGATCCAAAGGATGCTGGAAAGATATGCAAGCTACAACGATCCATTTATGGATTGAAGCAAGCTTCTCGGAGTTGGAATCTTCGTTTTGATGATGCAATCAAAGAGTTTGGTTTTTATCAAAAATGAAGATGAACCTTGTGTCTACAAGAAGGTCAGTGGGAGCGTAATCATTTTCCTAGTGTTGTATGTAGATGAGATACTTCTTATTGGAAATGATATCCCTGCCTTGCAATCTGTAAAGATTTGGCTAGGGAATTGCTTTTCGATGAAAGACTTAGGAGAAGCCACCTATGTATTAGGAATCAAGATCTATAGAGATAGATCGAGAAGGCTTCTTGGTCTAAGTCAAAGTACATACATAGACAAGGTGCTTAAAAGGTTTAGCATGCAAGAATCTAAGAAAGGATTCGTGCCTATGACACATGGTATTTATCTCTCGAAGGAACAGTGTCCTTCAACACCAGATGAGAGACAACGCATGAGTAAGATTCCATACGCATCAGCTATTGGATCTATCATGTATGCCACTGATATGTACTCGTCCCGATGTATCGTATGCTTTGAGCATGACGAGCAGATATCAAGTTGATCCAGGTGAAGGTCACTGGATTGCTGTCAAGAATATCCTAAAGTACTTGAGAAGGACTAAGGATACATTCTTGATTTATGGAGGTGAGGAAGAGCTCAATGTAATGGGTTACACTGATGCAAGCTTCCAAACCGACAAAGATGATTTTCGATCGCAATCTGGATATGTGTATTGCCTGAATGGAGGTGCTGTGAGCTGGAAGAGTTCAAAGCAAGAAACAGTAGCCGATTCTACAACGGAAGCTGAGTATATTGCTGCCTCGGATGCAGCAAAGGAAGCTGTTTGGATGAGGAAGTTCATTTCTGAACTTGGAGTGGTGCCTAGCATTAAAGATCCGATAGAACTCTATTGTGACAACAATGGAGCGATCGCATTGGCTAAGGAACCAAGATCTCACCAAAGATCCAAGCACATACTTAGGCGTTTCCATTTCATTCGAGAAATCGTTGAAAGGGGAGATGTTAAAATATGCAAAGTACCAACAGATGATAATGTATCTGACCCATTGACGAAGCCGCTGTCACAGCAGAAGCATGATCGTCATATTAGATCTCTAGGCATTAGGTATATGTCTGAGTGGTCTTAGTGCAAGTGGGAGATTTGTTGGGATATGCCCTAAGACAAGTCATTAGATGATTGTTTAAGACATACAATGTTTATGGATTTATGAATGGCAATTCATTATTATATATTATTCTTTTTAACTGTTCACAATTGAATTAATATATATGTTAATGTCCTTAGAATAATATTGTATTATTCTTAAAGATGTTCCTAGTCAAGTATTATCATGAAAGGGATAATGATAATACGTAGAGACTAGTATATGTTGATCGATGAATTGTTCATTGATATGAGATATCAAATCAACATATGGGTACATGTTAGAGAACGATGTACTGAACAGACCCACCATGAGAATGCAACATGGATAGTTATATGATCGTCATATGCAATTCTCATAGTGATAATAATGTATGTAATCCTTACGACTTGTGATCATCAGAGATCCCAACATAAGGAGTTATGTATCTTGATATCGTCAAACGTTACCCTTAACAGGGTATACTATAAAGGCGACTATTGGATACACTACGAATTATGTAGAGGGATGTTGACTGATCGAGATAGGATTTGTCCCTCCTATATAACAGGAGATGTGTTTGGCCCTTGATCAAGTGAGAACTAAAATGCATGGCCATGCTCGAATGAGTCGATATGAGATATCGAGCTTATTCGTTTATTCTAGTTCTACCTTGGGGATCAAGAAATAAAGATTGGATATACGAGTATGACTATTCCATGACTCGTGTTCAATCTAAACACAAAGGACAAAGGGATTAAGTTACATGATTAATATTATCACAAGTTCTAAAGGTTATGTCGAGTCATTGACATTCTCGTAATTTGGGTAGCATCGATGTGTTGCTAGATACCGCTCGATGCTTGCGACATAAAATGAGACTTTATGTCACTGCCAACATTACGAGATCCTATCGGGTCGCACAAAAGATTAAATCAAGAAGGGAAATTAAATTCATGGGATGAATTAAATAATTAAGAGGAGTCTTAATTAATAATCATAAGGATTAATTAAATCATGGGCTTAAGCCCATGAAGCTTTAAGAAAGCCTCTAATTAATCATATTTAATATGATTGCATGGGTTTTAATTGTAAGACAATTTTAATATCACAAAACCTACACCATAGGAAGCATCGGCCGCCGCTCTCCCTCTCTCTCTCGGTTTGCTTGATAGCTGTAGGGGGCTTGGAGGTGTTCGAACCGTTTTCGATTTAGAATCGAGTTTGCTTCGTGTATTGGTTTAATAACTTGTCTAGCAACTTGTTATTAAATCATCCCTTCATTCGATTTGATCGTGTGGATACCGTTGAGGCAAAACCAATCGAGTTTTGCTTAGTGACTCGGAGAAGGCGTAAGACGTGGTGCAGCTCCGTGGATTCGGCCTCAAACACGCTACAAGGTAAGACACTTGTAATTCTCTAATCCGATATGAATCCCTATGTATAGATCGCTGGTTTGTAATCCCAAAATTTTATTCCGCTGCGCTGTATGCTCATGGGGTTACTTACAGTATTTGGGGCGGGCCGTATTATTTGTGCACATATGGAACTTTATCATGATTTAAATGCTTGGGGGACTTTTATTGGTAGGTTTTATTTTATTGGGGGATTTGTGAAAAATAGATTAACTTGAAAGTATTTAATTGGAGGTGGAGAATTATATTTGTTTTGGGATGAATTAATGTAGGTGAAATGGCATTCTTTTAAGAGGGCTTTTTTTTTTTAAAACAAATAATCCTATACACACACCCATACACAAAAATCGATCACCTCCTTCTCTCCCCCAACAAAAAACATCGGCCATCTCCTTCTCCCCCAAAGAAGAAAATCGAAGACCCCTCTTCAAGTTAACTTTGGAAACTCTTGTGGGTAAGATTCCTCTCCCCCTTGGCCCTCTTTTCCCCTAGCATAATCTAGTGTCTGGGGTGTGCTTTGATGTGTGGAGTTCGAAATTTTAGGGCTGTGATGGCTGATTTTATTTCGAAAATTTTGGGGCTTTTGGAGGGCTAGGTTTGGTTATTATTTGGTATTGAATTTGAAGTGTGTTGGGATGTTATTTTAGTGTGTGCAGAATGTGGGTTTGTGTGTGTGCTGTGTGTGCAGAGTGTGGGTTGTGCGTGAGTTGTGTGTGTGAGTGTGTGTGTGGAGTAGATCCTTATGCATGTATAAATGAACTCCAACTTGTTTTGGCATGTATAAAAGATGATTATTCATATTGGGAATTGATTGGGCATGTGATTGTGTGTTTAGATGGTGTTCATGCAAGTAATTATGTATTCCTACATGTATTGAAGTGTTGTAATTGGGAATTGGAGAGTATGAGGAAATGCTATTAATTGTTAGAAGGAAATTGTTGATTTGTGAATTAACTAGTATCATTGTTGGTTAAAATATGAAGATTTAAAAACCATGCATGGAAGGTGTTTGTTAATATGCTTAAATGTGATTCTAGTGAAGGTCTAAGCCTTGTTAGTTGCTAGTAGGTGGTGAAAAGAATTAACTTCTATGGATTGTAGCCATTGTAATACTTTGGTGGGTGTTGGGCTATGGCGTGGAATATATTACCTTTAGAGGCATGTATGGTATGTGTTATAACATGGAATAAAGGCTTTATGTTTGGATTATAGAAAAATCGGTTATTTATGGTAGAACCTCTTGTGTACATGGATTCTTCCTTGCATGTCTTGTTGCTTGAATCATTTTGGTGTTGTTTTGGGTGTTTTAAGCATGTTGGGTGTTAAATTGAGGTTTGTGTTGGGAAGTTGAATTATGTAATGTTATGGGCATGGCTTTGTGTTTGAATGTGAGATTATGTCCATCAAGTATTGGTTAAGAATTGACCCTTAAACTTTTGAGTTCGTATAGAGTCTTCTTGGGCTCTCGGACAACAAGGAGGGTAACTTGACGGTAAACACAGATTATAAGGTACGTGGTGACGTACGAGCAGGTATCATATGAATTATTTCATATTCCAGTATTCATATATGTGAATAATTGTGATGACTGAATATAAGAGAACGAATATGTGAAATGAGTTTGATATATGTGCTATGGGGACACGTAAATGTACGTTGTCCGGATTGGGAGTTGGGTATTATGTGAATTGAGTTTGATAAATGTGGTATGGTGGACACGTAAATGTACGTGGTCCAGATATGGAGTTGGGTATGGATGCCTTTGCCATGACCAGTATGAGAAAGTGTTGAGTGAGATAGATGGATAGACAAAACTGCATTGACATGGAATTATTTATGATTGAGCATGAATAATAGATCCTTGTTGTATTGAATTCATTGTGTGGTTGAGTATCATATTTTCAGTGTCGATACTAAACTTGATGTTATGAAAGCGTGTAAGCTTGAAACATGAACATTGTGTGGAAGCTATACGGATTCAGAACTTCACAGGGATTACATTTTATCGATTTTTGATACTCTTAAATCGTGATATCATTATCTTTATGCATTGTTATGATATGGGTAGTGTGATGTTGGTATGCTCACCCTGTGTGGGGGCTGTTTCTGTTGAAACAGATATTACAGCTACAAGGTTATTTTGGCGTAGCAAGCTCAAGCTTGGTTGGACAATATTGCTTCCTGAAGCGTAGAGTGAGATTGAGTAAATGGTATACATTATTTATGCAACTAGATGGGTATGCATTATTTGTTGCTCGTATGTGAGCACTTGGAGTCGTGTATATGGACTGTATAATGGTGTTGAAGTCCACTTTTTATATCTCCCTAGTACTGTGTCTTCCCTGGCCGGGAACTTACTTATGTTATTTTAGTATTGTGTTTTTCCCTGGCTGGGAGTTAGTTTTAGTGATGTGTTATATTTTCGGATAACCCAAATTATGGGGAGACTCTGCCCAAATTTTTATAAAAGTCATGGGGATTATGTGAAGCATGTAATGATTCTTTAAAGAAAAGAAATTTCTACATACTCAAATGATGTCATAATTGCATTATTGACGTGTTCGGACGTTGGGGTCTTACAGGCATGTACATCGCTTCGACATGACAGCGGCAAATATCAGTATTACCATCGCTTCATATGACAGCGACAAGTACCTCCCTCGCTTGTATATAACAACTACCGGAACAATCAAGCATTTCCAACCACATATATATAAACACAATATTTGAGTCCACAATCATAATGCATCACCATTATCTCAATATATATATCAACACATTTCGTAATCCACACTTGTCCACGATATATATAGCCAAAAGCGTAAGAAAACATTTTACCGTCCGATTCCCGTACGTCTCACTACTTACCTTAGTCTCAAAAGTGGAGAAGTTGAAGAACTTTATCTCCTTGAAGTTGTTGGTACCTGGGATGGTTCTACACAACCATACAAATCAATATTAGAAGTCAATTATAGTCCAATATCAAAAAAATCCGCAAAATAATCATTTCCCAAAATTCAGCAGCTGGCGATCGATCGCTGCATCGAGGCGATCGATCGCGAGCCTTACCGATCGATCGCGTCGATGTAGCGATCGATCGCCAGACCTCACTGGCTCGCGGCGATCGATCGCCTGCAACACTTTTTGCCACTGGCCTTTGGCGATCGATCGCTGCATTCGTAACGATCGATTGCAACCTGTGTGCGCGCGATTCTTCACCATTTTTTGAGCATTTTCCAAGTTCTACCATATCCCCTTCAAACCCAAACATTCCAACAACTCAAATATCATCATAACTCACTAAAACCCACATGAAACACCTCAAAAAATATAACCCAACCACATACAACACATACTCAAAAACAAATCCACAAAAATCCCAAAATGCTAACCCATTTCAAAACCAAACACCATTAAAACTTTAGGAAGGGTTCCATACCTCTTGAGGACTCCAAATCCCACCAATAATCTCACAAACAAAGATTTTGTGAAGATTTATCTTTCCTCCTTTGCCAAATTTCGAAAATGGGAAGTGGGTTAGGGTTGGGGATGAAATTTGGGGATTTAAGAGTGATGGGTAAAGTGAATGTAAAGTGGGGGGGGGGGGGGGGGGGGGGGGGGGGGGGTTGTAGTGGGGTTATAAGAGTTTATAATTAAATTTGTACCCCCATTAATTAACATGATGTATAAAATACCCAACATGGTATTTTAAAAGCATTTTACAAAAATGCACCAAACTCCCAATAAATTCATGCTTTCCAAATAATTGCCAGCCATTACATTTAAATCATGCTAACACCCAATTTTCCAACATGCACAACATACACCCTGAAATGCACCCCCGGGTCACGCCTACCATGTGACTAACCATTTCAACAAGATAATTAATTCCAACACATAATTTAATTATCACCATAATTAATCACATAAACATAATTAATGCCCAAATGCATATAATTATTTCGGGGGTATCACAATACTCCCCTACTTACAAGATTTCAACCTCGAAATCGCATGCACTTACCCAAAACAAAACTAAACATAAATCACATACCAGAAAATAGTCCCGGGTAATACTGCACCATATGCTGCTCCATCTTCCACGTGGCCTCCTCGACACCCCTACGATCCCACTGAAACTTTACCATCGGTATAACCTTGCTCCGAAGTCTGCGATCCTCTCGACCCAGAATTCTAACCGGTCGTTCCTCGTAGGACACATCTGAACCTAACTGAACCTCTGAGGGTTGTAAAACATGAGACGGATCGGGTTCATACTTCCGCAACATAGAGACATGGAAGACGTTTGTATACGAGACAATGACGGCGGTAGAGCCAAATGGTAAGCCAAAGTACCGATGCGCTGCAATATCTCGTATGGCCCAACATACCTCAGAGACAACTTCCCGCGCATACCAAAACGAACCACACCTCTAAAGGTGAGATCTTCAAAAAGACCTTATCTCCCACGTGGAATTCCAACGGTCGCCGCAGTCTGCTTGCCTATCCTGAGCCGCTTTCATTTTCTGACGGATCACATTGATTTTCTCTTCCATTTCTCGAATCAAATCCGGTCCCTCGATGTAATTCCCCCGAAATATCATGTAATTATGTGCTATGATGATGATTTACGATGTGTTTAAGAGGGTTGTGGTGCATTTAATTGGAGGCTATGTTTATGTTATGATGATATGATGTGGGAAGCATGTTGAGTGTTTTAGGGGATGTATTAATTAAATGAAGATGAAAAATATCGAGTTAGGATATTTTAATGCATCGTGTTAAATACCGGGGCACAATTAAACACCACATGGCACCCCAACCCACACCACCCCCCTCATCCCATAGCCATTCCAGCAAGCTGCTGCTACCCATACCTCCGCTTGCCCTCCCAATCATTCAATATCCATCACTCCTTCTTCCCAGCCTTTCTTCCCATTTTTTCGTCCAACTTTCAGTAGCCAAGAAGGAGAAGGAGATCTATCATTTCAAGGCTTGGAACCTTGCCAAAAATTGGAGCAAAATAGGGTGAGGAACCATATCTTGCTTGGGTGAATTTGTGTTTAAGTATGGGTTTTGTGGGGCGATTTCCATGCATGTTAATGTTGATTTGTTTAGAAATTTGATTTGAATGCTTGAATGTGAGTATTATGAAGTTCATAGCATGTTTCTTTGAGCATGATACACGTTTTATGTGGTAGATATGGTATTATGATAAGCAATGCTTGAAAAATCTGGGTTAGGATAAGTGTCCTGTTTTTCTGGGAACTTGGATGAGTATTGAAGACTTTGATGATGTTATGATGCATGTAGCTTAGGTTTTGTTGAACCCTTGATTTGAACACATGCGTGGTGGTTGTATGAAGCTTATAACATTTTTGTTCAAGCATGTTTTACGCCTTATGAAGTAGAAATGATGGTAGGAAATGAGGTACTCAAAAATATGGAAAAGTCCCGATTTTTCAGAGCGCTCGATCGATCGAGATTCTGGTCCCGATCGATCGAGCGAGGCAGAAGCTTTTAAGCATGGTTTGAATTTCAGGTGCCGATCGATCGAAGGATTTTTCGATCGATCGGTGAAGCTCCTCGATCGATCGGTAAAATATTTCGATCGATCGGTCGAGGCAGAAGTTGGGCACTATTTTTATGCTTTCTCGATCGATCGAGACATGGATTCCGATCGATCGAGAGAGGCAGAATCTTGGCAAAAGTTTTTAATTTTTTTATTTTGACAATGATTCATGATATGGTATCTAATATGGTCTGTTGTGGTTATGTAGAACCATCCCATGTACCAGCACAGTCAAGGAGATAAAGTCTGTTGACTCCTCCTCCTTTTGAAAAGGTACGTAAGAGGCGTACGGGCATCGGACGGTAAAACACATCTTTACACTACGACTATGTTTTTATCGTATGAGTATTCATGATGAAATGATGATGTTTATAAGATGTTTATATATTCATACGATGTTATTATGTGGTAAGATGCCACGGGGTAAGATGCCCATATGGTAAGAGGCCTACGATGTTATTATGTGGTAAGATACCACGGGGTACGATGCCCATATGGTAAGAGGTCATACGATGTTATTATGTGGTAAGATGCCACAGGGTAAGATGCCCATATGGTAAGAGGCCATACGATGTTATTATGTGGTAAGATGCCACGGGGTAAGATGCCCATATGGTAAGAGGTCATACGATGTTATTATGTGGTAAGATGCCACGGGGTAAGATGCCTATATGGTAAGAGGCCATACGATGTTTATGATGTGGTAAGATGCCACAGAGTAAGATGCCCATATGCATGAATATGAATCAGGGACAACAAAAAAAGAAGTTAATGAATAACCAGCATATTTACTTAACCAAGATTTCATGCATTCATTGTGATGTTTTTATGATGTTAAGTAAGATTGTATATGCTCATTGTGATGCCCCGAAATTAATTAATGGTAACTTGGACATTAATTATGTTTATATGATGTATCATGTATTGATAGATTTATGTGTTGGGTATTAAGATGTTAACATGATTAATTGTGTTAAATTATCAATTATGAGGAAGATATGATTTTAAATGAAGTATAGAGCATTGTTGTAAAGTGCTTTTAAAATACCAAGTTGGGTATTTTATACATCATGTTAAGTTTGGGGTATACTTTTTATTAAGTCATTACAACCCCTTTTTAATCCCATACCCATCACTTTAAACCCCCCACTTTACTCTCACCTTTTAAAAATCCCCAAATCACTTCCCAACCCCAAACCCTACCCCATTTTCGAAATCCACCAAAAAGGAAGAAGGAAAGTCCCACAAAAACTTTGGTTGTGTGATCTTTGCTAGGATTTGGAGCCTACAAGAGGTATGGAACCATTCCTATAAGTTTTATGATGTTTGGTGTTGAAATGGGTTAAGTTTTTGATGATTTATGTGGGTTTGTTTGGGTATGTGTTGTGTATGGTTGGGGTATGATTTTTGAAGTGTTTTATGTTGGTTTTGGTGGGTTATGATGTTATTGATGTTTTATGGAAGTTTGGTTTTGGGGTGGTATGTGAAGGAGCTTGAAAAATGAGCATTAATGGCGAAAATTCGATGTACAGCACTCGGCGATCGATCGCCCGTTCTTGGCGATCGATCGCGAGCGTCCAGTACCAGCCAGAAGCATTTGGCGATCGATCGCCACTTTTGGGCGATCGATCGGCGGGCCTGGCGATCGATCGCGCCAAGGGTGGCGATCGATCGCCAAGAAGAAGATTTTGGCCCCTCGTCCAGTGCGATCTCGCGATCGATCGCGCCTGGGTGGCGATCGATCGCGAGCTGAAGAAAAGTGGATTTTTGATTTTTTTGTGGGATTTTTGGATATTGGACTATGTTTAGCTTCTAATATCAATTTGTATGGTTGTGTAGAACCATCCCAGGTGCCCACAACATCCAGGAGATAAAGCTCTCCAAATTCTCCACTTTTGGGAATTAAGGTACGTAAGAGACGTACGAGCATCGGACGGTAAACCATGCCCTTACATATTATGATGATATTTAAGATGATGTTTACGATGATGACGTTTAAGATGATGTTATGATGATGATATCTATGATGATATTTATAATGATGATGCTTATGATGATGTTATGATGATGATGCTTATGCGATGTTATTTGTGGTAAGATGCCACGGGGTAAGACGCCCCACATGGTAAGAGGCCATGCGATGTTATTTGTGGTAAGATGCCACGGGGTAAGATGCCCCACATGGTAAGAGGCCATGCGAGGTTATTCGTGGTAAGATGCCACGCAATGTTTATGATATGGTAAGACGCCATATGATTGGGTAAGATGCCCACATGGTAAGATGCCAAGCAATGTTTATAATATGGTAAGACGCCATATGATTGGGTACGATGCCCACGTGGTAAGATGCCACGCAATGATTATGATATGGTAAGATGCCATACAATGGGGTAAGACGCCCCAATATATGAATAAGAGTCAGGGATAACTAAGGAGGTCGGAGGACGACCAACGACTTTTACTTAACTAAGATGTTATGCATATGTATGCTTTTATATAATGTTAAGTAAATTTATGAATGCTCATGATGTGTTATCCCTGTAGGTACACTTTTGGACCAAGGGCCTAGGGTCGGGTTGAGGAAGTGAGCTAAAGGGAGCATGATGAACATAGGATGCAGGATTTTTGATAGTCTCTACTCTAGGAGTAGTGTAAATCTATAGCTTTAACATTCTTTGTTGGGAATGTAATTAAATAGCTTTGAAAACTTTATTTTTGGCCTGTAATCTCCCTAGCTCAAACTACAACCGGAACCCTTAAGAGGTTATAAATGCATGTTCTATCCCATTTATGTGTACTATATGAAGTTAAGGTAGGAAGACCCTACATTAGTGGTATCAGAGCAGTGGTTAGATAACCCGGGATGAGTGAAGGGTAGCCTTAGCAATAAGTTAGCTAGGTGCTTACTTTCGACATGTTTTGTGCATAAGTTGCATATGAAGTATATGATGTTATGCTAACATGTTTTGTTTATCTAACGAAGTATTATACGAACTGCTTTTGGATCTTGTTGTTAATCCTTGTGTTGCAGTATGGCAGCAAATGTGGAGGTAGGTGACGCGGTGAGCGTCAATGCAAGTGCGGGGCGTACGAATCCCCTACCCCCCGCCAGCTTTTGATGATGAACCGGCCGAACAGCGGTTATTGCCAGGAGACCTAAGCTTAACTCAGTTTCTTGCTTACCGACCCCCAACCTTTGAAGGAACTGAAACTGGGGAACGAGCTGAGGAATGGTTGGAAAGAATAGAGCAGATCTTTGTGGCAGCCCCATGTGCGAAGACAGCATGGATACGGTTAGCAGAGTTCCAGTTGGCCAAGAAGGCGCTAATGTGGTGGAAGACCACTGTGGTGGAGCAAGAGGCTCAAGGTCATGAAGTGAACTGGAAAATGTTTCGAACTCGCTTCCTGAACCGTTATTTCTCGGCTGCAGCACGACAGGCTAAGGAAGATGAATTCACTCACCTCAAGCAAGGTAATATGTCAGTATCAGATTATGCTCTTCAGTTCTGCTCCTTGCTCAGATATGTGCCTCACATTGCTACGAGCACACAAGCAAAGATGAGGAATTTCATGAAAGGATTGAGGCCGGAGCTATACGATAGGGTGATCACTTATGGCCCTACTTGTTTTGATGATGCACTCTCAAGGGCTGAGCTAGCCGAACTAGGAGTGGGTGCATACCCTGATGTTGTACCACCGTCGGCACCCTCTCAGAAATCCACTCCGGATAATTTGAAGCCGAGGAATGATCAGTTCAAGTCAAGGGGGAACTCCTCAGCGTCAAGGTTTAGTGGTAAGAAGTCCGACAATAGGTGGAAAGGAAACCGAAGAGGTGATGCCCCATCTGGAAGGGGGCAGTCTCAGGGAGACAGATCCGGAAGGATCCAATGCACTCTTTGTGGGCAACCACATCTGGCGAAAGACTGTATAGGGTGCTATGTTTGTGGCGACAAGGGCCACTTTGCTAGACAGTGTCCCAACAGGGGGAGCCAACAGGGTTCTGCGGGGAGGCCTGCAGATAGGACAGCGCAGCACCGACCACCATTTGTGCCGCGTCAGCATGGAGGTCAGCCCATGGGGCCACCTCAAGGACAGGTCTATGCACTGACAAGGGAGCAGGCTTCAGCGGCTCCGGAGGAGGTTATAGCGGGTACGTGTCTTTTATTTACGCACCCTGCTTTTATATTGATCGACACAGGTGCGTCACACTCTTTTGTGTCGACAAGTTTTGTGGAAAGGCACCACGTATGCACTTCTCCGTCGCCCACGCCTCTTATAGTCTCGACCCCCGCTGGAAGAAGTATGATTACTGATCGGATCGTCTACAATGGCCTCATTTATTTTGAGGATAAGGAACTAAGGTCAGACTTGATTGTTCTGGGAATGTCAGATTTTGATTGCATTCTGGGCATTGATGTTCTGAACAGGTATCAGGCAGTTGTGAACTGCAGGCAGAGAACTGTACGGTTTAAATCCGATATGGGAGTTCCATGGACGTTCTATGGGGATGGTTCTCGCTCTAAGATTCCGTTGATATCTGCTGTCAAGATGGCGCAGTTGTTGGAACGAGGTCATTCAGGATATCTCATTTATGCCGTCGATGTCACGGAAAAGAAAGGAGAAGTGAAAGTTGAGGATGTGCCCGTAGTGGCGGAGTTCCCTGATGTCTTTCCGGAGGAGATTCCCGGATTCCCACCGACGAGAGAGGTCGAGTTTGGGATTGAGTTATTACCAGGGACGTCTGCCATTTCTCGTGCCCCTTATAGGATGGCACCAGCGGAGCTAAGGGAACTAAAGATTCAGTTGCAGGAGCTCCTTGATAAGGGCTATATACGCCCTAGCGTATCGCCCTGGGGAGCACCAGTTTTATTTGTGAAGAAGAAAGATGGTTCGATGCGTTTGTGCATCGATTACAGACAACTGAACAAGCTACGGTGAAGAATAAGTACCCACTCCCGAGGATCGATGATTTGTTTGATCAGTTGCAGGGTACGAGGCTCTACAGTAAGATCGATCTGAGGTCGGGGTACCATCAGATTCGAGTAAGAGGAGAGGATGTCCAGAAGACAGCCTTCAGGACTAGGTATGGGCATTATGAATTCCTAGTCATGCCTTTTGGGGTGACAAATGCCCCGGCTGTTTTCATGAGTTTGATGAACAAGGTATTCCAGCCATATTTGGACCAATTCGTCATAGTTTTCATTGACGACATACTCATCTACTCTAGGACTGAAGAAGATCATGTACGGCACTTGAGGACAGTACTTCAGATCCTTAGGGATCATCAGTTGTATGCTAAGCTTAGCAAGTGCGAATTCTGGTTAGACAGCGTGGTGTTCCTAGGCCATGTCATATCTAGCCAAGGGATATCTGTGGATCCGAGGAAGATTGAAGCTGTGATGGAGTGGGCAGCACCCACTTCTGTACCCGAGATACGGAGTTTTCTGGGCTTAGCAGGTTATTACCGACGTTTTGTCGAGGGGTTTTCCAAGATCGCTAAGCCATTGACACAGCTGACTCAGAAAGGAGTCCCATTCTTTTGGTCCGAAGCTTGTGAGGAAAGCTTCCAAGAATTGAAGCGTCGTTTGACGACAGCGCCTGTATTGGTGATTCCGTCTGAGGATAAGAGGTTTGCCTTGTACACGGATGCGTCACTGCAGGGTTTGGGCTGCGTATTGATGCAAGACAGACAAGTGGTAGCCTATGCTTCGAGACAGTTGAAGCCTCATGAGACCAGGTACCCAGTCCATGATCTGGAACTGGCAGCTATCATTTTCGCCTTGAAGATTTGGCGTCATTACCTTTATGGTACTACGTTTACCATTTTTACGGACCATAAGAGCCTGAAGTTCTTGTTCACTCAGGCAGAGTTGAATATGAGGCAAAGGAGGTGGATGGATTTACTCAAGGATTATGACTGTGAAATTGAGTACCATCCTGGTAAGGCAAATTTGATAGCAGACGCCTTAAGTCGGAAGGTGAAGAGCACCGCTGAGGATGTTATGTGTTTATCAGCTTTGATGATTTCTTATTGCCATCTGGGCTATGATTTCGATGTAGACACGTCGCCGGTGCGAGTGTCGACCTTATTAGCCGAGCCAGACGTATTTGAGGCAATCAGGAAAGCCCAGAGGTCGGATGATGAAGTGCAGAGATGGTCATCAATAGCACTTCGAGGCCAGCCAACAAAGTTTAGTGTGGCTGAAGATGACTCTTTAAGATTGGGCAACCGATGGGTGGTCCCAGATGCGCCAGGATTGCGTAAAGGAATTTTAGAACGGGCTCATAGTAGCCGGTTCAGTATCCACCCCGGTGGAAGAAAGATGTATAAGGACCTAAGTGGTCAATTCTGGTGGAGACGCATGAAGCGTGATGTGATCAGCTTCGTTAAGAGATGTTTGATCTGCCAACAAGTAAAGGCAGAAAGGCAGAGGCCTGGTGGCGAGCTGAAGAGCTTGGAGGTACCTAAGTGGAAGTGGGAGCATATATCTATGGACTTCGTGACCCACTTGCCAAGGTCGGCCTCTGGATTTGATGCGATCTGGGTGATCGTGGATAGGCTGACGAAGGTAGCTCATTTCATCCCTTACAGTATGACTTTCACGTATTTAAAGATGGCCCAATTATATGTACGGGATGTAGTGAGGTTGCATGGGATTCCAGTCTCGATCGTGTCTGACAGAGACCCAAGGTTTACTTCTCATTTCTGGGAGGGTCTCCAGACAGCTTTGGGCACCGAGGTGAGACTAAGTACAGCTTATCACCCTCAGACTGATGGCCAAACGGAGCGTACTATACAAACGCTCGAAGATATATTGAGGGCATGTGTTTTGGAGTTTGATACTCCGTGGCAAGAGTCTATACCTCTGGTAGAGTTCTCCTACAATAACAGCTATCAGGCGAGCATTCAAATGGCCCCTTTTGAAGCTCTGTACGGACGACGATGTAGATCACCGCTGTATTGGGAGGACTTGACGAGTAAAGCGGTCGGAGGACCGGATATGATTAAGGACATGGAGGAAAAGATTAAGATGATACGCTTAAAGATGAAAGCGGCCCAAGATAGGCAAGCAGCCTATGCCAATAAGCGGCGACGACCGCTAGAATTTCAAGTGGGAGACAAGGTCTTCTTGAAAATCTCACCCTTCAGGGGTGTTGTTCGATTTGGTATGCGGGGGAAGTTATCCCCGAGGTATGTTGGACCGTATGAGGTATTACAGCGTATCGGCACTTTGGCTTACCGATTGGCTTTACCGCCGTCCTTATCTGGAATTCATGATGTCTTCCATGTCTCTATGTTGAGAAAGTATGAGCCAGATCCGTCTCATGTATTACAGCCTACTGAAGTGCAGTTAGACTCAGATGTATCCTACGTTGAACGACCGGTCAGAATTCTGGATCGTGAGGATCGCAGACTACGAAGTAAAGTTATACCAATGGTCAAAGTTCAGTGGGATCGTCGGGGTGTCGAGGAGGCTACGTGGGAGACGGAGCGGCATATGATGCAGCATTACCCCGAACTATTTTCTGGTATGATTTATGTTTAGTTTCTTTTGGGTAAGTACATGCGATTTCGAGGACGAAATCTTGTAAGTAGGGGAGTAATGTGATGCCCCGAAATTAATTAATGGTAACTTGGACATTAATTATGTTTATATGATGTATCATGTATTGATAGATTTATGTGTTGGGTATTAAGATGTTAACATGATTAATTGTGTTAAATTATCAATTATGAGGAAGATATGATTTTAAATGAAGTATAGAGCATTGTTGTAAAGTGCTTTTAAAATACCAAGTTGGGTATTTTATACATCATGTTAAGTTTGGGGTATACTTTTTATTAAGTCATTACAACCCCTTTTTAATCCCATACCCATCACTTTAAACCCCCCACTTTACTCTCACCTTTTAAAAATCCCCAAATCACTTCCCAACCCCAAACCCTACCCCATTTTCGAAATCCACCAAAAAGGAAGAAGGAAAGTCCCACAAAAACTTTGGTTGTGTGATCTTTGCTAGGATTTGGAGCCTACAAGAGGTATGGAACCATTCCTATAAGTTTTATGATGTTTGGTGTTGAAATGGGTTAAGTTTTTGATGATTTATGTGGGTTTGTTTGGGTATGTGTTGTGTATGGTTGGGGTATGATTTTTGAAGTGTTTTATGTTGGTTTTGGTGGGTTATGATGTTATTGATGTTTTATGGAAGTTTGGTTTTGGGGTGGTATGTGAAGGAGCTTGAAAAATGAGCATTAATGGCGAAAATTCGATGTACAGCACTCGGCGATCGATCGCCCGTTCTTGGCGATCGATCGCGAGCGTCCAGTACCAGCCAGAAGCATTTGGCGATCGATCGCCACTTTTGGGCGATCGATCGGCGGGCCTGGCGATCGATCGCGCCAAGGGTGGCGATCGATCGCCAAGAAGAAGATTTTGGCCCCTCGTCCAGTGCGATCTCGCGATCGATCGCGCCTGGGTGGCGATCGATCGCGAGCTGAAGAAAAGTGGATTTTTGATTTTTTTGTGGGATTTTTGGATATTGGACTATGTTTAGCTTCTAATATCAATTTGTATGGTTGTGTAGAACCATCCCAGGTGCCCACAACATCCAGGAGATAAAGCTCTCCAAATTCTCCACTTTTGGGAATTAAGGTACGTAAGAGACGTACGAGCATCGGACGGTAAACCATGCCCTTACATATTATGATGATATTTAAGATGATGTTTACGATGATGACGTTTAAGATGATGTTATGATGATGATATCTATGATGATATTTATAATGATGATGCTTATGATGATGTTATGATGATGATGCTTATGCGATGTTATTTGTGGTAAGATGCCACGGGGTAAGACGCCCCACATGGTAAGAGGCCATGCGATGTTATTTGTGGTAAGATGCCACGGGGTAAGATGCCCCACATGGTAAGAGGCCATGCGAGGTTATTCGTGGTAAGATGCCACGCAATGTTTATGATATGGTAAGACGCCATATGATTGGGTAAGATGCCCACATGGTAAGATGCCAAGCAATGTTTATAATATGGTAAGACGCCATATGATTGGGTACGATGCCCACGTGGTAAGATGCCACGCAATGATTATGATATGGTAAGATGCCATACAATGGGGTAAGACGCCCCAATATATGAATAAGAGTCAGGGATAACTAAGGAGGTCGGAGGACGACCAACGACTTTTACTTAACTAAGATGTTATGCATATGTATGCTTTTATATAATGTTAAGTAAATTTATGAATGCTCATGATGTGTTATCCCTGTAGGTACACTTTTGGACCAAGGGCCTAGGGTCGGGTTGAGGAAGTGAGCTAAAGGGAGCATGATGAACATAGGATGCAGGATTTTTGATAGTCTCTACTCTAGGAGTAGTGTAAATCTATAGCTTTAACATTCTTTGTTGGGAATGTAATTAAATAGCTTTGAAAACTTTATTTTTGGCCTGTAATCTCCCTAGCTCAAACTACAACCGGAACCCTTAAGAGGTTATAAATGCATGTTCTATCCCATTTATGTGTACTATATGAAGTTAAGGTAGGAAGACCCTACACTCATGATGTGTTGTCCCTGTAGGTACACTTTTGGACTAAAGGACTAAGGGTCGGGTTGAGGCAGTGAGCTACGAGGAACACAGGAATGTATAGGATTCAAGTCATGATTAGTATCTACTCTAGGAGTAGTGTAAATCTAAATGTTGACATTCTTTTGGAAATATAATGAATTATTTTTGAAGTTTTGTATTTTGGCCTGTAATCCTGTTAGCTCATGTAACAACCGGAACCTTAAGAGGTTATTTAATGCATGAGTAGTCCTTCTTATGTCACTATAACACTGTTAGGGTAGGAAGACCCCACATTAGTGGTATCAGAGCAGTGGTTAGATAACCCGGGAATGAGTGAAGGGTAGCCTTAGCAATAAGTTATCTAGGTGCTTACTTTTAAACATGTTTTATATGTATGTTGCATATGAAGTAGAAGATGTTATACTAACATGTTTAATTATCTAACGATGTACTTTATGAATTGCTTTTGGTATTGTTGTTAACCCTTGTGTTGCAGCATGGCAGCAAATGTAGAAGTGGGTGACGCTATTAGTGTAAATGCAAGTGCTGGGCGTACGAATCCACTACCCCCACCAGCCTTAGGGGAAGAGCCCTCTGAACAACAATTATTACCCGGGGAGTTGAGCTTGTCTCAGTTTTTGACATACCGACCTCCGATGTTCGAAGGAACGGAAACCGGGGAAGTGGCCGAGGAGTGGCTAGAGAGGATAGAGCAGATATTTGTGGCAGCGCCTTGTGCAAAGACGGCATGGATCAGATTAGCAGAATTTCAGCTGGCTAAGAAGGCACTGATGTGGTGGAAGACCACAGTGATAGAGCAAGAGGCTCAGGGTCAGGAGATCAATTGGAAACTGTTCAGGACTCGGTTTCTGACCCGCTATTTCTCAGCTGCTGCGAGACAGGCTAAAGAGGATGAGTTTACCAACTTAAGGCAAGGTACCATGCCTGTATCAGACTATGCTCTACATTACTGTTCTTTACTCCGTTATGTGCCCCACATTGCTGCGAACACCCAAGCTAAGATGAGGAATTTCATGAAAGGCTTGAGGCCTGAGCTGTATGACAGGGTCGTCACTTATGGCCCTGCCTGTTTTGACGATGCGCTTTCACGGGCTGAGCTAGCCGAACTGGGAGTTGGTGCATATCCTGATGCCGTGCCACCTCCAGTACCCCCTCAGAAATCTACTTCTGACAATTTGAAGCCCAGGGGTGATCAGTTTAAGCCTAGGGGGAACACTTCAGGGTCGAGATTCAGTGGCAAGAGGCCCGAGAATCGTTGGAAGGGGAATCATAGGAATGACGCCCCTACGGGAAGAGGACAGCCTCAGGGAGACAGATCTGGAAGGGTTCAGTGCACTCTTTGTGGGCAACCCCATTTGGCAAAAGACTGCGTAGGATGCTATGTTTGTGGCGACAGAGGCCACTTTGCCCGGAAGTGTCCCAACAGGGGAAGACAACAGAATTCTGCAGGGAGGCCTGCGGACAGAGCAGCACAGCACAGACCACCTTTTGCACCGAGGCAGTATGGAGGTCAGCCCATGGGGCCACCTCAGGGGCAGGTTTATGCTTTGACGAGGGAGCAGGCTACAGCGGCTCCGGAGGAGGTTATAGCGGGTACGTGCCTTTTATTTACGCACCCTGCTTTTATATTGATAGACACAGGTGCGTCACACTCTTTTGTGTCGACGAGTTTTGTGGAAAGGCACCACATATGCACTTCTCCATCGCCCATGCCTCTTATGGTCTCGACCCCCGCTGGAAGAAGTATGATTACTGATCGGATTGTCTATGATGGCCTCATTCATTTTGAGGATAATGAGCTAAGGTCATATTTAATTGTTCTGGGGATGTCAGACTTTGACTGTATTGTAGGCATTGATGTTCTGAACAGGTATCAGGCAGTCGTGAACTGCAGGCAGAGGACTGTCCGATTCAGGTCTGATATGGGAGTCCAGTGGACATTCTTTGGGGATGGTTCTCGTCCAAAGATTCCGTTGATATCTGCTGTCAAGATGGCACACTTATTGGAACGAGGTCATACAGAATATCTTATCTATGCTGTTGATATTACGGAAAAGAGGAAAGAGTTTAAAGTTGAGGATGTGCCCGTAGTAGTCCGGAGTTTTCTGATGTTTTTCCAGAGGAGATTCCAGGATTCCCACCGACGAGAGATGTCGAATTTGGGATTGAGTTACTACCGGGGACGTCTGCAATTTCTTGTGCCCCGTATAGGATGGCACCAGCAGAGCTAAGGGAGTTAAAGACTCAGTTGCAAGAGCTCATTGATAAGGGCTACATACGCCATAGCGTATCGCCCTGGGGTGCGCCTGTTTTGTTTGTTAAAAAGAAGGATGGATCGATGCGTCTATGCATTGACTATAGGCAACTGAATAAGGCCACAGTAAAGAACAAGTATCCACTTCCGAGGATCGAAGACTTGTTTGATCAGTTGCAGGGTACGAGGCTCTACAGTAAGATCGATCTGAGATCGGGGTATCATCAGATACGAGTACGAGAAGATGATGTTCAGAAGACAGCGTTCAGGACTAGATATGGGCACTATGAATTCCTAGTCATGCCTTTTGGGGTGACGAATGCCCCAGCTGTTTTTATGAGTCTGATGAACAGAGTATTCCAGCCATATTTGGATAAATCGTCATTGTTTTCATTGACGATATACTCATTTACTCGAGGACTGAAGAAGAACATGTAAAGAACTTGAGGACAGTACTTCAGATCCTTAGAGATCATCAGTTATATGCAAAGCTTAGCAAGTGCGAGTTCTGGTTGGACAGTGTGGTATTCTTAGGACATGTTATATCTAGCCTTGGAATATCTGTGGATCCCAGGAAGATTGAAGCTGTGATGGAGTGGGCTGCACCCACTTCTGTACCTGAAATACGGAGCTTTCTCGGTTTGGCAGGATATTACCGACGTTTCGTCAAGGGTTTTTCAAAGATCGCCAAACCCCTGTCACAGCTGACTCAGAAAGGAGTCCCCTTCTTTTGGTTTGAGGCATGTGAGGAAAGTTTCGAAGCGTTGCTTGACTACAGCGCCTGTGTTGGTAATTCCGTCTGAGAATAAGAGGTTTTCTTTGTACACGGATGCATCATTGCAGGGTTTGGGCTGTGTGTTGATGCAAGATAAGCACGTGGTGGCTTATGCTTCGAGGCAGTTGAAGCCTCATGAGACCAGATACCCAGTTCATGACTTGGAGCTGGCGGCTATTATCTTCGCCTTGAAGATTTGGCGGCATTATCTTTATGGTACTTCATTTACCATCTTTACGGACCATAAGAGCCTGAAGTTCTTATTCACTCAGGCAGAGTTGAATATGAAAGGTGGATGGATTTGCTTAAGGATTATGATTGTGAGATTGAGTACCATCCGGGTAAAGCAAACTTGATAGCAGACGCCTTAAGTCGTAAGGTGAAGAATACTGCTAAGGATGCCATGAGTCTATCAACTATGATGACTTCTTTTTGCCATCTGGGCTATGATTTTGATGTAGACACGTCGTCTGTGCGAGTGTCAACCTTATTGGCGGAGCCAGATATATTTGAGGCAATCAGGAAGGCCCAGAGGTCGGATGATGAGGTTCAGAGATGGATGTCATTGGGACTTAAAGGTCAGCCATCCAAGTTCAGAGTGGCTGAGGATGATTCTTTAAGACTGGGCAACCGATGGGATAGTCCAAAATACACCAGAGTTGCGTAGAGGAATATTGGAGCGAGCTCACAGTAGTCGGTTCAGTATCCACCCAGGAGGAAGGAAGATGTACAAAGACCTATGCGGTCAATTCTGGTGGAGACGCATGAAGCGCGATATGATCACTTTTGTTAAAAGATGTTTGATCTGCCAGCAGGTAAAGGCAGAGAGGCAGAGGCCTGGTGGCGAGCTGAAGAGAAGGTACCTGAATGGAAGTGGGAGCATATATCTATGGACTTCGTGACCCACTTGCCAAGGACGGCCTCAGGATTTGATGCGATCTGGGTGATCGTAGATAGGCTGACGAAGACGGCTCATTTCATCCCTTACAATATGTCCATTCACATACTTGAAGATGGCCCAGATGTATATACGGGATGTGGTAAGATTGCATGGTATTCCAGTCTCGATAGTGTCTGACAGAGACCCGAGGTTCACTTCACATTTCTGGGAGGGTCTCCAGACAGCTTTGGGCACAGAGGTGAGACTGAGTACGGCCTATCACCCTCAGACAGACGGTCAGACTGAGTGTACCATTCAGACGCTCGAAGACATGTTGAGGGCATGTATTTTGGAGTTTGATACTCCGTGGCAGGATTCATTGGCACTGGTGGAGTTCTCCTATAATAACAGTTATCAGGCGAGCATTCAAATGGCTCCTTTTGAAGCTCTGTATGGACGACGATGTAGGTCACCGCTGTATTGGGAGGACTTGACTAGCAAAGCGGTCGGAGGACCGGATATGATCAGGAATATGGAAGACAAGATAAAGTTGATACGCCAAAATATGAAAGCGGCCCAGGATAGGCAAGCAGCCTATGCCAATAAGCGGCGACGACCCCTGGAATTCCAGTTAGGAGACAGGGTCTTCTTAAAGATCTCGCCTTCAGGGGTGTGGTTCAGTTTGGTATGCGGGGAAAGTTATCTCCGAGGTATGTTGGGCCATATGAAGTTTTGCAGCGTATCGGTACATTGGCATATCGTTTGGCTCTACCGCCATCTTTATCTGGCATACACGATGTTTTCCATGTCTGTTACGGAAGTATGAGCCAGACCCGTCTCATGTCTTACAGCCTACTGAAGTTCAGTTAGACTCAGATGTGTCCTACGTGGAACGACCAATCAAGATTCTGGATCGAGAGGATCGCAGACTACGAAGTAAAGTTATACCGATGGTCAAGGTTCAGTGGGATCGTCGGGGTGTCGAGGAGGCTACGTGGGAGATGGAACGACATATGGTGCAGCACTATCTGGAACTATTCTCTGGTATGTTTTTATGTTTAGTTTCGATATGGTGATGCATGTGGTTTTCGAGGACGAAATCTTATAAGTAGGGGAGTAATGTAATACCCCCAAAATGTCATGTAATTATGTGCTATGATGATGATTTACGATGTGTTTAAGAGGGTTGTGGTGCATTTAATTAGAGGCTATGTTTATGTTATGATGATATGATGTGGGAAGCATGTTGAGTGTTTTAGGGGATGTATTAATTAAATGAAGATGAAAAATATCGAGTTAGGATATTTTAATGCATCGTGTTAAATACCGGGGCACAATTAAACACCACATGACACCCCAACCCACACCACCCCCCTCAACCCATACCCATTCCAGCAAGCTGCTGCTGCCCATACCTCCACTTGCCCTCCCAATCATTCAATATCCATCACTTCTTCTTCCCAGCCTTTCTTCCCATTTTTTCGTCCAACTTTCAGTAGCCAAGAAGGAGGAGGAGATCTATCATTTCAAGGCTTGGAACCTTGCCAAAAATTGGAGCAAAAGAGGGTGAGGAACCATATCTTGCTTGGGTGAATTTGTGTTTAAGTATGGGTTTTGTGGGGCGATTTCCATGCATGTTAATGTTGATTTGTTTAGAACTTTGATTTGAATGCTTGAATGTGAGTATTATGAAGTTCATAGCATGTTTCTTTGAGCATGATACACGTTTTATGTGGTAGATATGGTATTATGATAAGCAATGCTCCAAAAATCTGGGTTAGGATAAGTGTCCTGTTTTTCTGGGAACTTGGATGAGTATTGAAGATTTTGATGATGTTATGATGCATGTAGCTTAGGATTTTCTAAACCCTTGATTTGAACACATGCGTGGTGGTTGTATGAAGCTTATAACATTTTTGTTCAAGCATGTTTTACGCCTTATGAAGTAGAAATGATGGTAGGAAATGAGGTGCTCAAAAATCTGGAGAAGTCCCGATTTTTCAGAGGGCTCGATCGATCGAGATTCTGGTCCCGATCGATCGAGCGAGGCAGAAGCTTTTAAGCATGGTTTGAATTTCAGGTGCCGATCGATCGAAGGATTTTCCGATCGATCGGTGAAGCTCCTCGATCGATCGGTAAAATATTTCGATCGATCGGTCGAGGCAGAAGTTGGGCACTATTTTTATGCTTTCTCGATCGATCGAGACATGGGTTCCGATCGATCGAGAGAGGCAGAATCTTGGCAAAAGTTTTTAATTGTTTTATTTTGACAATGATTCATGATATGGTATCTAATATGGTCTGTTGTGGTTATGTAGAACCATCCCAGGTACCAGCACAGTCAAGGAGATAAAGTATGTTGACTCCTCCTCCTTAAAAGGTACGTAAGAGGCGTACGGGCATCGGACGGTAAAACACATCTTTACACTACGACTATATTTTTATCGCATGAGTATTCATGATGAAATGATGATGTTTATAAGATTTTTATATATTCATACGATGTTATTATGTGGTAAGATGCCACGGGGTAAGATGTCCATATGGTAAGAGGTCATACGATGTTATTATGTGGTAAGATGCCACGGGGTAAGATGCCCATATGGTAAGAGGCCATACGATGTTATTATGTGGTAAGATGCCACGGGGTAAGATGCCCATATGGTAAGAGGCCATACGATGTTATTATGTGGTAAGATGCCACGGGGTAAGATGCCCATATGGTAAGAGGCCATACGATGTTTATGATGTGGTAAGATGCCACAGGGTAAGATGCCCATATGTATGAATATGAATCAGGGACAACAAAAAAAGAAGTTAATGAATAACCAGCATATTTACTTAACCAAGATTTCATGCATTCATTGTGATGTTTTTATGATGTTAAGTAAGATTGTATATGCTCATGATGTGTTGTCCCTGTAGGTACACTTTTGGACTAAAGGACTAAGGGTCGGGTTGAGGCAGTGAGCTACGAGGAACACAGGAATGTATAGGATTCAAGTCATGACTAGTATCTACTCTAGGAGTAGTGTAACTCTAAATGTTGACATTCTTTTGGAAATGTAATGAATTATTTTTGAAGTTTTGTATTTTGGCATGTAATCCTGTTAGCTCATGTAACAACTGGAACCTTAAGAGGTTATTTAATGCATGATTAGTCCTTCTTATGTCACTATAACACTGTTAGGGTAGGAAGACCCCACACTCGACCATCTTACTAGTCAAATCCTCCCAGTACAACGGTGACCTACAACGCCGACCGTAAAGAGCTTCGAATGGAGCCATCTGAATGCTCGCCTGATAGCTGTTATTATAAGAGAATTCTACTAGTGGCACTGAATCTTGCCACGAAGTATCAAACTCCAATACACATGCCCTCAACATATCTTCGAGCGTCTGTATGGTACGCTCTGTCTGACCATTTGTCTGAGGGTGATAAGATGTACTCAGTCTCACCTCCGTACCCAAAGCTGACTGGAGACCTTCGCAAAACTGTGATGTGAACCGTGGGTCTCTGTCAGACACAATCGAGACTGGGATCCCATGCAACCTTACCACGTCCCGTACATACAATTGGGCCATCTTTAAGTATGTGTACGACATACAATAAGGAATGAAGTGAGCCACCTTCGTCAATCTATCCACGATCACCCAGATCGCATCATATCCCGAGGCAGTCCTTGGCAAGTGGGTCACGAAGTCCATAGACATGTGTTCCCACTTCCATTCCGGTATCTCTAAACTCTTCAACTCGCCACCAGGCCTCTGCCTCTCCGCTTTCACTTGCTGACAAATCAAGCACTTCTTGACGAAGGTGATGACGTCTCTTTTCATCCGCCTCCACCAAAACTGGTCGCATAACTCCTTGTACATCTTTCTCCCACCTGGATGTATGCTAAACCTGCTGCTATGAGCACGATGCAAGATCCATTGACGAACTCCGGTGCCCTCGGCACTACCCAACGGTTACCAAGCCTCAAAGAACCATCTTCTGCCACTCTGAACTTTGATGACTGACCCAGACGTAATAATGATAACCATCTCTGCACCTCAACGTCTGACATCTGAGCTTTACTGATAGATTCAAAGATGTCCGGCTCTGCCAATATGGTCGATACATGTACCGGTGATGTATCTACATCAAAGTCATATCCCAGATGACAACAGGAAGTCATCATGGCTGATAACTGAATAACATCCTCCGTGGTATACTTCACCTTCCTACTCAAGGCGTCAGCTGTCAGGTTCGCCATTCCCCGGATGGTACTCTATCACACAGTTATAGTCCTTGAGCAAGTCCATCCATCTCCTCTGCCTCATATTCAGCTCCGCTTGGGTGAATAAGTACTTCAAGCTCTTATGGTCCGTATAAATGGTAAATGAAGTACCATAAAGGTAATGCCATCAAATTTTCAAGGCGAAAATGATAGCTGCCAGTTCCAAATCATGAACTGGGTATCTGGTCTCATGAGGCTTCAACTGCCTCGAAGCATAAGCCACCACGTGCTTATCCTGCATCAGTACACAGCCCAAACCCTACAGTGATGCATCCGTGTACAAAGCAAACCTCTCGTTCTCCGAAGGAATCACCAATACAGGTGCTGTAGTCAATCGGTGCTTCAACTCTTGGAAGCTCTGTTCACATGCCTCAGACCACAAGAACGGAACTCCTTTCTGAGTCAACTGCGTAAACGGCTTAGCGATCTTAGAGAATCCCTCGACGAAACGTCGGTAATAACCCGCTAAACCAAGGAAACTCCGGATCTCGGGCACAGATGTAGGCGCAGACCAATCCATCACTGCCTCTACCTTCCTGGGATCCACAGATATCCCATTACTAGAGATCACGTGTCCCAAAAACACCACGTTGTTCAACCAAAATTCACACTTGCTGAGCTTGGCGTACAACTGATTGTCCCTAAGAATCTGAAGCACTGTTCTCAAATGATTCTTGTGCTCTTCCTCACTCCGAGATAGCCGGGGCGTTTGTCACTCCAAACGGCATGACCAAGAATTCATAATGACCATAACGGGTCCGGAATGCTGTCTTCTGCACATCTTCATCTCTAACTCGAAACTGATGGTACCCCGACCTCAAATCAATTTTACTATACAACCTCGTGCCCTGCAACTGATCAAACAAGTCATCGATCCGCGGAAGAGGGTATTTATTCTTCACTGTGGACTTGTTCAATTGTCTGTAATCGATGCACAGACGCATCGATCCATCTTTCTTTTTCACAAATAATACAGGCGCACCCCAAGGCGATACACTGGGGCGTATGTAACCCTTGTCTAGGAGTTCCTGTAGTTTCTCTTTCAACTCCCTTAACTCTGTCGGTGCCATCCTGTAAGGGGCACGAGAAATAGTGGGTGTTCCCGGTAGTAATTCAATCCCAAATTCGACTTCCCTAGCCGGTGGAAATCCGGGAATATCCTCCGGGAACACATCGGCAAACTCCGCGACTACGGGTATATCCTCGACCCTTAACTCTTCCTTCTTTTCAGCAACATCAATGGCATAAATAAGATAACCCATATGCCCACGTTCCAATAACTGAGCCATCTTGATAGCCGATATCAATGGGATTTTTGAGTTGGAACCATCCCCATAAAAAGTCCACTGAACCCCCAAATCAGATCTGAACCGAACTGTTCTTTGTCTGCAGTCCACCACTGCCTGATACCTGTTCAGTACATCAATGCCCACAATGCAGTCAAAGTCTGACATTCCCAGAACAATCAAATCTGACTTCAACTCGTTGCCCTCAAAATAAATGAGGCTGTCAACAACAAACCGATTAGCAATCATACTCTTTCCAGCGGTTGTCGAGACCAGAAGAGGCGTGGGCGACGGAGACGTGCATATGCGGTGCCTCTCCACAAAACTCGTCGACACAAAGGAATGTGACGCACCTGTGTCTATCAAAATAAAAGCAGGGTGCGTAAATAAATGACACGTACTTGCTATCACTTCCTCTGGAGCCGCTGTAGCATGCTCCCTGGTCAGAGCGTACACTTGCCCTTGAGGTGGCCCCAACGGCTGACCTCCCAATGGTCTCGGTGCAAACGATGGTCTTTGTTGCACTGCCCTGTCTAAAGGTCTCCCCATATTGTTCTGTTGTCCTCCCCGATTAGGACATTCTCGAGCAAAGTGGCCATGCTTACCACATTCAAAACAAGCAGAACACTCTTTCACCGAGTGGGGTCCCCCGCAAAGGAAACATCTAACTCTCCCATAATTACTTGCCTGCGAATGTCCCCTATTTGATGGGCCATTATTCCCACGATTTCCCCTTCCACGCACATCAGGCCGTCTACCACTGAATCGGGAAGCTGATGAGTTTCCCCTTGACGTAAAATGGTCGCCCCTTGGTTTCAAGTTTTCCGGAGTCGATCTCTGTGGTGGTGGTGGAGATGGCGCAACAGTCGGATATGCACCCACTCCCGAAATAAATTATATGCATTTGGGACATTAATTATGTTTATGTGATTAATTATGGTGATAATTAAATTATGTGTTGGAATTAATTATCTTGTTGAAATGCTTAGTCACATGGTAGGCGTGACCCGGGGGTGCATTTCACGGTGCATGTTGTGCATGTTGGGAAATTGGGTGTTAGTATGATTTAATTGTAATGGTTGGCAATTATTTGGAAAGCATGAATTTATTGGGAGTTTGGTGCATTTTTGTAAAATGCTTTTAAAATACCATGTTGGGGTATTTTATACATCATATTAACTAATGGGGGTACAAATTTAATTATAAACTCTTATAACCCCACTACACCCCCCACTTTACATTCACTTTACCCATCACTCTTAAATCCCCAAATTTCATCCCCAACCCTAACCCACTTCCCATTTTCGAAATTTGGCAAAGGAGTAAAATCTTCACAAAAACTTTGTTTGTGAGATTATTGGTGGGATTTGGAGTCCTCGAGAGGTATGGAACCCTTCCTAAAGGTTTAATGGTATTTGGTTTTGAAATTGGTTAGCATTTTGGGATTTTTGTGGATTTGTTTTTGAGTATGTGTTGTATGTGGTTGGGTTATATTTTTTGAGGTGTTTCATGTGGGTTTTAGTGAGTTATGATGATATTTGAGTTGTTGGAATGTTTGGGTTTGAAGGGGATATGGTAGAATTTGGAAAATGCTCAAAACATGGTGAAGAATCGCGCACACACAGGTGGCGATCGACCGGTACGAATGCAGCGATCGATCGCAGAAGGCTAGTGGCGAAATGTGTTGCAGGCGATCGATCGCCATATATGGCGCGATCGATCGCCGCGAGCCAGTGAGGTCTGGCGATCTATCGCTACATCGAAGCGATCGATCGGTAAGGCTCGCGATTGATCGCCTCGATGCAAGCGATCGATCGCCAGCTGCTGAATTTTGGGAAAATGATTATTTGCGAATTTTTTTGATATTGGACTATAATTGGCTTCTAATATTGATTTGTATGGTTGTGTAGAACCATCCCAGGTACCAACAACTTCAAGGAGATAAAGTTCTTCAACTTCTCCACTTTTGAGACTAAGGTACGTAGTGAGACGTACGGGCATCGGACGGTAAAATGTGTTCTTACACTTTTGGCTATATATATCGTGGACAAGTGTGATTACGAAATATGTTGCTATATATATTGAGATAATGGTGATGCATTATGATTGTGGACTCAAGTATTGTGTTTATATATATGTGGTTGGAAATGCTTGATTGTACCTTGCTTTAGGTTAGTAAATTCACCCTCCTTAACTTCCTGTGCAGCAGCTGAAAAAAACCGGGTCAGAAATCGAGTTCTGAACAGCTTCCAGTTTATTTCATGACCTTGAGCCTCCTGTTCTATCACCGTGGTCTTCCACCACATTAGTGCCTTCTTGGCCAATTGGAATTCTGCTAACCTTATCCAGGCTGACTTCGCACAAGGAGCCGCCACGAAGATTTGCTCCATCCTTTCTAACCACTCTTCGGCATGTTCCCCTGTCTCAGTTCCTTCAAACATCGGGGGTCGGTATGCAAGGAATTCAGTCAAGCTCAGTTCCCCGGGCAACAACTGCTGTTCAGACGGTTCTTCGCCCAAAGCTGGCGGTGGTAGAGGATTTGTACGCCTAGCACTTGCATTAACATTCACTGCGTCTCCTATATCGATATTTGCTGCCATGCTGTAACACAAGGGTTAACAATAGCACCAAAAACAGTTCATATAATACGCCTTTAGATAACATGAGTAACAATAACCAAAACATGTTAGTATAACATTTATATACTCAATATGCACTAAACATGTTTAAAAAGAGCACCTAGCCAACCTATTGCTAAGGCTACCCTTCACTCATTCCCGGGTTCTCTAACCACTGCTCTGATACCACTAATGTAAGGCCTCTCTACCTTAACAATGTAAAAACAATATAAATAGGGCTAACATGCATTAAAGACATTTTATGGTTCCGATTGTAGCCTTGAGCTAACAGGATTACAGGCCAAAAATAAAATTCCAAAAGCTAATTAATTACATTCCCAATAATGAATGTTAATACTAAAGATTTACACTACTCCTAGAGTAGAGACTATCCAAATATCCTGTATCCTAATTCCTTAATGCTCCTCGTAGCTCACTGCTTCAACCCGGCCCATAGCCCTCCAAGTCCAAAAGGTGTACCTACAGGAAGAACTCACCATGAGCATATACCTCACTATTCAACAAAATCCAAGCACGATAACATAAATTATTGCATGAGATATATATGTATGTATGCTCCCTGATTTACCACATTTGCACATTTTCATTGTTGTTCCTGTTTCATAAACTCATGCACAAAATCATTAGTTCATAACATAATGATCGATACCACATTCCATTTATAACCACAATATTCCACATTGATCACTAGAAATGTGACTGTTCCGGTCCTGTTACAACAGCGGAATTTTAGGACCCCTCGCTTCGACATATAGCGGCATCATATGATATCCCTCGCTTCGACAATGACAGCGGCATGTACATCGTTTCGACATGACAGCGGCAAATATCATATTACCATCGCTTCATATGACAGCGGCAAGTACCTCCCTCGCTCGTATATAACAACTACCGGAACAATCAAGCATTTCCAACCACATATATATAAACACAATACTTGAGTCCACAATCATAATGCATCACCATTATCTCAATATATATATCAACACATTTCGTAATCCACACTTGTCCACGATATATATAGCCAAAAGCGTAAGAACACATTTTACCGTCCGATGCCCGTACGTCTCACTACGTACCTTAGTCTCAAAAGTGGAGAAGTTGAAGAACTTTATCTCATTAAAGTTGTTGGTACCTGGGATGGTTCTACACAACCATACAAATCAATATTAGAAGCCAATTATAGTCCAATATCAAAAAATTCCGCAAAATAATCATTTTCCCAAAATTCAGCAACTGGCGATCGATCGCTGCATTGAGGCGATCGATCGCGAGCCTTACCGATCGATCGCTTCGATGTAGCGATCGATCGCCAGACCTCACTGGCTCGCGACGATCGATCGCGCCATATATGGCGATCGATCGCCTGCAACACATTTCGCCACTGGCCTTCGGCGATCGATCGCTGCATTCGTAGCGATCGATCGCCACCTGTGTGTGCGCGATTCTTCAACATTTTTTGAGCATTTTCCAAGTTCTACCATATCCCCTTCAAACCCAAACATTCCAACAACTCAAATATCATCATAACTCACTAAAACCCACATGAAACACCTCAAAAAATATAACCCAACCACATACAACACATACTCAAAAACAAATCCACAAAAATCCCAAAATGCTAACCAATTTCAAAACCAAATACCATTAAAACTTTAGGAAGAGGTTACTATACCCCTTGAGGACTCCAAATCCCATCAATAATCTCACAAACAAAGATTTTGTGAAGATTTCTACTTACTCCTTTGCCAAATTTCGAAAATGGGAAGTGGGTTAGGGTTGGGGATGAAATTTGGGGATTTAAGAGTGATGGGTAAAGTGAATGTAAAGTGGGGGGGTGTAGTGGGGTTATAAGAGTTTATAATTAAATTTGTACCCCCATTAATTAACATGATGTATAAAGTACCCCAACATGGTATTTTAAAAGCATTTTACAAAAATGCACCAAACTCCCAATAAATTCATGTTTTCCAAATAATTGCCAACCATTACAATTAAATCATGCTAACACCCAATTTCCTAACATGCACAACATGCACCCTGAAATGCACCCCCGGGTCACGCCTACCATGTGACTAAGCATTTCAACAAGATAATTAATTCCAACACATAATTTAATTATCACCATAATTAATCACATAAACATAATGAATGCCCAAATGCATATAATTATTTCGGGGTATCACACATAGATCCTTGGTTTTATTTTCTTGACCTTGGATTTTCATTGTAAAAAGGCACTACTTGTTCTTGCAATCTTTTCTCAACAAAGTTCTGGCTTGAGACATCAAAGAAATTCCATACCACACAAGTCCAGAATATAACCCATCAAACTTGCAGATTAAATTCCCCAATATTTCCCAGAATTCACCTTTATTAACCTGTTCACATGCTCTATATGCTTCCCCAGAAAATATAGATGATAACTACGATGCACTTCTACACAAGATTAATAAATTATTCAGCCAATTAGCACCATCACGTTTGGTCATCGACCTTGGACCTGAGTAGTGCAGCCAACGGGAGTGCATCGCTTTGTTCAAAATGATTTCTCCTCTTCTTCCATGATTTCATGCTCTGATGTGGCTGGTTTATTCAGTTCTTTGTTGGCTATCTCACGGTTATCCAAATTCAATAGATGGAAGAGCTCAGAATTGAGATGAGAGTCTTAGATTACAGCGGAGCAGGACAAGTTTTGGTTCAAGAGAAAACCACGCATGATGGAGTCTGTATGTGTTGAGGAATGTATAGTCCTCCATGGAGATAATTTATTCGACATCATTTCGGATTATCTCGGTATCAGCTGCTTAATTGCGATTTAGGGCTTCGTGATTTCTTCATCCTCGCCACAAGAGTATGCTCTATTGACACAATACATTAATTATTCGTTTTGCTTGGGTGATAATCTGATATCGGTTATCATTATCATGGGTTAAACAAGTTGTACTCTTTGGATTATTCATATTTTCGCTGATTGATCCGAACTCTTGTTTGTGCGAAGGGCTAGTTTGTTCTATGATTCATTTTATTGAGTTCTTTCTTCCTGATATCTCCTTATTCATTGTGCGATATTGATTGGTATATTGATGTGAAATTGGTTTGGGTGAGCCCATTTGATTACATAAGAACAATGCAGTATGAAACAAAGAATTGCTGCCAGAATTTGGTATAGAAGAAATAATGGAGGTGATATGGGTTTTGATTCGAAGACAATTGCACGCCTTAAATGCTCATCCACCCCCACTCTAGATCAACTGAATTGTTTCTTGAGCATGATTATAAACTTAGATGAGTTTGGTTTATGGGTTATGTGATGGCTGATCTCTTCCTTGGATAGTCGCCTCTCGGCCACGCCACAATCACCCGACACGAAGCACGTCATCACCTTTGCCCTGACATATATGATCCATGTCGTCTAGGCAATTAGCTTGGAATATCGGGCCAACTACAATATCAGAGTAGCACATTAGGAATCTCATTCCTAGTTCGGACTCGGGTCCTCGGCCTCCAGATTGTTGCTACCGAGCTCATGACATACTCATCCTAGTTGTTGACCTCGACTTCGGTGCTCAATCTGCATGCCCAGTTTACGGTTATTTCTTGTCAACTAATACTTTAAGTTTCTATATATGCATTTTGTGTTGCACTATTTCAGGTCGACTTCAGTGCACTATGGCTCGGGCATGCAATCTAGTAGTAAGACCCTATTATCAAGCTCCGGCATGCAATCTGGCAGTAAGACCCTATTACATTGAGCTCGGGCGTGCAATCTAGCAATAATGCCATATTATTTGTGATGTCCGGGGATTAATGGTGTTAATCCCAGTATGGTAATAATCCTTGATGGATTTATAATTGTGGCAATTAGGAATTAATTGCGGTTTTGCGTCTCCCGAAGTTGTTAAATCGGGCATTTGGGATCGTTGGATCCAAAGGTTGAGATTGTATTCTCATCTTGGTGGAAAACCTTTGAGTTGGGTTTTTGGTGGGACTTGGAGTCCGGGATGCTTTATGTTGGGGCCAATATGGGGATTTGATGTTGGAGAGAGAGTTTTTGAAAACAGATGATTTTTAATGAATCATGATGTATTAGTGGAGATATTGGTATTTTGGAGCTTTTTGCTATATATACCAGTTGGACTCGGGATTCCGTCATTCAGAATCCATTTCTCTCCTTCTCCCCCCTCTTTACACGCCAACCCCTCTCCCCTAACCCTCACCCTTTCTCTTTGGAGAAAAATCGACGGAGGCTCGATTTAGGGGCCGGATCTCTTGAAAAAAAGCTGGTAATCTCTTCCTCCTCTCTTGTAGCTTTGATTTGATAGTAGTTTTGTTAATTTTGGTTGAGTTTTGAGGTTGGTTTGGGTTGGGTGATTTTGATGAAAATCTTGAAAACTTTTGGGTTTGTTTTAATTCAAGTCTAACACCCTTGTTGGAGGTTCTTGGGTGTTGTTTTGTTGTGGTTTTGAGTTGGGAGGAGTTGGGGTATGATTTGTGGAGGTTTCAAGCTTTTAAAAATGGTGGTTTTCGAGTTGCAGGGCATGCAGGCGACCGATCGCATGCAGGCAGTGGGCTTTTCAGCATTGTGGCGATCGATCGCCACTTTTGGAGCGATCGATCGCCTCGCGCCAGAGTGGTCTGGCGATCGATCGTCATATCGAGCGATCGATCGCCAAGGGGCTAGCGATCGATCGCCAGCAGGTAATTTTTGGAATTCTTGGCTTTTTCGTGGGATTTTGGATTTGCGACTTAAATGGTCGGCTTCCGGGGCAATGTTCTCATTCCAATGGGAATGCTAGACTTTTTAAATGATTGGTTGGAGACAAGTTAAATTATATGGAATTCTCGGATGAATTCTTGGCTATCTTTTTAACTTGTTGAATGGTATATTTTGAGTATTATGCATGCTTAGCCGTGTGGCTTTTATGTTGGTAATCGTCTTGGTTAGACGATAAGTTTAGAAGTTTGAACGTGCTTGGGCACGTGGTAGCATGCTTGTTGTTGATTGTGATTTTTGTGTGTTAGCACATAATTCATTGGATCGTGGAACTCGGGCGAAGTCGGACTCGAACTACGGAAAGTATAAGGTACGTATAACGTACGAGCATGTCCCTTTATTTTAAATGCAATTGTTGAATACATGAGACACTGTATTGCGATAAATGCTTATAGAAATGCCTGGCATATGGTTTTAGCAATGAACGGGTATTAACAGATATTGACATACATGATTAATGGTAATGACTACAAATGGATGTATATGCATTGGGAATTGCATGGTGCCGCTTTTGAGCGAGCAATGATCGGATGTGGGCGCCTTTGAGCGGACATCGGTTATGTCACCACTGCTGTTGAGCATGCGTGAGACTGAAATGCCGCTATTAGTAGAGCGAGCAATGAAATAGAACTATGGAACCATAAAAGAGATATATGTAATATTTGTCATCATTGTTTAATGATTTGATATTATTGTTATAATGTCGGTATGTGGCAGTGAATTCGTTAATCAATGTAATGATTAACTGGCATTTGGGAATTTGATGGTTTCAGTTATTTTGAGAACAGGGACAGTACAAGGGATCCCGGATGAGGATGATGCCATCCAGGGAGTATCTCTTATATTTCATAGCATTTACATGTTGTAAATTATGAATTGTATTATTGTGATTATGGGATTTGGGATTTTGGTATGCTCATCCCGCGTGGGGGCTGTCTCTGTGATGACCAGGGATTATATATGTTAATCCCGGAGTGTTAATAACCCCTAAAGTTGTTTTACGTGGCGATTTGGAGTTTAATCGCGGCGTTGGGCCTTCTAGGCTCGTATATTTGGGTAGTTGGGACCGTTGGATCCAGAGGTTGAGATTGTATTCTCATTTGGGTGAAAAACCTAAGAGTTGGGTTTTTGATGTGTCTCGGGATCTGGGGTGCTTTGTGTGGGCACCGGTAGGGGGTTTTGGAGTTAGAGAGAGAATTTTTGAAAACAGATGATTTTTAATGAATCATGATGTATTTGTGGGGCTATTAGTTTTTCGGGGTATTTTTGCTATAAATACCAGTTGAACCCGAGATTTAATTAAAAAATTTCATTTCTCCTCCTTCAGCCGTCTCTCTCTCCCCGCCCGCGCCCATTCCCGATTTCCCCAGCCCCCGCGGCTTCAGGCCGTGCGCCCGCCGTCGTTTGGCGCGTGCGACCCGCCACCGGCTTCGTCTCGTCGAGGCGCAGCTTTTCCCTCCGGCAATTGAGAGTTTCATCGCGTTTTGAAGTCGGATTTGCGAGAAAGCGTCGATCCCCAATTTCTAGGGTTTATCGGATTTCGACCGATTTACTTCCGATTTTAGATTGGGTAACCTTCCTTACCCATTTTCCATGCTTGTGATGTATTCCCCTGCCTTATTGTGAATTATTGGTTCGAATTTAATTTCGAAATTTGTAGGGTTGAGTTCGAAAATTTGGGGGTTTTTGGCAAGGAGTGTTGATTCTTGCTTTGATAGTTTAATTCACATTTTAGGTGAATTATGTTGTTTAATTGGGTTCGATTTGTGAGACAAGGGTTCGAAAATTTGTAGGGTGTTCTTGAACAATTTTCGATATTGTCTCATTTATTTCCCTCCCTGCATGTACCCTGCCCCAGGGTCTTTTAAAAGGTTAATTGTCGTGTGTTGACAATATTTTGAGGGTTATGGGTGTACTTGAACATGGGTTGCATGTTCGTAAATAATTGTGAATTATTTATCGTGTTAGCACATCGTTCCTCGGGGCATGGAACTCGAGCAAGGTTTGGCTCGGACTTCGGAGATTTAAGGTACGTGCGACGTACGATTACTATATATATTAGAGCATTGTGAAATGCATAAGGTATTTTTGATTGCATTGAATATTGTGCGTATGGTTATATATATATGTTGATATAGCCAAGGAACGACCAAATCTTGATATCGCCGCTTGTAGCGTGCGTGACACTAGAGTAGGATAACTCTTACAAGATATAAGGGGTACTGGGTTTATATGACTATTGTAGGGCATTTGAGATGCCTGAGGATGATCGTAGAATCATGTATTCATTATAAGACATTTGAGATGTCTAGGTATAATGAAGGATTAGTAAAATAAATGCTAGGCATTTGAGCTATCTGTGATTGATAGCGAGGTTGTGAAATCAGTATTAGATATTGAGATATCTATATTTGCATGTATAACGAATTTGGAATCACTATCTATTGATACTCGAGAATTAGGCATGCGATGGGTTAATCAATGTGTTGATTTACTGATTTTTGAGATTTGATGAGTTTGATGATTGTGAGAACAGGGACAGTACACGGAATCCCGGATGAGGACGTTGCCATCCAGGGAGTATCATTTAAATTCATTAGTATTTACTTTTGTTGTAAATTATGAATTTCATTACTGTGATTATGGGATTTTGTGTATTGGTATGCTCACCCCGTTGGGGGCAGGTGAACAGGTACATCGATGGCTGTGGAGCTGAGCTCGAGCTGTTGATTGGATGTACTCCCAGGATCGTGGTACCAGGGCTTGATGGAGCACGGTATCGTATAGAGTACTTATATACACCTGAGGATTATATACATATTCATGATGCTCGCATGTGAGCACGGTTATACTTGTATATGGGTTATATATAAAGGCATGAGCCTTTCTCTCTTTCATTCTATGTTGCATGCAATTAAGGGTAGAATTGCTGATGATATGAGAGTCATTGGTGTATTATGTGGGTGTTGAAACCCACTTTTGTTATCATATGTGTGGTGTCTTCCCTGGCTGGGAATTTACTTGGTATTGCTGTATTCTGATGAGTATTATGTTTTCCCTGGCCGGGAATTATGTTATGTGTTGTGCTTTTATTTCGGGATAGCTCTATTTATGGGGAGACTCTGCCCAAATTTTTATAAAAGCCCACAATGTAAAAAGTGGCACCAAGGGGATGGTAAAGGGCGAACATATGAGTCTATTTGTTGTTAGGCTGATGATCTTATGACATTGAGTATTAAAGGAAATTTTGTAATTGCCATACAATGGTAAAGTATCATCTGAGCTTCCCGATTGACTTTTTATTGAAAGCATGTGCCACACATAGTGGTTAATACACTAATCAGGGGTTAAGGGCTAAGGGGGTCCTTACATTAGTGGTATCAGAGTAGTGGTTGCTCATTGGGGCTGTTAAGGGCCTAGGAAGTTATTGATAGCACATATTTATGCATGATGGCATTACTGTTGTATGACATAACAAATTGTTTATGTGCTATTATGATATGAAAAGTGGTATTGCTAACCATTGTGGTTGCAGGAATCGTGTGGAACACGATAGGATGGCATTAATAGTGATGTCTGGCACTCCGTGTGTTACGTGCCAAGGAATCTGATTTTGTAAGAGAATCAGGTAAAGGGATATTTCCGAGGTAACATGTCTTGGTATACGTATTGACATGCAAGTGGTTGCATATATGTATTGAATGTTTGATGCATAGTGTATATGGTGATTGCTGCTAACCCTGATGGTTGCAGGTTACAGGAAATATGGAATACAAAAAGGAATGATGATATACATATGTACGGGCATCCCAAGGGCAACATGTATTATGTGTTTAGTCATTTAACACAAGGTAAATCAAGGTATGCATAAGATAGTGCATTATGATATGATACATGTTGATACGCATCGTTTTGCATATGTATTGTGAAATATAAAGTGAGGATTTCAATGCTTACACTAAGGTCCATATGAAGCGAGGAAGAACTCCGGTTATATGGAGTAGTAAGAAGCATTGAAATGCACTATTGATATTTCACGAGTCCAGGTTATCCTAGTGAGGATTTCAATGCTTATGCTAAGGTCCATATGAAGCGAGGAAAAATTCCGCTTATGGGGAGTAGTAAGAAGCATTGAAATGCACTACTGATAAGTGACTCAATTCCATAAGAAGCAAGAATTCTGCTGACATGGATTCCATAGGAAGCGAGGAAAAATTCCGCTTACGTGGATTTCCATAAGGAGCAAGAATTCTGCTTACGTGGATTCCATAGGAAGCGAGGAAAAATTCCGCTTACGTGGAAAATGAAGGAGGAACCATAATTTCATGTGTCGATTTATATTCATTTCTCTATGAGGACACGGTTGATAGCCATGGTTCATTCCGCTATATTGATTGGCGATGGTTCATTCCGCCAGGTGTATTTATAGCGATGGTTCATTCCGCTATATTGATTGGCGATGGTTCATTCCGCCAGGTGTATTTATAGCGATGGTTCATTCCGCTATATTGATTGGCGATGGTTCATTCCGCCAGGTGTATTTATAGCGATGGTTTATTCCGCTATATTGATTGGCGATGGTTCATTCCGCCAGGTGTATTTATAGCGATGGTTCATTCCGCTATATTGATTGGCGATGGTTCATTCCGCCAGGTGTATTTATAGCGATGGTTCATTCCGCTATATTGATTGCCGATGGTTCATTCCGCCAGGTGTATTGATAGCGATGGTTCATTTCGCTATATTGATTGGCGATGGTTCATTCCGCCAGGTGTATTGATAGCGATGCCTCTTTCCGCTACTATGTGGACGATGATTCATGCTCAGGTGTATAGCGAGGTTTCATGCCACTTATTATATGACGAGGTATCATGCCGTCAATTCTATAGCGATGGATTGTGCCGCTATGTACTCAGCACAGGATTTTGCCGCCTTCGAGCGATGGGTGCTGATTTCATACTATTATTGAGCGACGGAGACAGGTAGGCCGCTATATTGTTAGCGATGAGGTATGAGTTATTGCTATTCTATTAGCATTATTGTAGCTGGCATGCGTTGATACATGTTCTATTATGACTATTTTACTAGCATGTTAGTGGATGACATACGCTGATGTACATGTATCGTCACTAGTTGACAATGCCTTAGATGCCATGAGTTGGCATGTATCGTCGCGGGATGACGATGACGATGGTGTAGGAGATGTCTTATTAGACATGCATCATCGTTACGATGGCAGTGCGTTGAGTATACGTATTCAGTGGTATGCCTTGGGTGCCAGTACCGAGCACAAGGTGGTGTGTGCGTCACCGATTGACGTGACCCTTATACCGAGCGGGTTGCTCGAGGAATGGATGGATGCGCTGTACATGTGATTGTACCGCAGCTTATGTTTGGGGTAATCATATTGTTGGGATATGCCCTAAGACAAGTCATTAGATGATTGTTTAAGACTTACAATGTTTATGGTTTTATGAATGGCAATTCATTATTATATATTATTCTTTTAACTGTGCATTGTGAATTAATATATATGTTAATGTCCTTAGAATAATATTGTATTATTCTTAAAGATGTCCCTAGTCAAGTATTATCATGAGATGGGATAATGATAATACGTAGAGACTAGTATATGTTGATCGATGAATTGTTCATTGATATGAGATATCAAATCAACATATGGGTACATGTTAGAGAACGATGTACTGGACAGACCCACCATGAGATTGCAACATGGATAGTTATATGATCGTCATATGCAATTCTCATAGTGATAATAATGTATGTATCCTTACGACTTGTGATCATCAGAGATCCCAACATAAGGAGTTATGTATCTTGATATCGTCAAACGTTACCCGTAATAGGGTAATCTATAAAAGCGACTATTGGATACACTACGAATTATGTAGAGGGATGTTGACTGATCGAGATAGGATTTGTCCCTCCTATATAACAGGAGATGTGTTTGGCCCTTGATCAAGTGAGAACTAAAATGCATGGCCATGCTCGAATGAGTCGATATGAGATATCGAGCTTATTCGTTTATTCTAGTTCTACTTGGGGATCAAGAAATAAAGATTGAATATACGAGTATGACTATTCCATGACTCGTGTTCAATCTAAACACAAAGGACAAAGGGATTGAGTTACATGATTAATATTATCACAAGTTCTAAAGGTTATGTCGAGTCATTGACATTCTTGTAATTTGGGTAGCCTTGATGTGTTGCTAGACACCGCTCTTTGCTTGTAACGTAAAATGAGATTTTATGTCACTGCCAACATTACAAGATCCTATCGGGTCGCACAAAAGATTAAATCGATAAGGGAATTGAATTCATGGGATGACTTAAATAATTAAGAAGTGTCTTAATTAAATGATTATAAGGATTTAATTAAATCATGGGCTTAGGCCCATTAGGCTTTAAGAAAGCCTTTAATTAAATCATATATAATTTGTTAACAAGATGTTTAATTAAGGATTAACACAACATAACAAAACCTAGCCACCAAAAGCTTGTGAAGCTCTCGGCCAACCAAGCTCACGGCCACCTCTCTTGGCCGCCGCCTTGGTCTTTGTTTTTCCGGCCAATTTCTTCGATTTAGAATCGAGTGTGGCTCTTGTTACGGTTTAAGAACAAATCTAGCACTTTGTTCTTGAACTATCCCTTCCCGATTTGATCGTGTGGATACCTTGAGGTAAAGCTCATCGAGTTTTGCTATTGACTCGGAGAAGGCGTTGGACGTTTGTGCTGCTCCGTGGATTCTGCTTCAAACACGCTACAAGGGTAAGACCTTCGTATTCCTTTATCCGATATGATAACCTATGTATAGATCTGCTGGTTTGTAATCCTAAAAATTTTATTCCGCTGCGTTGTATGCTCAAAGGATTGCTTACAGTGGTATCAGAGCCAGGTTCAAGGCTCATATCGGATTTATGTGATTAAATTGTGTTAATCATATTAGAATTAATATTGCATGCTTTTAAAACTGTATAAACATATATGATATGTTAATATCGAGTTTTTGAAATTCATCGTAAAATTGTATTTGATATAATTGGCGAATAATTGTATACGATACACGAAAGCATAAAATCGAGGTGTTGGCTCAAGGTGGTTCGACCACTTCATGACTTGACCCTCGGGCCGCCGCTAGTGAGCTAGGGTTCGGACCCTTGGCTAATGCATGGGGCCGCGCCGCTTCCAAAAGGCTAGGGTTTTGAACCCTAGTCACATAAGCCACTCGGCCGCCGCTTGGGCTAGGGTTTTTCGAACCCTTGGCTCGAGATGGTTAAGCCGTCACCGTCATGGACCGTCCATGGTTGGACCGTGGCTTGTGGCTCGTGGATTTCGGTGTTTCGAGCAAGTTGGCTCGATGAAAAACCAACATGGTGCAAGGCGGCTAGGGTTTGGAACCCTAGCGGCGCCGCACCCATGCCATCGGCTCGGACCATGTCGTGGGCTAGGGTTTCGAACCCTAGGCCCATAATTGGTCCAGCCGTGGTGTATGGTTGGTTCGAACCATGGTGGTTCGTAGCTAAGTCGCATTAAGTTCGTGGCATGTGATGTCCCGAGCGTACGATAATTTTTCAAAAATTATTTTATAGTTTTAATTAGAATTAAATTTAAAATGTTTAGAATTTAATTCATTAAATGTTAATGCATGCTTTATGTGTTGTTTGAGCATGGTGCGTGGTTATAGCTCTTTGACCTATTAGATAGGATTTGTGGATGTTTGTAATTTATAATACGACCTGCGTGTCGTGCCTTTCTCTATTTCATTCTAAATGTAATCCCTCCCCTATGTTCCCCTCGAATGTGAATCGAGGAATTCTATATCTTGTAAATAGTGTAGTTTATTTTATTGATGGTGATCAATGAAGATGGAGCATCGTGCCGGGATGAGGAGGCCATTCACAAATTGGAGCCAAAGGAAGGTGCTTGTGAAGTTACCTTAGGTTGACTCATAGGATTTTCTCATTGGCTTGAGAAAATCATTAGTAGGGGCTATAACCATGTCACGTTTTATTGTGTATGATGATGCATGATTTATCTTATGTTTTAGTTTGATAATAGTATTACACATATATGTAGATATGTATACAACTATATGTAGTGGACATATTTTAAATTATCAAATTAATCATGAGATCAATAAATCCCTCTAAAATATTAAGTTTTAGATGCCTTCCAAAATTAAAAGTACTCGTCAATAACTTCGATTGTACATGTATGGGTTTGCCAAAGCAAAGCACCGTGGCAATCTTAGTAAGGCGCGAAAGGATAAAAGTGATATCCGTTATACTTTAATTGGGTACGACTTAACTAGGTTATCTCAATAGGATTGGGAACCTAGAGGCATGGGTTGGATTTTAATTCATTTGATGAATTGAACAAAGTGTTGCTCGTCCAACTATCCAAGAATTATATGTGATGTAATTGACAAAGTGTTGTCTACCTAAATAACCGAGTCTTGGGCGATTAGCCAAAGCTAACTCAAGATTAGGCGAAATATGGATCTTGGCCCACTAAAGGTTTCGAGGGTTGATATTTTTCAAACAAAATAGTGGGAGTATCATTTAATATAAGACCATGTTAAATGATTTAAATCATAAACTTATTTTGCATATTTATATTGTAGATATCCATGGCAACAAACAACGTTACTAGCACTTTATCACTGCGATCGGTCCTTGAAAAGGACAAATTAAATGGGACGAATTTCCTAGACTGGCATAGGAACTTGAGGATAGTCCTCAAACAAGAAAAGAAACAATATGTCCTAGAGGAACCCTTGCCCGCTGAGGAACCTCCCCTAACAGCTACAAGAGCTGAAAAAGATGCTTACAAGAAGCATCAGAGTGACGCACTTGATGTTGGATGCCTCATGCTTGCCACCATGAACTCTGAGCTTCAGAAGCAACATGAGGAAATTGAGGCGTTCGATATGATCGAACACTTAAAGCAGTTGTACCAACAACAAGCTAGACAAGAGAGGTATGACGTCTCTAAAGCGTTATTCCAGTGCAGGATGGTAGAAGGAAGCCTAGTTGGAACTCATGTGCTCAAGATGATTGGGTACATTGAGAATCTGGACAAGCTGGGTTTTCCATTGGACCAAGAGTTGGCCACCGATGTGATCTTGCAATCGTTGCCTGAGAGCTTCAGTCAATTTGTAGTAAATTACAATATGACTGACATGGAAAAGACTCTACCACAATTGCTTGGTATGTTGAGAACATATGAAGCAAATACTAAGAAGACTAAGGCCACAAATGTCCTTATTGTGAATAAGGGCAAAGGAAGGGCCAAAGCTAAAGGCAACAAGAAAGCAAAGAAAGTATTTGCTAAATCTAAGCCAAAGTCTTCTGCACTGAAACCAAAGGGAGGGATAGCAAAGGAAGGGAACTGTTTCCATTGCGGTGAGACCGACCATTGGAAAATGAACTGCAAAGTATATCTGGAGGATCTAAAGAAAGGAAGTGTGACTTCCGCTTCAGGTATTTTTGTTATAGAAGTCAATTTATCTACTTCTTCATCATGGGTATTAGATACTGGATGTGTGGTGTGCGTTTGTCGTGTACGCCCAAATTAACCCCACTCAATCCTCAAGATTGATAACAATAATGTAGTAGCGTGAGTAGGGATCGATCCCACGAGGAGATGTGAATCTTTGTGTTAATGAAAATCAAAACAAAAGAATAATAAAGGATGGGGTTGTTAGGTTGAATTATACTAATTAAAATTAAAACTAAAGATTAACTAATGAAAGCGATTCTTGGTATCGGTCGACTCTACCTTGGATATTATCATCTATTTCATCGATTCACAAAAGACTCAATTTTACTTGAATATTCATCAATTGGAAATCTAATTCCTCCCTCACCTTATTCATAGTCAATTAGTCCAAGCGTTCTAATTTAACTTTCACCAATCAATCAATCTCTATATGCATATTCAAGATTAAAATCATGACATCATTCAAAACTAGTGAGCGATGAATCTAAACAACATAAACACAAGCGGTTTATATAATTTAGTCAATGGTTTTCTCTAAGAATTTAATAACACCAACAGCAGGCAATTATCGATCTTAGTTGCTTCTTCAATTAGATTACTCAAACAATCCCTTATTTGATATCCAATTAGCAATAGATTATATGCAAGTTACTAGGTTGTCAATCCAATAAACAAACATCAATCATATCAACAAAATCAGAAAAACAATGAATTCAATAAAATCGATAAACAAAAGCGTATGAATCTCCCCAAGATAAATAAATCCAAGGTTTTGTCTTCCTCAACCAAGAATTAAGACTAGCTACACATAATTAAAACAAAACTATAAATAAAAACAAGGGAAAGAAAACTAATCCGATCTCCGCTCGTCGAGGTGTCAATCCCGCCTTCGCTTCGATCTTCGTAGCCGTTCTTCAACAAAATTGAAAAGAAAATATAAAACTAGTCTAAAATTATTCTACCCTAACTATCTAGATGGTTAAAAGGTCTGAATTTCGAGTATATATGTATTGGGAGGCTGATGGAGTAGGTTAGAATCCATGTGGGAAGGAAAGAAATCAAGTTTTTTAATTTTCCAAAATTCTATTGGCGTAATTACGCCTAAAATGGCGTAGCTACGCCTGTCCATGCCGTAGCGTTGGCGTAATTACGCCTGTGAATGGCGTAATTACGCCTGTCCTCCATTTTTCTGGCGAGTTTTGTATTTTGGCCATAACTTTCACATACGAACTCCGAATTCGACGAGTCAGCTGTCCACGCGAAGATAACTCAAAGTTCTACAACTTTTATATGGACCACATTCCCAAAACTTGGCTGGAATACATAGAAATTGGAGGAGAAAGGAGCAACATGTGTCTTTGATTCTGGTTTTTTCCTCTTTTCTTCAACTTTATTGCTTCTTTCATCATTTTAGCTTGATTTCTTCACCTTTCCCTACATTTACACAAATATACGATTAGGTAGCATATGTATCAATTTATCCATCAAAATATACCAAATCGTAGACAATTAAGCGCAATAGATGTGTCTATTTCTAGTCACATCAAACACCCCCATACTTAATCTTTACTCGACCTCGAGTAAATCAGACAAAACTACAATATTTTTTTGCTTGGCTCATAGCATCATAACAAACTAACTTGTCCTCACTTTTATGCCTCAATAATTTAAAACATGCATAGTAATGAAAGGCGGTGAAAAATTAACAGTGGAACAATTTCAATCCCTATACATTTCATACTCAACAAAATAGTGAACGTGTGTGTGGGGTCATAAACAAGTGTTGTGTACAAATTATAGTTCCAAAATATGTAAATCCACAATAGTTCAAGTCATACACTAACACAAGTATAAGCTCACTTGCACACTCTTCTCCACTATCTTAGCTACTTTGCAAACATAAATCAAGTAGGTCTTTATTAGCTTGTAGCTTGGCCTAGGTATTGGCTTATGAAAGAAAGGGTAAGGATATTCAAACAAGAGAGTATGATGAAATGCACACTAAAAGCTTCTCTTCTTGTATGAATTTTTCAAACCTTGTTCATTTTTTTCAAGGTTTATTTCAACATTTTTCTTCTTTAGTGCCTTGGCTCCCCTTGGAGTCATATTTTTATCTATTTTCTCAAGGCATTCCTTTTTCTTTCATGCATTCCATTCTTTTGACAATTAAGCTCGCAAATATACTTCAATGATTCCCAAGTGCATTTGAATGAAATACATCATACTCCCTTAAAAGGTATGGATTAAAATCACATTTAGGCTCATTAGGGAAGGATGATAAGCTAGTCAAGGAATGTTGAATGGGGGTCTTGAGTATGCTTAGCATACTCCCATTCTTTTACATTAAGGCTCAAAAAGGGTACTAGAGATTGATTTTGTTTACATGGTAGGCTTGAAAGGCTCAAACGCATCAAAGATTGCCTATATCACTTTCATGTTTGCAAGTAGTCTAGACATACGCCTCAAAGAGCATGTAGTTAAGTTCTAGCATGTATTAGAGACTTCTTAAGACTATCACAAAGTTTACACAATCTTCACTAAGCTATGCACACTTCACAAGCCATGACAATAATGTGCTCAAAATATTCAACTACTAAGTTAAAGTAAACTTTGCATTAGAGTTCAAAGTGTTCCAAGGTTAACAATTCACCTATGTTCAAAAGCATGCATGATATCAATTAGGTTTCATCATGGGCTAGTGATTCTAAGCATGTGTTCATTACTTATGAGCTCAAAATTTTAAATTTTTCGATTTTTTTGTATTTTTGAAATAAGAAAAACAATAACACACTACTAATCCCTCCCCCATACTTAAATCTTACATTGTCCCCAATGTAAGGCAAAAATACAAGAAACGAGAAAAGTCTAACTAATAAAGCAATAAAAAATAAAAAGAAAGGGAAACTAACTCCCCTGGGGTTGCCTCCCAAGCAGCGCCTCTGTTTAACGTCGGTGGCCCGACTCCAATGCTCGTGCTCATGGTGGGTCATGTTTGGTGTCCAATGCCACCTTTTCCCACCTCAGTATCCTTCTGACAGCTCGAAGGCGATGCCTATTCGCCTTATACTTCTTGGAGGTCCTCAACCCTTTTCGCATCCCCTCGTTTTCTATTGATGTATCGTGAGGTTCAGGAGGAAGTTTCAGCTCAACATCAGGTACCTGCAATTCAAAATTGAGATTTTTAAAAGGAGAATTTGGTAAAGCAGTAGTAATACATGAAGTATCAGTCAAAATTTCTCCCATACCTCCTTCGTCAACAGGTCGATCAGTAGTTACCCCATGTTCATGCTCAGTGACAGTATGTGATTTTTCTAGTGATACGTGATGTGTGATGCCAATAGTATAATCAGTAGTAGGATGAACGGGATCATGAGTATTGAACTTAGCTACCTCACCATTAAACTCCATAGTAAAAGCACCACCACTTACATCTATTATGCACTTGGAAGTTTTCAAAAATGGTCTCCCTAACAGAATAGGGCTGCTTTTATTATCATTTTCCATGTCAAGTACGTAGAAGTCAGCAGGAAAGACCAATTTATCGACTTTCACTAGAACGTCCTCAAGTATTCCCCTAGGATGCACAGTAGATCTATTTGCTAATTGAATATCAATTTCAGATTTTTTAAGAGGTCCTAGGTCTAAAGAGGTGTAGATTGAATAAGGCATAACATTTATTGCTGCTCCTAAGTCTAGCATGGCCTTATCAATTCTATTATTTCCAATCATGCATGGGACAGTGAACATACCAGGATCCGTGCATTTTGTAGGAGTTTCCTTCTCCTCATCGTCAGAGAAAAAATCATCAAACATGTCCATTTCATCACAGTATTCGACCTTCGGTTCCTTTTTCTCTTCAAAGGGTTCATGATCATATTCAACATAGGGGGTTGTTGGAGACTTACCTTGTGGAGATGCATGATGTGCAAGCTCCTCTTCTTCTAGTGGCACATGTGTCTCCTCTTCTAGCTTGGGTGGCATCAGTACCACCTCCCCCGGGGTTCCTACCTCTTCGTCACTCCTTGAGGCGATTGCAACCATGTTCTCTCGTGGTGCCTCCATCGTCCGGGAGGGTATAAAGTCGATGGGTTGTGCTGCTATCTGATCGGCTGATTTAATAAGTTGCTCGATTTGGTTACCCAAATTCTGAGTGCTAGCCCTGAATTCCTGTTGAAATTGCAAAGTATTGTCATTAAGTGCTAAAACAAGATTCTCTAAAGACTCACCAGGGGTATGGTATTGAGGTTGTTGCTGCCATGACGAATATTGTGGTATGTATGGCGGTAGATAGGACTGCATGTAAGGTGGAGGTGGGCTCATCCATTGATTGTCATAGTTGAGATTGAGATGATCACTCCAACTTGAGTTGTATGCACTTTGTCCACTCCCTACGCCAAGTTGGTGCACAAGATACTCCAATTCGTCTAGTCGCCTATAGTCCTCCATGATAAGATCCGATTTTGAGAAATCAACCTGTAAGCACTAACAAACAAGAGTAGCGGTGGGGAAAAAGAAAGAGAAAGAAAGAAAACAGAAAATATTAACACAAAAATATACAACGCCTCCCCGGCAACGGCGCCAAAATTTGGTGTGCGTTTGTCGTGTACGCCCAAATTAACCCCACTCAATCCTCAAGATTGATAACAATAATGTAGTAGCGTGAGTAGGGATCGATCCCACGAGGAGATGTGAATCTTTGTGTTAATGAAAATCAAAACAAAAGAATAATAAAGGATGGGGTTGTTAGGTTGAATTATACTAATTAAAATTAAAACTAAAGATTAACTAATGAAAGCGATTCTTGGTATCGGTCGACTCTACCTTGGATATTATCATCTATTTCATCGATTCACAAAAGACTCAATTTTACTTGAATATTCATCAATTGGAAATCTAATTCCTCCCTCACCTTATTCATAGTCAATTAGTCCAAGCGTTCTAATTTAACTTTCACCAATCAATCAATCTCTATATGCATATTCAAGATTAAAATCATGACATCATTCAAAACTAGTGAGCGATGAATCTAAACAACATAAACACAAGCGGTTTATATAATTTAGTCAATGGTTTTCTCTAAGAATTTAATAACACCAACAGCAGGCAATTATCGATCTTAGTTGCTTCTTCAATTAGATTACTCAAACAATCCCTTATTTGATATCCAATTAGCAATAGATTATATGCAAGTTACTAGGTTGTCAATCCAATAAACAAACATCAATCATATCAACAAAATCAGAAAAACAATGAATTCAATAAAATCGATAAACAAAAGCGTATGAATCTCCCCAAGATAAATAAATCCAAGGTTTTGTCTTCCTCAACCAAGAATTAAGACTAGCTACACATAATTAAAACAAAACTATAAATAAAAACAAGGGAAAGAAAACTAATCCGATCTCCGCTCGTCGAGGTGTCAATCCCGCCTTCGCTTCGATCTTCGTAGCCGTTCTTCAACAAAATTGAAAAGAAAATATAAAACTAGTCTAAAATTATTCTACCCTAACTATCTAGATGGTTAAAAGGTCTGAATTTCGAGTATATATGTATTGGGAGGCTGATGGAGTAGGTTAGAATCCATGTGGGAAGGAAAGAAATCAAGTTTTTTAATTTTCCAAAATTCTATTGGCGTAATTACGCCTAAAATGGCGTAGCTACGCCTGTCCATGCCGTAGCGTTGGCGTAATTACGCCTGTGAATGGCGTAATTACGCCTGTCCTCCATTTTTCTGGCGAGTTTTGTATTTTGGCCATAACTTTCACATACGAACTCCGAATTCGACGAGTCAGCTGTCCACGCGAAGATAACTCAAAGTTCTACAACTTTTATATGGACCACATTCCCAAAACTTGGCTGGAATACATAGAAATTGGAGGAGAAAGGAGCAACATGTGTCTTTGATTCTGGTTTTTTCCTCTTTTCTTCAACTTTATTGCTTCTTTCATCATTTTAGCTTGATTTCTTCACCTTTCCCTACATTTACACAAATATACGATTAGGTAGCATATGTATCAATTTATCCATCAAAATATACCAAATCGTAGACAATTAAGCGCAATAGATGTGTCTATTTCTAGTCACATCAATGTGGATCTCACATTTGTGTAAATGTGCAGGACCTCAAAAAGAGTAGATTGTTGGCGAAAGACGAAGTTGATCTCCGAGTTGGAAATGGAGCAAGAGTTGCTGCATTAGCTATAGGGGATTATCATTTATCTTTGCCTTCAAAAGATTGTTATTTTGTGCCTTCAATTACCAAAAACATTATTTCTATTTCTTGTTTGGACAAGTATGTATTTTCATTTATTATAAAGGACAACTGTTGTTCCATTTATTTAAATGATATGTTTTATGCTAGTGCACAAATGGTGAATGGTCTTTATGTATTAAATCTTGATATACCTATCTATAACATAAATACTAAAAGGATTAAAAATAATGATTGTAATCCGACTTATCTCTGGCACTGTCGCTTGGGCCACATAAACGAGAACCGCATATCTAAACTTCATAAGGATGGAGTATTAGATTCATTTGATTTTGAATCATATGAAACATGCGAATCTTGTTTAATGGGCAAGATGACTAAAGCCCCTTTCAAGGGACATGTTGAAAGGGCAAATGTTTTATTGGGACTAATACATAGTGATGTATGTGGACCAATAAGTACACAAGCTAGAGGTGGTTTTCAATACTTCGTTACATTTACTGATGACCTCAGTAGATATGGGTATGTGTACCTAATGAAACATAAACATGAAACCTTTGAAAAGTTCGAAGATTTCAAGAATGAAGTACAAAACCAACTTGGCAAAAGTATCAAAATCCTTCGATCAGATCGATGAGGAGAATACTTAAGCCAAGAGTTTCATGACTATCTAAAGGAGTGTGGGATAGTCCCACAACTCACTCCTCCGTATACTCCACAATGGAATGGTGTATCCGAGAGGAGAAATCGAATCTTGTTAGACATGGTTAGATCAATGATGAGTCATGCAGATCTTCCGATATCGTTTTGGGGACACGCTTTAGAAACAACGATTTTCTTACTGAACCGTGTTCCATTTAAATCAGTGGAAAAGACACCATATGAGATATGGACTGGGAAGCGTCCTAGTATGTCTTTTATGAAGATTTGGGGTTGTGAGGCTTTCGTTAGACGTCACGCCACTAACAAACTTGGACCCAAATCTGATAAGTGTTTATTTGTGGGGTATCCTAAGGAAACGAAAGGATACTATTTCTACTATCCCACCGAGAACAAAGTAGTTGTTGCTCGGACTGGTGTATTTCTTGAAAGAGAATTTATTTCTAGAAAAACCAGTGGGAGAAAAATAGAACTTAGTGAAGTTCAACCACAAGAAAACACTGAACCTGAGATTGAGATGGAAACAGAGCAGGCACCGCAAGCTGTTGTGGAAGAAGCACCTGCTCAAGAGACACAAGCCCAGCGTAGGTCTGTAAGAGAACACCGGGAGCCACAGAGATATGGATTTCTTGTGACTCAACAAGGTGAGTTACTACTTATTGATGAGGATGAGCCGTCATCTTATCAACAAGCTATAATGGGCAATGATTCTGAGAAATGGCAAGAGGCCATGAAATCTGAGATGGAATCCATGTATGCAAACCAAGCATGGACTTTGGTTGATCCACCTGAAGGGGTACAACCCATAGGGTGCAAATGGATTTTCAAGAAAAAGACCGATATGGATGGTAACGTACAAACCTATAAAGGTCGGCTGGTTGCAAAAGGATTGAAACAAATTCATGGTATTGACTATGATGAAACCTTTTCACCAGTGGCCATGGTTAAATCCATAAGGATCTTACTTGCAATAGCTGCATTTCATGATTATGAAATCTGGCAGATGGATGTCAAAACAGCTTTCCTTAATGGAAATCTGCTCGAGGATGTGTACATGACACAGCCCGAGGGTTTTGTCGATCCAAAGGATGCTGGAAAGATATGCAAGCTACAACGATCCATTTATGGATTGAAGCAAGCTTCTCGGAGTTGGAATCTTCGATTTGATGATGCTATCAAAGAGTTTGGTTTTATCAAAAACGAAGATGAACCTTGTGTCTACAAGAAGGTCAGTGGGAGCGTAATCATTTTCCTAGTGTTGTATGTAGATGACATACTTCTTATTGGAAATGATATCCCTGCCTTGCAATCTGTAAAGATTTGGCTAGGGAATTGCTTTTCGATGAAAGATTTGGGAGAAGCCACCTATGTATTAGGAATCAAGATCTATAGAGATAGATCGAGAAGGCTTCTTGGTCTAAGTCCAAGTACATACATAGACAAGGTGCTTAAAAGGTTTAGCATGCAAGAATCAAAGAAAGGATTCGTGCCTATGACGCATGGCATTTATTTCTCGAAGGAACAGTGTCCTTCAACACCAGATGAGAGACAACGCATGAGTAAGATTCCATACGCGTCAGCTATTGGATCAATCATGTATGCCATGATATGTACTCGTCCCGATGTATCGTATGCTTTGAGCATGACGAGCAGATATCAAGTTGATCCAGGTGAAGGTCACTGGATTGCTGTCAAGAACATCCTGAAGTACTTGAGAAGGACTAAGGATACATTCTTGATTTATGGAGGTGAGGAAGAGCTCAATGTAATGGGTTACACTGATGCAAGCTTCCAAACTGACAAAGATGATTTTCGATCGCAATCAGGATATGTGTATTGCCTAAATGGAAATGCTAAGATATGCAAAGTACCAACAGATGATAATGTATCTGACCCATTGATGAAGCCGCTGTCACAGCAGAAGCATGATCGTCATACTAGATCTCTAGGCATTAGGTATATGTCTGAGTGGTCTTAGTGCAAGTGGGAGATTTGTTGGGATATGCCCTAAGACAAGTCATTAGATGATTGTTTAAGACTTACAATGTTTATGGTTTTATGAATGGCAATTCATTATTATATATTATTCTTTTAACTGTGCATTGTGAATTAATATATATGTTAATGTCCTTAGAATAATATTGTATTATTCTTAAAGATGTCCCTAGTCAAGTATTATCATGAATTGGGGTAATGATAATACGTAGAGACTAGTATATGTTGATCGATGAATTGTTCATTGATATGAGATATCAAATCAACATATGGGTACATGTTAGAGAACGATGTACTGGACAGACCCACCATGAGATTGCAACATGACACAGCCCGAGGGTTTTGTCGATCCAAAGGATGCTGGAAAGATATGCAAGCTACAACGATCCATTTATGGATTGAAGCAAGCTTCTCGGAGTTGGAATCTTCGATTTGATGATGCTATCAAAGAGTTTGGTTTTATCAAAAACGAAGATGAACCTTGTGTCTACAAGAAGGTCAGTGGGAGCGTAATCATTTTCCTAGTGTTGTATGTAGATGACATACTTCTTATTGGAAATGATATCCCTGCCTTGCAATCTGTAAAGATTTGGCTAGGGAATTGCTTTTCGATGAAAGATTTGGGAGAAGCCACCTATGTATTAGGAATCAAGATCTATAGAGATAGATCGAGAAGGCTTCTTGGTCTAAGTCCAAGTACATACATAGACAAGGTGCTTAAAAGGTTTAGCATGCAAGAATCAAAGAAAGGATTCGTGCCTATGACGCATGGCATTTATTTCTCGAAGGAACAGTGTCCTTCAACACCAGATGAGAGACAACGCATGAGTAAGATTCCATACGCGTCAGCTATTGGATCAATCATGTATGCCATGATATGTACTCGTCCCGATGTATCGTATGCTTTGAGCATGACGAGCAGATATCAAGTTGATCCAGGTGAAGGTCACTGGATTGCTGTCAAGAACATCCTGAAGTACTTGAGAAGGACTAAGGATACATTCTTGATTTATGGAGGTGAGGAAGAGCTCAATGTAATGGGTTACACTGATGCAAGCTTCCAAACTGACAAAGATGATTTTCGATCGCAATCAGGATATGTGTATTGCCTAAATGGAAATGCTAAGATATGCAAAGTACCAACAGATGATAATGTATCTGACCCATTGATGAAGCCGCTGTCACAGCAGAAGCATGATCGTCATACTAGATCTCTAGGCATTAGGTATATGTCTGAGTGGTCTTAGTGCAAGTGGGAGATTTGTTGGGATATGCCCTAAGACAAGTCATTAGATGATTGTTTAAGACTTACAATGTTTATGGTTTTATGAATGGCAATTCATTATTATATATTATTCTTTTAACTGTGCATTGTGAATTAATATATATGTTAATGTCCTTAGAATAATATTGTATTATTCTTAAAGATGTCCCTAGTCAAGTATTATCATGAATTGGGGTAATGATAATACGTAGAGACTAGTATATGTTGATCGATGAATTGTTCATTGATATGAGATATCAAATCAACATATGGGTACATGTTAGAGAACGATGTACTGGACAGACCCACCATGAGATTGCAACATGACACAGCCCGAGGGTTTTGTCGATCCAAAGGATGCTGGAAAGATATGCAAGCTACAACGATCCATTTATGGATTGAAGCAAGCTTCTCGGAGTTGGAATCTTCGATTTGATGATGCTATCAAAGAGTTTGGTTTTATCAAAAACGAAGATGAACCTTGTGTCTACAAGAAGGTCAGTGGGAGCGTAATCATTTTCCTAGTGTTGTATGTAGATGACATACTTCTTATTGGAAATGATATCCCTGCCTTGCAATCTGTAAAGATTTGGCTAGGGAATTGCTTTTCGATGAAAGATTTGGGAGAAGCCACCTATGTATTAGGAATCAAGATCTATAGAGATAGATCGAGAAGGCTTCTTGGTCTAAGTCCAAGTACATACATAGACAAGGTGCTTAAAAGGTTTAGCATGCAAGAATCAAAGAAAGGATTCGTGCCTATGACGCATGGCATTTATTTCTCGAAGGAACAGTGTCCTTCAACACCAGATGAGAGACAACGCATGAGTAAGATTCCATACGCGTCAGCTATTGGATCAATCATGTATGCCATGATATGTACTCGTCCCGATGTATCGTATGCTTTGAGCATGACGAGCAGATATCAAGTTGATCCAGGTGAAGGTCACTGGATTGCTGTCAAGAACATCCTGAAGTACTTGAGAAGGACTAAGGATACATTCTTGATTTATGGAGGTGAGGAAGAGCTCAATGTAATGGGTTACACTGATGCAAGCTTCCAAACTGACAAAGATGATTTTCGATCGCAATCAGGATATGTGTATTGCCTAAATGGAAATGCTAAGATATGCAAAGTACCAACAGATGATAATGTATCTGACCCATTGATGAAGCCGCTGTCACAGCAGAAGCATGATCGTCATACTAGATCTCTAGGCATTAGGTATATGTCTGAGTGGTCTTAGTGCAAGTGGGAGATTTGTTGGGATATGCCCTAAGACAAGTCATTAGATGATTGTTTAAGACTTACAATGTTTATGGTTTTATGAATGGCAATTCATTATTATATATTATTCTTTTAACTGTGCATTGTGAATTAATATATATGTTAATGTCCTTAGAATAATATTGTATTATTCTTAAAGATGTCCCTAGTCAAGTATTATCATGAATTGGGGTAATGATAATACGTAGAGACTAGTATATGTTGATCGATGAATTGTTCATTGATATGAGATATCAAATCAACATATGGGTACATGTTAGAGAACGATGTACTGGACAGACCCACCATGAGATTGCAACATGACACAGCCCGAGGGTTTTGTCGATCCAAAGGATGCTGGAAAGATATGCAAGCTACAACGATCCATTTATGGATTGAAGCAAGCTTCTCGGAGTTGGAATCTTCGATTTGATGATGCTATCAAAGAGTTTGGTTTTATCAAAAACGAAGATGAACCTTGTGTCTACAAGAAGGTCAGTGGGAGCGTAATCATTTTCCTAGTGTTGTATGTAGATGACATACTTCTTATTGGAAATGATATCCCTGCCTTGCAATCTGTAAAGATTTGGCTAGGGAATTGCTTTTCGATGAAAGATTTGGGAGAAGCCACCTATGTATTAGGAATCAAGATCTATAGAGATAGATCGAGAAGGCTTCTTGGTCTAAGTCCAAGTACATACATAGACAAGGTGCTTAAAAGGTTTAGCATGCAAGAATCAAAGAAAGGATTCGTGCCTATGACGCATGGCATTTATTTCTCGAAGGAACAGTGTCCTTCAACACCAGATGAGAGACAACGCATGAGTAAGATTCCATACGCGTCAGCTATTGGATCAATCATGTATGCCATGATATGTACTCGTCCCGATGTATCGTATGCTTTGAGCATGACGAGCAGATATCAAGTTGATCCAGGTGAAGGTCACTGGATTGCTGTCAAGAACATCCTGAAGTACTTGAGAAGGACTAAGGATACATTCTTGATTTATGGAGGTGAGGAAGAGCTCAATGTAATGGGTTACACTGATGCAAGCTTCCAAACTGACAAAGATGATTTTCGATCGCAATCAGGATATGTGTATTGCCTAAATGGAAATGCTAAGATATGCAAAGTACCAACAGATGATAATGTATCTGACCCATTGATGAAGCCGCTGTCACAGCAGAAGCATGATCGTCATACTAGATCTCTAGGCATTAGGTATATGTCTGAGTGGTCTTAGTGCAAGTGGGATATTTGTTGGGATATGCCCTAAGACAAGTCATTAGATGATTGTTTAAGACTTACAATGTTTATGGTTTTATGAATGGCAATTCATTATTATATATTATTCTTTTAACTGTGCATTGTGAATTAATATATATGTTAATGTCCTTAGAATAATATTCTATTATTCTTAAAGATGTCCCTAGTCAAGTATTATCATGAATTGGGATAATGATAATACGTAGAGACTAGTATATGTTGATCGATGAATTGTTCATTGATATGAGATATCAAATCAACATATGGGTACATGTTAGAGAACGATGTACTGGACAGACCCACCATGAGATTGCAACATGGATAGTTATATGATCGTCATATGCAATTCTCATAGTGATAATAATGTATGTAATCCTTACGACTTGTGATCATCAGAGATCCCAACATAAGGAGTTATGTATCTTGATATCGTCAAACGTTACCCGTAACAGGGTAATCTATAAAAGCGACTATTGGATACACTACGAATTATGTAGAGGGATGTTGACTGATCGAGATAGGATTTGTCCCTCCTATATAACAGGAGATGTGTTTGGCCCTTGATCAAGTGAGAACTAAAATGCATGGCCATGCTCGAATGAGTCGATATGAGATATCGAGCTTATTCGTTTATTCTAGTTCTACTTGGGGATCAAGAAATAAAGATTGAATATACGAGTATGACTATTCCATGACTCGTGTTCAATCTAAACACAAAGGACAAAGGGATTGAGTTACATGATTAATATTATCACAAGTTCTAAAGGTTATGTCGAGTCATTGACATTCTTGTAATTTGGGTAGCCTTGATGTGTTGCTAGACACCGCTCTTTGCTTGTAACGTAAAATGAGATTTTATGTCACTGCCAACATTACAAGATCCTATCGGGTCGCACAAAAGATTAAATCGATAAGGGAATTGAATTCATGGGATGAATTAAATAATTAAGAAGTGTCTTAATTAAATGATTATAAGGATTTAATTAAATCATGGGTTTAGGCCCATTAGGCTTTAAGAAAGCCTTTAATTAAATCATATATAATTTGTTAACAAGATGTTTAATTAAGGATTAACACAACATAACAAAACCTAGCCACCAAAAGCTTGTGAAGCTCTCGGCCAACCAAGCTCACGGCCACCTCTCTTGGCCGCCGCCTTGGTCTTTGTTTTTCCGGCCAATTTCTTCGATTTAGAATCGAGTGTGGCTCTTGTTACGGTTTAAGAACAAATCTAGCACTTTGTTCTTGAACTATCCCTTCCCGATTTGATCGTGTGGATACCGTTGAGGCAAAGCTCATCGAGTTTTGCTATTGACTCGGAGAAGGCGTTGGACGTTTGTGCTGCTCCGTGGATTCTGCTTCAAACACGCTACAAGGGTAAGACCTTCGTATTCCTTTATCCGATATGATAACCTATGTATAGATCTGCTGGTTTGTAATCCTAAAAATTTTATTCCGCTGCGTTGTATGCTCAAAGGATTGCTTACACATATTACGAGTGGTGATACCCTTGAGGTATGCTCGTTGGAATGGCTTTTGGCCATGTGATTTGACGACAGGAGTAATCATGGAGAAAATTACTCGCTTTCTGTCGATGTGACATGTGGTAGACATGGTCACACCACCCTTGAGGGTGTAGGATGGGTCCTAAGGGAGTAGGATCAGGTTATGTTATGTACATATGGACATTGGAGTGTCCAGGGTGTATAGGCATTAGAGGAATGTTGGGTAAAGACCCACTACTCTATTGATTTTCTTCCCACAGTATGGTATGCCGTGCGGAAACGTCCATCTTATTGGTAGGTTTGAGGTGAACCTAGAGAGGCAGCGACTAGTTTGTCTGCCGTGTGTGTGCAGCACCATGAGGGGCTTGCTAGAGCCGTTATACTGCTCGTTGGAACCAAGTTTGGCAAATCGTAAGGTGATACGATGTGGATTGTGGTGGACTCTAGTAGTCACCATGTCATTTGAGGTTGAGGTTGTGCATGCCTCACTGAAACGTGTATACGTTTATGTTTAATCTTGGCGAGACTTGTCTGGGACAGCTCATGATGTTGGAGTACCAACAAGAGAGTCATCAGGTCGTTATTGACTCGATCTGAGGGAACCCGTGTATTTGGGATGCAATGGGTGTTATTGTATCCAGTTTTTCCGAACAGTGGTTCGAGACTTGTGGATCTCGAGTTCGATGGCACTTCCCTTGTGGGGAAGGAGGTAGTATTATACCTATTTGGGAATCTTTGAAAGATTCGGTAAGTTGGTGCATGTGGTGTTGATTTTGAGAATCACGCCGTGTTGTTGATCGTCGATTTTCATTCTCCACTGGATGGGAATGACTCAGGATTGACATTTGTGTTTGGGGCTTAGGGGTATGTTGTAGATACCTGAGCCAAGTGCATTGAGTATGCATGTGGTGTTCGTGCTTAGGCAGGTATACCGATGAGTATACGGATGCCAGTTGTTGATTTCCTTTTGTCAAACATAGAGTTATGCTATTTTTTTTGGATGGTTAAATCTCTGATGAGAGATATGGAACACCTAGAGATTGGGAATCTCCATGGCACGATGATTATGAGGAATACATCGTGAAGTTAGTTGACTCCCTTTGAGGAAGGATTATCTTGTGTGGGTTAAGGTATTTCCCTTGTTGGTATTTTCTTTCGAGTTTTCGATAGCCTTCCCAAGTTTGGATTGTTAAATCCTAGGATTATCAAGGGATGGCAGGAATTCGGATTGGTTGGGTGTCACTGTCGACACAAGCGTTGAGGATGCAATGGGTTTATTGCATGTCCTTTCAGAATTTGAAACTCTGTGGAGTCTCGATTGTTTATTTATGATTGGGATGTGATTCTTGGAACATCCGGAGGTGGACATCTTGTGAGATGTCTTTTGTGTGAATCTGTGGCCGTGAGTTGCCCAAATTGAGTTGCAATGATGCGACTGCTCCTTCGATGGAGGAGGTTTGAAAGTGGAAACCAGGTTGGTATGTGTACACCATGGTGTACTAGTGTTTCCCTCGTAACGATGTATGTTAGACATCGTGAGTCATGATAGAGATGTCATTGAATGATATTTACGATGGAATCGGGAGCGATTCGAATCCTTACAGTTTCAGTTGACTAACTGCTTTTGGATTATTAGCGTTGAGCTGTGCTGACGCTCTTTGACGTTATGATGGATTTGGAAGTCTATTCCACTCCAGAGTTTGACACGAGGTCAACATTCTCACGGTTGAGGTGTCATTCAGGATGCGTTCTTACTAGTTGTATTAGAACTAAGGATGACTGTCCGATCTACAGTCGTAAGTATAGGTTGTTTTGCAGTCATGAGAGACTGACTTTTGGGATGACCCGCATCGAGGTACGTTTTGCCTCTTGGGTGATATGTTGGTTTTGGTATGTCGCTCTGTTTCAGAGTTTGATGTGAGGTAAGTATTCTCGCGTTTATTAATACGATTCTGATATGGTCAAGAATCGAGGTTATGGCTTCATGTTGTTGTGTAGCCTAGGTGTTATGTGATACACCGGTGCTAATTTCGAGGACGAAATTCTTTTAGTGGGGGATATTGTGATGACCAGGGATTATATATGTTAATTCTGGAGTGTTAATAACCCATAAAGTTGTTTTACGTGGCGATTTTGGAGTTTAATCGCGGTGTTGGGCCTTCTGGGCTCGTATATTTGGGTAGTTGGGACCGTTGGATCCAGAGGTTGAGATTGTATGCTCATTTGGGTGAAAAACTTAAGAGTTGGGTTTTTGATGTGTCTCGGGATCTGGGGTGCTTTGTGTGGGCACCGGTAGGGGGTTTTGGAGTTAGAGAGAGAATTTTTGAAAACAGATGATTTTTAATGAATCATGATGTATTTGTGGGGCTATTAGTTTTTCGGGGTATTTTTGCTATAAATACCAGTTGAACCCGAGATTTAATTAAAAAATTTCATTTCTCCTCCTTCAGCAGTCTCTCTCTCCCCGCCCGCGCCCATTCCCGATTTCCCCAGCCCCCGCGGCTTCAGGCCGTGCGCCCGCCGCCGTCCGGCCGCCGTTCGGCGCGTGCGACCCGCCACCGGCTTCGTCTCGTCGAGGTGCAGCTTTTCCCTCCGGCAATTGAGAGTTTCGTCGCGTTTTGAAGTCGGATTTTGCGAGAAAGCGTCGATCCCCAATTTCTAGGGTTTATCGGATTTCGACCGATTTACTTCCGATTTTCGATTGGGTAACCTTCCTTACCCCTTTTCCATGCTTGTGATGTATTCCCCTGCCTTATTGTGAATTATTGGTTCGAATTTAATTTTGAAATTTGTAGGGTTGAGTTCGAAAATTTGGGGGTTTTTGGCAAGGAGTGTTGATTCTTGCTTTGATAGTTTAATTCACATTTTAAGTGAATTATGGTGTTTAATTGGGTTCGATTTGTGAGACAAGGGTTCGAAAATTTGTAGGGTGTTCTTGAACAATTTTCGATATTGTCTCATTTATTTCCCTCCCTGCGTGTACCCTGCCCCGGGTCTTTTAAAAGGTTAATTGTCGTGTGTTGACAATATTTTGAGGGTTATGGGTGTGCTTGAGCATGGGTTGCATGTTCGTAAATAATTGTGAATTATTTATCGTGTTAGCACATCGTTCCTCGGGGCATGGAACTCGAGCAAGGTATGGCTCGGACTTCGGAGATTTAAGGTACGTGCGACGTACGATTACTATATATATTAGAGCATTGTGAAATGCATAAGGTATTTTTGATTGCATTGAATATTGTGCGTATGGTTATATATATATGTTGATATAGCCAAGGAACGACCAAATCTTGATATCGCCGCTTGTAGCGTGCGTGACACTAGAGTAGGATAACTCTTACAAGATATAAGGGGTACTGGGTTTATATGACTATTGTAGGGCATTTGAGATGCCTGAGGATGATCGTAGAATCATGTATTCATTATAAGACATTTGAGATGTCTAGGTATAATGAAGGATTAGTAAAATAAATGCTAGGCATTTGAGCTATCTGTGATTGATAGCGAGGTTGTGAAATCAGTATTAGATATTGAGATATCTATATTTGCATGTATAACGAATTTGGAATCACTATCTATTGATACTCGAGAATTAGGCATGCGATGGGTTAATCAATGTGTTGATTTACTGATTTTTGAGATTTGATGAGTTTGATGATTGTGAGAACAGGGGCAGTACACGGAATCCCGGATGAGGACGTTGCCATCCAGGGAGTATCATTTAAATTCATTAGTATTTACTTTTGTTGTAAATTATGAATTTCATTACTGTGATTATGGGATTTTGTGTATTGGTATGCTCACCCCGTTGGGGGCAGGTGAACAGGTACATCGATGGCTGTGGAGCTGAGCTCGAGCTGTTGATTGGATGTACTCCCAGGATCGTGGTACCAGGGCTTGATGGAGCACGGTATCGTATAGAGTACTTATATACACCTGAGGATTATATACATATTCATGATGCTCGCATGTGAGCACGGTTATACTTGTATATGGGTTGTATATAAAGGCATGAGCCTTTCTCTCTTTCATTCTATGTTGCATGCAATTAAGGGTAGAATTGCTGATGATATGAGAGTCATTGGTGTATTATGTGGGTGTTGAAACCCACTTTTGTTATCATATGTGTGGTGTCTTCCCTGGCTGGGAATTTACTTGGTATTGCTGTATTCTGATGAGTATTATGTTTTCCCTGGCCGGGAATTATGTTATGTGTTGTGCTTTTATTTCGGGATAGCTCTATTTATGGGGAGACTCTGCCCAAATTTTTATAAAAGCCCACAATGTAAAAAGTGGCACCAAGGGGATGGTAAAGGGCGAACATATGAGTCTATTTGTTGTTAGGCTGGTGATCTTATGACATTGAGTATTAAAGGAAATTTTGTAATTGCCATACAATGGTAAAGTATCATCTGAGCTTCCCGATTGACTTTTTATTGAAAGCATGTGCCACACATAGTGGTTAATACACTAATCAGGGGTTAAGGGCTAAGGGGGTCCTTACAGTCTCTGTTGGGGGAGGTTATTAGGTACATCGATGGCTTGGAATTGAGCTCGAGCGATGGATTTGAGGTGCTCCCAGGATCGAGGTACCAGCGACGGTATTGAGCATGATACTTTATACATTAGATACACGCCTACTTATTCGACGCTCGCATGTGAGCAGTATTATGTGTATATGGAATGTATAAAGACGACAATGGCCTTTCTCTTTTCATTTATGTGTTGCACGCAATTAATTATGAATTGCAAAATGAATTGAGCCCTTTCGATTCTCCTGTTTCCGGTTATAGGACTTCTTCCCACTAAATCGAGAAGACGAAGAAGCTCCACGAGGCTTAAACTGCTCTCCTCGTGGTCTCAGACTATCGGCAACTGACCTCTGCGGTGGTACATGTGGGGGTACAGTATCAGCATAAGCCCCAACTCCGATTTCTGCCAGCTGTGCTCTAGTAAGAGCATCATCAAAAGAGCTAGGGTTATTGGAGATAACCCGGTCAAATAACTCCGGTCTCAGACCCTTCAGAAAGTGCCTCATTTTGGCATGTCCATTGCTAGCAACGTGAGGGACATACCTCAACAGTGATGAGTAGTGCATGGCATAATCTGAGACTGTCATACTGCCCTGCTTCAAGTTGGTGAACCGTCCTCTTTCAGCTCTCTGGCAGCAGCTGAGAAATATCGATTCAAAAACCGAGTTCTGAACAAGCTCCAATCAATAGGTACCCCTTGAGCTCTCAGCTCCATCACAGTTGTCTTCCACCACATGGAGGACTTCTTAGCTAGTTGATATTCCATTAACCTCAGCCAGGCAGTCTTGGCATAGGGTGCCGACACGAAGATCTGCTCTATCCTCTCTAACCATTCCTCGGCCTCTTCCCCAGTCTCAGTTCCCTCGAATCTAGGCGGGTGGAAGGTTAGGAACTGCGTCAGACTCAGTTCACCAGACTCAAAAGCCCTCCTCGCTAGCTCACTGCGTCAACCCGACATTAGCCCCTTTATGCCAAGATGTACCTACAAGGACAACTCCCAAATCATGAGCATATAATAATCCATATTAAACGTAGCATGATTAAAAAGCGTAAATGCATAAACCATAAATACAACATTTCCTGTTTCCCAAATGTATTTTAAACGCCTCCTTTTTGGTTGTCCCTGTATAATACCTCATGCGTATAATCAATGGATTATTCAATGGTTTCATAAATGTCATGACATATCACCAATTACCAATCCCTAGTATGTTATAACATTGTATTTTATATTAGCGGCATTGAATAACCTCGCTCAAATGTGACATGCGGCAATACCCTCGCTTCAACATTTGGTGGCAAAGATTCATTCCTCGCTATAATATGATAGCGACAAAGCATTAAAATCATCACTCCAATATAACCATGACTCATGGGATGTGCACCAAGTGTTCAACATACACATATGCAATCATAATGCATAATTCAACATGTATTTGCATTCACAATGCACAATTTAATATATACTTGCATCCTCAATGCATGTTCCAATAAGTATATAAAATACATGTACCGTTGGATGCCCGTACGTCTTCTACGTACCTTTCCAAAAGTAGGATGTGGTAGGACTTTACTTCCTTGGCTGTGTTGCCACCTGGGATGGTTCTACACAATCACACAAACCCATATTAGAAGCCAATAATAGCCGAGTACCAAAAATCCCACAATAAAAATCCAAAACACATAATTTGGCTTCTCGCGATCGATCGCCAATGGGCCCCGATCGATCGCGAGATGCTACTGCCTCAATGCCCAAAATTCTCCATTCCGCGATCGATCGCTGAAAACATGCCGATCGATCGCTGACTTCGCTGATCGATCACACAAACTCGCGATCGATCGTCGAAAGCTTCTGCCTCGCACTCTGGTGCTCGCGATCGATCGGGGAAAACGCGCCGATCGATCGCCAATGTCTGTAATTGCGAAAAGCCACCATTTCGAGCACCATCCTCATGCTACCATAAAACAAACCACAAACTATCATACCCCAACAACTCAACACACAAAATACTCCAATATACTACCATGTAACTACACACAACAATAATCTCAACAAAAAGCTACTACACATGCCATTTCTACTCAACAATTTATCTACACTCAACCAAAACATTCACCATTACATGATATGGTTCCTCACTCTTTTTGCTCCAACCTTTTGCAAGGTTTGAAGCAATATGGAAGCAAGTCTTCCTCTCCTCTTTGCTGGGCTGAAGTTGGACGAAAATGGGGAAGAACATGGTAGAGAAAGAGTGGTGGGAGGTTGAGTGTTGAATGAGTGAAAGATGCATGGGTGCAAAGGGTATGGGTTGAGTGGTGGGGGTTTAATGAGTGGGTTAAGTTTTTGTCCCGGTATTTAGTATGATGTATTAAAATAACCCTACATGATATTTTATAGCATTTACTCTAAATAAAAAGAAATGCATCAAATTTCCAATTAAACATGCTTTACCAAAAACAATCAACACCCACCCCAAATAACTATGCCATAACTCAAATTCCCAACATGTAACACATGCACCCTGAAATGCATTACTAGGTCATGACCATCGTATGACTAAGCATTTCCCATTATTATTAATTCAACACCAATGAATTAATACCATAATCCTTACATAAACATAATTAATGTTCAATTGCACATAATCATTTCGGGGACATCACATGTATTGTCTCTGTTCTCAAAATACCAAACCATTAAATTCACAAAAGCCAGTTGATCATCTCATTGATCAACTAAAACCATTCCTGCTATACCATTTCCATAACCAAATATGATTAAATCACCAAATAGAGTACTACAGATATCACATGTATGCCAATGATTCCATATTTCTATTTCATAGTTCGCTCCACAATAGCGGCATTTTAACCCCACGCACGCTCAACAATAGCGGCGTCATAACCGATGGTCGCTCAATGGCAACAATGTCCCAATCATTGCTCGCTTAAAAGCGGCACCGTATGGTTCCCAATGTATGTCCATTTATCGCAATTACCATCTACCATGCATATCACTATCCATTTATAGCAAGTATCATATACCATGCATTTATATCCATTTATGGCAAATACCACATACCATGCATTTCAATATCCATTTATTGCAAATACCACATACCATGCATTTCAATATCCATTTATTGAAAATACCACATACCATGCATTTCACAGTTGCAACATTATAACAGGCTATGCTCGTACGTCATACGTACCTTATAATTCCGTAGTTCGAGTCCGACCTCGCCTGAGTCCCACGAACCGATGAATTATGTGCTAACACATAAATAATGATATGGTTGAATATTACGTGTATTTATGCTATGATATGTATATATTTTCGTGTAGATTCCGGGATGATATTACGGTTTTTGGTATATATTTCTATATTTCAGGAATCAATGTTGAAATGCATAAAAGTAGAGGAAATGAGCCAAAAATGATGAAAAAGGACCAAACCGAGCGAACGCGTCAAAGCCGGGAAAAGAAGAAAAGAATAAAAGAAAAAAAAAGCATCTCGATCGATTGAGCCACCAATCTCGATCGATCGGTGGTGGCAGAATTTTGGCGATCGATCGAGCCTCAATCTCGATCGATCGGCCGGAAGAGATTGCTGAAAAATAAATTCCTTTTAGAGTTTGGGTCCAACAAGGAAGTCCATGATTCCTATCCTTCTATTTATTTACACGAAAATCACAACCATAAGAGAGACTTTACAACCTAGGAATAGCCTCCACTCCTCCATAATCCATATCACCTTCATCCACCACCACCACTTCATCCTAGGAATTGGAACAAGCCAACAAGAGAATCGAGGAGCACGATCGAGAAAGAAGCGAGGAAGGATCGAGAATCAACGAAGGAGTCAACTTGGGAGTTTGCTTTTACTTTTCTATTATTTGTTTTGAAATATTATTGGATTTAATTTGTTTTGGATGATTGAGAAATATCATAAACATTGTTTTTCCTTTAATTTTATTGATTGATTGAATTCATACATCTTCTATGAGCATGTGTTATTGTTCTTAATGCTTTTGAAGGATTGATCACCTTTGAATGATATTTTATTATAATTGAGATCGAGAGATGAAATTATAATACGATATAGTAATTCATGCCGTGTGTTAAAGATTAAGATCGAGAGATAAAATCACACACGAGTGATAGCTTTGGGTTGTTTAATCTAGAGTTAGTGGTTTTCATAAAGCGCATTCAATATTAAATTGTTAAATAAGTGAATGAGAGTTACTTGTTGCAATTTGATGTTAGACTTAATATAGCTCGAGAGAATATATTGAATAAATTCGGAAAACCCGTCACCTTAGAGAAGTATGGAGAAAAGAATTGTAATAGTTGGGTTAGGTGAATCATAGTCTTGATAATTCTTTCTTGTGGATTTTTCTCGTGATCGTCGATTGTTTTGGTTGGATTAGAGTAGTTTAATTATTAATTAATTATCGTAGGTTAAATATATTAAAAGAAATCTTATTTGGTAATTGCTTGTTAGTCCCTGTGGGTTCGACAATCCGTATTCTTCCTATCTATACTAAAACTTGACACCGTGCACTTGCGGTCTTAAATCGTTAGATTGAAATTAATTGTTTTAAAGAAAAAGCGATCAAGTTTTTTGCGCCGTTGTCGGGGACTAACTTTAGTAATATCATACTAGGTTCTTTGACTGTAATTTAACCATTTTTGTTTATTTATTTCGAAAAAAAAATTATATATATTTATTTTGTTTTTGTTTTGTTTGTCTTGTGAGGTACTTGGAGATGCTACATCAACAAGCCTTCACAAGCTTTGCCCAACAACGTTCCGAGCCGTTCTACGCTGTTATGGAGAGATTCAATGAATTGGCCAACACATTCCGGTATCACAACTTTTCGAACTATAATCTCATGCAATATTTCTTCAAAGGGCTGGATGCACAGACACGAGAATGGGTATTGAGCGGAGCAGTAGTGACTGGGAGTCCCCTGGTTGATAGAGATGAGAACAGTGTGGTGCACCTGTTCAATGATATGGCGGACTTCAATCATCACTGGCATTGTGATCCTTCACTACAAGGTTGGAGTCACCAATACCCACCGGAGCCTCACTACCCTATTGATACGCCACAACCATTTGAACATCACGAAGAGAGGAGAGATGGTTCTGCAAATGTCACGACTTAGTTAGAGGATACCTTCGTAAGATTCATGGCATCAACTGAGAACAGTTTGGAGTGCCAAACCAACTCTATGCGTCACCTGTAGCAGCAAATGGCGGTCCTCATGGAAACAATTTCAACTAGCTGCCAAGAGGAAGAGATGAGGGCTACAAATCAAGAGGCGACGAATCGAGTTTGGTTATATGATGATGAACACTCAACCAACCATGTTTGGGGGAGTGATCCTACTCATGTTGAAAAGTCAAGGGAACTTGAGCCTCTTCAAGAGATTGAGCCTACTTCAGAGATGTTATCCGAGGAGTACCCATGTGAAGATGAGTCGAGTGTGCTGTTGGAGAAGGAAGAGACTTTTGAAGATTCCGATTTGAGCCCATCGATGGAGACATGTTCTATGCCATATGTGGATCCGTATTTTCCATCGATGCCAACTTCACCGCACTACATCCTCCAAGATATGAAGCCAAGTCAAGAATCATTCTCCCATGCCTGCCACTTTAAGACGAATGTTGTTGAGCGACGAGCCTACATTGTTATATTCATGCCAATCTTGAGGGCATACTAAATGAAGACCCATTAGTGGTATCATACGATACTTACTATGGACGGCAGCCGCTCTTTCATGGTTTCTTCTGATGGTCAAGCCGACGACTAGAAATCATCTCTTCTTGGGAGGCAACCCAAGCGTATCCTTTTGTTATTTAGTTTTGTTTTATTTTTCAGTTTTGCATTTTAGTTTTGTTTATCTCTCGAGTCGAATATTTTACCATTTGAATTCTTCTCTTGCTAGGTACTCAGTTGGAGCAATGAACCCTTACAACAGTGGAATTTTCAAGAGCAAATCTTCCTCAACCCTCATGCAAGCGTCTTGATCAGGGGAGTTTACTCTTTCCCTTTTGATTCTGTTAAACATTGAGGACAATGTTCCATTTAAGTTTGGGGGAGTGGCTTGCATGTTTTACTTGTTTTATCCACATGTTGTGTGCTTAAATGACACTTGAATCGTCCGATTATTATGAGCTAATTTTTTTTTTTTTTATGAGTTCAAACTTGAGAAAAGAATGAATTATAGTAGTGACTATTCAATGAGGATTTTCATCTCACTATGCATATGAACTTGATTGTTGATGATTATTGGACTTGTACATGAATATCCTAATTTGAGTTAGCATGTCAAGAATGAGGAATATATTGAGCACAATGAGTCATGATCTTGTGGATTGCATGTTGAATAGTGATAATTGTTGTGAACTTAATGATTTCTCTAGAGCATCTTAGAGTACCTTAGGAACTATTTGATGATGACACTTTGAGGCGAAATTTTATAGTTATGAACTAGACTTGGAAATGATTTAGGCGATCTTTGAAACGTTTGAGCCTTTCAAGCTTACCATGTTTATATCAATCTCTAGTTCCCTAATTTGAGCCTAATTGAGAAAGAATGGAGTATGTTTAACATACTATTAGCCCCCATTCAACATTCTTTGGCAAACTCATTATACCCACCTTTATGAGCCTAAATTGAAAGAATTATCTTTACCTAAAGGGAGTATAATGATTCTCATTAGATGCACATAAATTGCTATATTTTGATTGTGATGACCAGGGATTATAGGTGTTAATCCCGTAGTGTTAATAATCCCTAAAGTGGTTTTACGTGGCGATTTGGAATTTAATCGAGGAGTTGGACTCGTTTAATTGGGTAGTTGGGATCGTTGGATCCAGAGGTTGAGATTGTATTCACATTACGGTGTAAAACCTAAGAGTTGGGTTTTTGATGTGTCTCGGGATCTCGGGTGCTGTGTGAGCACCGGTAGGGGGTTTTGGAGTTAGAGAGAGAGTTTTTGAAAACAGATGATTTTTAAGGAATCATGATGTATTTGTGGGGCTATTAATTTTTCGGGGTATTTTTGCTATAAATACCATTTAAACCCAAAATTTTAGAAATAATATCAATTTCAGCCCCAAATTCCTCTCTCTCTCTCCCCGCATGCGATTCCCGTCGCCCCCTGCACCCCCGCGACTTCCGGCGCTTCGCCCGCCGCCGTCCGGCCGCCGTTCGGCGCGTCCGACCTACCCACGGCTTCGTCTCGTCCAGGCGCTCATTTCCCCTCCGTCAATTTGAAGTTTCATCGCGATTTGAAGTCGAATTTTACAGAAGTGCGCCGATCCCCAATTTCTAGGGTTCTTCGATTTTGGTCCGATTTCTTCCGATTTTCGATTGGGTAACCTCCCTTACCCCTTTTTCGTCATTTTCGTGTATTTCCCTGCCATTATTGTGTTCGAATTTGATGAATAATAAGGGTTCGAATTTAAGGGTTTGTTTGGGTTCGAATTTAAGGGGGTTAAGTTCGAAAATTGAAGGTTTTTGGCAAGGGGTGTTGATTCTTGCTTGGATAGCTTAATTCACATTTTAGATGAATTATGGTATTTAATTGGGTTCGAAATTGTGAGATTCGGGTTCGATTTTTGTAGGGTATTCTTGAACAAATTTCGATATTGTCTCATTTATTTCCCTCCCTGTATGTACCATGCCCCGGGTCTTTTAAAAGGTTAATTGTCGTGTGTTGACAATATTTTGAGGGATATGGGTGTGCTTGAGCATGGGTTGCATGTTCGTAAATAATTGTGAATTATTTATCGTGTTAGCACATCATTCCTCGGGGCATGGAACTCGAGCAAGGTTTGGCTCGGACTTCGGAGATTTAAGGTACGTGCGACGTACGAGCATTACTACATATTAGAGCATTTGTGAATGCATAATGTATTTTGATTTTATTGAATAATCGTGCACGAGGATTATTTATATGTGTTGCATGAGGATTATTTATATGTGTTGAGAAGCTATGAAGCGAAATAATCTTGATATCGCCGTCAGGGGCGCACGTGACACTAGAGTAGTGTAACTCTCATAAGTTATATGGGGTACCTGATGTATATGACTATTGTAGGGCATTTGAGATGCCTGGGCATTTGAGATGCCTGAGAATGATCGTGGGATCATGTTTTCATTATAAGACATTTGAGATGTCTAGGTATAATGGAAAATTGGTAAAATAAATGCTAGGCATTTAATTTATTTATGATTAATAGCGAGGCTATGAAATCAGTGTTAGATATTGAGATATCTATTGCATGAATGATGAACTTGGAATCATAATTATTGATATTCGAGAACTAGGCATGCAATGGGTTAAATCAATGTGTTGATTTACTGATTTATGAGATTTGATGAGTTTGATGATTGTGAGAACAGGGACAGTACACGGAATCCCGGATGAGGATGTTGCCATCCAGGGAGTATCATTTAAAATTCATTAATATTTACTTGTGTTGTAAATTATGAATTTCATTATTGTGATTATGAGATTTTGTGTATTGGTATGCTCACCCCGTTGGGGGCTGTCTCTGTTGGGGCAGGTGAACAGGTGCATCGATGGCTGTGGAGCTGAGCTCGAGCTGTTGATTGGATGTACTCACAGGATCGTGGTACCAGGGCTTGATGGAGCACGGTATCGTATAGAGTACTTATATACACCCGAGGTTTATATACACATTTATGATGCTCGCATGTGAGCACGGACATTCTTGTATATGGGTTGTATATAAAGGCATGAGCCTTCCTCTCTTTCATTACATGTTGCATGCAATTGTGGTAGAATTGCTAATGATATGAGAGTCGTTAGTGTATTATGTGGGTGTTGAGACCCATTTATGTCGTCATATGTGTGGTGTCTTCCCTGGCTGGGAATTTACTTGGTATTACTGCTTTCTGATGAGTATTATGTTTTCCCTGGCCGAGAATTATGTTATGTGTTGTGCTTCTATTTCGGGATAGCTCTATTTATGGGGAGACTCTGCCCAAATTTTTATAAAAGTCCACAATGTGAAAAGTGGCAAAAAAGGGATGATATTGGGCGAACTTTGTGAGTCTATTTCGTTGTTAGACTGATGACCTTATAACATTGAGTGTTAAAGGAATTTTTTTTTGTAATTGCCATGCAATGATAAAGTATCATCTGAGCTTCCCGATTGACTTTTATTGAAAGCATGTGCCACACATAGTGGTTAATACACTAATCAAGGATTAAGGGCTTGGGGTCCTTACATTAGTGGTATCAGAGCAGTGGTTGCTCATTGGGGCTGTTAAGGGCCTAAGAAGTTATTGATAGCACATACTTATGCATGATGGCATTAATGTTGTATGACACAACTAGTTGTTTATGTGCTTTTTCTGATATGAAAAGTGGTGTTGCTAATCAGTGTGATTGCAGGAATCGTGTGCGACGCGATATGATGACATTAGTGGTAATGTCTGGCACTCCGTATGTTACGTGCCAAGGAATCTGATTATTGTGAGAGAATCAGGTAAAGGGATATTTCCGAGGTAACATGTCTTGGTATACGTATTGACTTGCAAGTGGTTGCAAATATGCATTGGATGTGATGCATAGCGTATATGGCTATTGTTGCTAACCATGATGGTTGCAGGTTACAGGAAATATGGAGTATAAAAAGGAATGATGATTATACATTCCAGGAGTCTTACTTATCACAGTGAGAATTTTTATACTTATGTTTATACCGCTAAATGTGGAGCGGGAGGGGGGAGGCTCGCTTGCACATTGAGGCGGGGTATACCATACGAAGCGAGGATGAGATACCGCTTGTATGAAGAAGCGAGGATGATATGCCGCTTGTTAGGATGATGATTCATTCCTTTGTGATGACACGGATGATAGCGGTGATGTATTCCGCTGTGTCGAGGATGATGATTCATTCCTTTGTGATGACACGGATGATAGCGGTGATGTGTCCCGCTGTGTCGATTATATTCATTCCATTGTGATGACACGGATGATAGCGGTGATGTGTCCCGCTGTGTCGATTTTATTCATTCCATTGTGATGACACGGATGATAGCGGTGATGTGTCCCGCTGTGTCGATTATATTCATTCCATTGTGATGACACGGATGATAGCGGTGATGTGTCCCGCTGTGTCGATTTTATTCATTCCATTGTGATGACACGGATGATAGCGGTGATGTGTCCCGCTGTGTCGATTATATTCATTCCATTGTGATGACACGGATGATAGCGGTGATGTGTCCCGCTGTGTCGATTTTATTCATTCCATTGTGATGACACGGATGATAGCGGTGATGTGTCCCGCTGTGTCGATTATATTCATTCCTTTGTGATGACACGGATGATAGCGGTGATGTGTCCCGCTGTGTCGATTATATTCATTCCTTTGTGATGACACGGATGATAGCGGTGATGTGTCCCGTTGTGTCGATTATATTCATTTCATTGTGATGACACGGATGATAGCGGTGATGTGTCCCGCTGTGTCGATTTATATTGATAGCGATGGTTCATTCCGCTATATTGATTGGCGATGGTTCATTCCGCCAGGTGTATTGATAGCGATGGTTCATTCCGCCAGATGTATTGATAGCGATGGTTCATTCCGCTATATTGATTGGCGATGGTTTATACCGCCGGGTACTGATAGCGATGCCTATTTTCGCTATTATGTGGACGATGATTCATGCTCAGGTGTATAGCGAGGTTTCATGCCACTTATTATATGACGAGGTATCATGCCGTCGATTCTATAGCGAGGGATTGTGCCGCTATGTACTCAGCACACGATTTTGCCGCCTTCGAGCGATGGGTGCTGATTACACACTATTATTGAGCGACGGAGACAGATATACCGCTATATTGTTAGCGATGAGGAATGAGATATTGCTATTCTGTTAGCTTTATTGCAGCTGGCATGCGTAGATATACATGTTTTATTATGCCTATTTTACTAGCATGATGGTGGATGACATGTATCGTCACTAGTTGACAATGCCTTAGATGCCATGAGTTGGCATGTATCGTCACGGGATGACGATGACGATGGTGTAGGAGATGTCTTATTAGACATGCATCATCGTTACGATGATCGATGCGTTGAGTATACGTATTCAGTGGTATGCCTTGGGTGCCAGTACCGAGCACAAGGTGGTGTGTGCGGCACCGATTGACGTGACTCTTATACCGAGCGGGTTGCTCGAGGAATGGATGGTTGCGCTGTATATGTGATTGTACCGCAGCTTACGTTTGGGGTGATCATATTACGAGTGGTGATACCCTTGAGGTATGCTCGTTGGAATGGCTTTTCGCCATGTGATTTGACGACAGGAGTAATCATGGAGGAAATTACTCGCTTTCTGTCGATGTGACATGTGGTGGACATGGTCACACCACCCTTGAGGGTGTTGGATGGGTCCTAAGGGAGTAGGATCAGGTTTTGTTACGTACATAGGGACATTGGAGTGTCCAGGGTGTATCGGCATTAGAGGAACGTTGGGTGCAGACCCACTACTCTATTGATTTTCTTCCCACGGTATGGTGTGCCGTACGGAAACGTCCGTCTTGTTGGTAGGTTTGAGGTAAACCTAAAGAGGCAGAGACTAGGTTGTCTGCCGCGTGTGTGTAGCACCATGATGGGCTTGCTAGAACCGTCATACTGCTCGTTGGAACCAAGTTTGACAAATCGTAAGGTGATACGATGGGGTTTGTGGTGGACTCTAGTAGTCACCATGTCATTTGAGGTTGAGGCTGAGGTTGTGCATGCCTCACTGAAACGTGTATACGTTTATGTTTAATCTTGGTGAGACTTGTCTGGGACAGCTCATGATGTTGGAGTACCAACAAGAGAGTCATCAGGTCGTTATTGACTCAATCTAAGGGAAACAGTGTATTTGGGATACAATGGGTGTTATTGTATCCAGTTTTCCGAACGGTGGTTCGAGACTAGTGGATCTCGAGTTCGATGGCACTTCCCTTGTGAGGAAGGAGGTAGTATTATACCTATTTGGGAATCTTGAAAGATTCGGTAAGTTGGTGCATGTGGTGTTGATTTTGAGAATCACGCCGTGTTATTAATCGTCGATTTTCATTCTCCATTGGATGGGAATGACTTAGAATTGACGGTTGTGTTTGGGGCTTAGGTGTATGTTGCAGATACCCGAGCATAGTGCATTGAGTATGCATGAGGTGTTCGTGCTTAGGCAGGTATACCGATGAGTATACGGATGCCAGTTATTGATTTCCTTTTGTCTAGCATAGAGTTATGCTATTTTTTTTAGGATGGTTAAATCTCTGATGAGAGATATGGAAAACCTTGAGATTGGAAATCTACATGGCACGATGATTATGAGGAATAATCGTGAAGTTAGTTGACTTCCCTTGAGGAGGAATTATCTTGTGTGGGTTAAGGTATTTCCTTGTTGGTATTTTCTTTCGAGTTTTCGATAGCCTTCCCAAGTTTGGATTGTTAAATCCTAGGATTATCAAGGGATGGCAGGAATCTTTTTTGGATTTGTTGGGTGTCGCGGACGACCCAAGTGATGAGGATGCAATGGGTTTATTGCATGTCCTTTCAGAAATTGAAACTCTGTGGAGTCTCGATTGTTTATTTTTGACCAGGATGTGGCTCTTGGGATATCCGGAGGTGAACATCTTGTGAGATGTCTTTTGTGTGGATCGGTGGCCGTGAGTTGCCCGATTCGAGTTGCAGAGGATGCAACTGCTCCTTGGATGGAGGTGGTCTGTTTAGTGGGGACCAGGTCTGGTATGGATATACCGTGAAATGCTAGTGTTTTCCTCGTAACGATGTATGTTAGACATCGTGAGTCTTGATAGAGATGTCATGGAATGATATCTACGATAGAATCAGGAGCGATTCGAATCCTTACAGTTTCAGTTGACTAACTGCTTTTGGATTATTAGCGTTGAGCTGTGCTGACGCTCTTTGACGTTATGATGGATTTGGAAGTCTATTCCACTCCAGAGTTTGACACGAGGTCGACGTTTTTCACGGTTGAGGTGTCATTCAGGTTGCGTTCTTACTAGTCGTGTTAGAACTAAGGTGACTGTCCGATCTACAGTCGTAAGTATCGGTTGTGTTGCAGTCATGAGGGACTGACTTTTGGGATGACCCGCATCGCGGTACGTTTTACCTCTTGGGTGATATGTTGGTATTGGTAAGTCGCCTTGTTTCAGAGTTGGTGCGAGGTAGGTACCCTTGCGTTTATTTATACGATTCTGATATGGTCAAGAATCGAGGTTCTGGCTTCATGTTGTTGTGTAGCCTGGGTGTTATGTGATACACCAGTGCTAATTTCGAGGACGAAATTCTTTTAGTGGGGGATATTGTGATGACCAGGGATTATAGGTGTTAATCCCGTAGTGTTAATAATCCCTAAAGTGGTTTTACGTGGCGATTTGGAATTTAATCGAGGAGTTGGACTCGTTTAATTGGGTAGTTGGGATCGTTGGATCCAGAGGTTGAGATTGTATTCACATTACGGTGTAAAACCTAAGAGTTGGGTTTTTGATGTGTCTCGGGATCTCGGGTGCTGTGTGAGCACCGGTAGGGGGTTTTGGAGTTAGAGAGAGAGTTTTTGAAAACAGATGATTTTTAAGGAATCATGATGTATTTGTGGGGCTATTAATTTTTCGGGGTATTTTTGCTATAAATACCATTTAAACCCAAAATTTTAGAAATAATATCAATTTCAGCCCCAAATTCCTCTCTCTCTCTCCCCGCATGCGATTCCCGTCGCCCCCTGCACCCCCGCGACTTCCGGCGCTTCGCCCGCCGCCGTCCGGCCGCCGTTCGGCGCGTCCGACCTACCCACGGCTTCGTCTCGTCCAGGCGCTCATTTCCCCTCCGTCAGTTTGAAGTTTCATCGCGATTTGAAGTCGAATTTTACAGAAGTGCGCGATCCCCAATTTCTAGGGTTCTTCGATTTTGGTCCGATTTCTTCCGATTTTCGATTGGGTAACCTCCCTTACCCCTTTTTCGTCATTTTCGTGTATTTCCCTGCCATTATTGTGTTCGAATTTGATGAATAATAAGGGTTCGAATTTAAGGGTTTGTTTGGGTTCGAATTTAAGGGGGTTAAGTTCGAAAATTGAAGGTTTTTGGCAAGGGGTGTTGATTCTTGCTTGGATAGCTTAATTCACATTTTAGATGAATTATGGTATTTAATTGGGTTCGAAATTGTGAGATTCGGGTTCGATTTTTGTAGGGTATTCTTGAACAAATTTCGATATTGTCTCATTTATTTCCCTCCCTGTATGTACCCTGCCCCGGGTCTTTTAAAAGGTTAATTGTCGTGTGTTGACAATATTTTGAGGGATATGGGTGTGCTTGAGCATGGGTTGCATGTTCGTAAATAATTGTGAATTATTTATCGTGTTAGCACATCATTCCTCGGGGCATGGAACTCGAGCAAGGTTTGGCTCGGACTTCGGAGATTTAAGGTACGTGCGACGTACGAGCATTACTACATATTAGAGCATTTGTGAATGCATAATGTATTTTGATTTTATTGAATAATCGTGCACGAGGATTATTTATATGTGTTGCATGAGGATTATTTATATGTGTTGAGAAGCTATGAAGCGACCTAATCTTGATATCGCCGTCAGGGGCGCACGTGACACTAGAGTAGTGTAACTCTCATAAGTTATATGGGGTACCTGATGTATATGACTATTGTAGGGCATTTGAGATGCCTGGGCATTTGAGATGCCTGAGAATGATCGTGGGATCATGTTTTCATTATAAGACATTTGAGATGTCTAGGTATAATGGAAAATTGGTAAAATAAATGCTAGGCATTTAATTTATTTATGATTAATAGCGAGGCTATGAAATCAGTGTTAGATATTGAGATATCTACTTTTGCATGAATGATGAACTTGGAATCATAATTATTGATATTCGAGAACTAGGCATGCAATGGGTTAAATCAATGTGTTGATTTACTGATTTATGAGATTTGATGAGTTTGATGATTGTGAGAACAGGGACAGTACACGGAATCCCGGATGAGGATGTTGCCATCCAGGGAGTATCATTTAAAATTCATTAATATTTACTTGTGTTGTAAATTATGAATTTCATTATTGTGATTATGAGAATTTGTGTATTGGTATGCTCACCCCGTTGGGGGCTGTCTCTGTTGGGGCAGGTGAACAGGTGCATCGATGGCTGTGGAGCTGAGCTCGAGCTGTTGATTGGATTTACTCACAGGATCGTGGTACCAGGGCTTGATGGAGCACGGTATCGTATAGAGTACTTATATACACCCGAGGTTTATATACACATTTATGATGCTCGCATGTGAGCACGGACATTCTTGTATATGGGTTGTATATAAAGGCATGAGCCTTCCTCTCTTTCATTACATGTTGCATGCAATTGTGGTAGAATTGCTAATGATATGAGAGTCGTTAGTGTATTATGTGGGTGTTGAGACCCATTTATGTCGTCATATGTGTGGTGTCTTCCCTGGCTGGGAATTTACTTGGTATTACTGCTTTCTGATGAGTATTATGTTTTCCCTGGCCGAGAATTATGTTATGTGTTGTGCTTCTATTTCGGGATAGCTCTATTTATGGGGAGACTCTGCCCAAATTTTTATAAAAGTCCACAATGTGAAAAGTGGCAAAAAAGGGATGATATTGGGCGAACTTTGTGAGTCTATTTCGTTGTTAGACTGATGACCTTATAACATTGAGTGTTAAAGGAATTTTTTTTTGTAATTGCCATGCAATGATAAAGTATCATCTGAGCTTCCCGATTGACTTTTATTGAAAGCATGTGCCACACATAGTGGTTAATACACTAATCAAGGATTAAGGGCTTGGGGTCCTTACAATGATGGATGAGAAAATAAAAAGATAGATTTAAAGCCTTGAGAAAAAAAAGACTAAATAAGACCCAAAGCGGCCAAGGCTATAAAAGAAAAAAAAGAGGAGCTCGAAAATATTTGCTAAAAAGGTGAATTTTATAAGTTATACTCTCTTCGTTGCGCATATCTTGTCTTTTCTTTGAAGCCAACACCAAAGGCCTTACATTACAAGCTTAAAAAGTCCTTTTGATCCAAGTCTAGAGAGTAACTATCATTAGTGGAGAAGTTGTTTGAAAATAGGCCTATGTGATGCTTGATGATAATCTAGACTTTGAGTTGATTAACATGATTCGATCTTGAATATGTGCATGAAACTTGAGATTGAAATTAGCACACACACATATTCCGATTTTGAGATGTGTTGTTTGACTTAGGAGAAAACATGTATTGTCAACTTTTGTATATGTGCATGAGATTTCTGAGAATAAGCAAGTCATGAAATAATTGTTTCAAGTATCAAGAATAAACTCTACATTGTGATTTTAATGCTTAATCGAGGACGATTAAGTGATAAGTTAGGGGGAGTTGATAGGGTTGAATATTACGTGTATTTATGCTATGATATGTATATATTTTCGTGTAGATTCCGGGATGATATTACGGTTTTTGGTATATATTTCTATATTTCAGGAATCAATGTTGAAATGCATAAAAGTAGAGGAAATGAGCCAAAAATGATGAAAAATGACCAAACCGAGCGAACGCGTCAGAGCCGGGAAAATAAGAAAAGAATAAAATAAAAAATAAAAAAGCAACTCGATCCATCGGGCCACCAATATCGATCGATCGGTGGTGGCAGAATTTTGGCGATCGATCGAGCCTCAATCTCGATCGATCGGCCGGAAGAGATTGCTGAAAAATAAATTCCTTTTAGAGTTTGGGTCCAACAAGGAAGTCCATGATTCCTATCCTTCTATTTATTTACACGAAACTCACAACCATAAGAGAGACTTTACAACCTAGGAATAGCCTCCACTCCTCCATAATCCATATCACCTTCATCCACCACCACCACTTCATCCTAGGAATTGGAACAAGCCAACAAGAGAATCGAGGAGCACGATCGAGAAAGAAGCGAGGAAGGATCGAGAATCAACGAAGGAGTCGACTTGGGAGTTTGCTTTTACTTTTCTATTATTTGTTTTGAAATATTATTGGATTTAATTTGTTTTGGATGATTGAGAAATATCATAAACATTGTTTTTCCTTTAATTTTATTGATTGATTGAATTCATACATCTTCTATGAGCATGTGTTATTGTTCTTAATGCTTTTGAAGGATTGATCACCTTTGAATGATATTTTATTATAATTGAGATCGAGAGATGAAATTATAATACGATGTAGTAATTCATGCCGTGTGTTAAATATTAAGATCGAGAGATAAAATCACACACCAGTGATTAGCTTTGGGTTGTTTAATCTAGAGTTAGTGGTTTTCATAAAGCGCATTCAATATTAAATTATTAATTAAGTGAACGAGAGTTACTTGTTGCAATTTGATGTTAGACTTAATATAGCTCGAGAGAGTATATTGAATAAATTCGGAAAACCCGTCACCTTAGAGATGTATGGAGAAAAGAATTGTAAGAGTTGTGTTAGGTGAATCATAGTCTTGATAATTCTTTCTTGTGGATTTTTCTCGTGATCGTCGATTGTTTTGGTTGGATTAGAGTAGTTTAATTATTAATTAATTATCGTAGGTTAAATATAGTTAAAAGAAATCTTATTTGGTAAGAAAAGGTAGTGATTGAGTGGATCGAGAGATCTCAGGTAGTCGAGAGAGCAGTTGTCGGCAAAACTCGGCAAGGAGAAGGTTCAGTTTAGCTGCATATTGCTTGTTAGTCCCTGTGGGTTCGACAATCCGTATTCTTCCTATCTATACTAAAACTTGACACCGTGCACTGGCGGTCTAAAATCGATAGATTGGAATTAATTGTTTAAAAAAAAGCGATCAAATAACTCACAATTAAACACAAGCTTGCAACCACGTGCCCTAGCATGTTCATAACCCCCAACTTATCGTCAATCCATGACGATTTACCATTTCAAAAGACCCCGGTTTAAGCATGCATAATACCCAAAATATTCCATTTTATATGTTTAAAAGATAGCCAAAGACTCAACCGAGAATTCCGTTTTATTAAATTTTGGCTCCAACCAATCCATTTAAAAGTATAGCATTCACATTGGAATGTAGACATTGTCCCGGAAATGGGCACTCAAACATCGATTCCAAAATCCTGAAATTTTTCCAAAATTTTCGAAAAAACAAAAATCTTCGAGTGGCGATCGATCGCCACTGACCAGTGGCCAAACCAGTGCTTCTTCGCGATCGATCGCCGAGACCTCGCGATCGATCGCCAGCACTGTACATATTCACCAAAAATCCAGCAGCTCGCCGCGGTCGATCGGCGCCCCTCGGCGATCGATCGCCACCTGCGATTTTCCGAAAAACTAAAGCTTCCATGGTGTTTTTCACACCCAAACTCAAAACCAACACCCCATACACCTTCAACACCTCAAATACTCCATTTAAAACCAATAAAAACTCCAAAAACTCAACTTTGGATTTTAACCAAAAATCCCCAAATTCCATAACCAACTCAAAACTCATCCAAACTCTACAATACTACTACCAATTTGGTAGCGTTTATCGCGTACGCCCAAATTAGCACTTCTCAAGTTAATAGCAAAAGTATGTAGTAGCGAGAGTAGGGATCGATCCCATAGGGAAGGTAGTATTTTTTCGTGTCAATTTAAAAACGAATAGTAAAAAGGGGGGTTTTGAGTTGAGTGATTACTACTAAGCAAATTTTAAGAATTAAACTAATTAACGAGATTAACTAAAATGGTTTAGACTTATGAAAGCAAAGCGATTCTTGGTTGTCGGTAGACTTTACTTTTGGAAAATTCTCTCTTGATCATTAAATCACAAACATTCGAATTTTTCAATTATTCATCGATTGGAAATTGAATTCCTACCCACCTTAATCGTAGTCAAAGAGAAAACAGAATTCAATTCGACCCTTATCAAATCTCTAATCAAAACTACAGCCGTTAATGATTAAATCAATGATAGATTTCAAAACTAGCGAGTTCGATAAATCTAATCAATTGCAACTACAGCCGTTAATTATTGATTACCCAATCGTTTCTCCTAAGAATTCAATAACACCTACAGCTGGTAATTATTAATCTTAGTTGCTTCTTAATTAGCTATCGATTATGCATATGAATACTAGGTGATCAATCTAATAAACAAACACGATAATCATTGAAATCGATACCAAGAAACAAAATTGAAATCGAAATTAAATCAACAAACAAACCAAAATTCTCACAAGAGATTCAAATCCAAAAGCAAGTATCCCTTAAACCAAGAATCTAAGAGTTTAGCCTAGCATAATTGAATCTAAAAATAATAACATATGATTCGAAAACATTAGATAAACAAAGGAAAAGAAATTACTAAGACGAATCACGATTCCGGCTTGTCGATTCCGGTTCCGTTCTTCGCGTTGTTCTTGATAAACTTGAAAGAAAATTATTCTAAAAACCTAACTTATTCTAAAATCTCTAAAATCTGTCTAAGAAGAGGTGTAAAATCTAGTTATTAGGTTACAATCTTTTAAACATGGTAAAAGACTTATTTCCAAAATTTCGGACTCTTCGGCGATCGATCGCCCCTTTTATGGCGATCGATCGCTTCGATATTTTTTTCAGCAAAATGCTTGAGGCGATCGATCGCTATAAAGTGGCGATCGATCGCTTCCCTCCAGTAGCCTCAGGCGATCGATCGCTATAAATGGCGATCGATCGCTGCTTCGTTGATTTTGTTGCTCAAGTTTCTGTCCATAGGCGATCGATTGCCTCTTCCATGCGGTCGATCGCCACCTCCAAAATTACGTTTTTGCCCTTTTCTTGATCAACTTTGAGTCCTTGTCATGTCCATGTCTTTTCTTGGTCTTTACACATCATTTTTAGCTCGTTTTCTTCGATTGTACCTATAATTACACAAATATAAGATTAGGTAGCATACGTATCAAATTATCCATCAAAACCTACCAAATCGTAGACAATTAAGCGCTAAAGATGTGTCTATTTCTAATCACATCAAACTCCCCCATACTTACTCTTTACTCGACCTCGAGTAAATCAAATAAAACTGTAATCTTTTTGCTTGGCTCATAGCATCATAACAGACTAACTTATTCTCACTTTAATGCCTCAACAATTTTAAACATGCATAGTAATGAAAGGCGGTGAAAGTTAATAATGGAACAGGTTCAATCCCTAAACATTTCGTACTCAACAAAGTAGTGAACGTGTATGTGTGGTCATAAACAAGTGTTGTGTACAAATTATAGATCCAAAATATGCAAAGTCATAATAGTTCAAGTCATACACTAACACATGTATAAGCTCACTTGCACACTCTTCTCCACTATCTTAGCTACTTTGCAAACATAAATCAAGTAGGTCTTTATTAGCTTGTAGCTTGGCCTATGTATTGGCTTATGAAAGAAAGGATAAAGATATATCAAACAAGAGAGTATGATGAAATGCAAACTAAAACTTCTCTTCTTGCATGAATTTTTCAAACCTTGTTCATTTTTTCAAGGTTTATTTCAACATTTTTTTCTTCTTTTGTGTGCCTTGGCTCCCCTTGGAGTCATATTTTTCCCAATTTCTCAAGGCATTCCTTTTCTTTCATGTATTTCATTCTTTTGACAATAAAGTTCACAAATATAATTCAATGAATTCCCAAGTGCATGTGAATGAAATACATCATACTTTCTTAAAAGGTATGGATTAAAAGCATATTTAGGATAAAAGGATAGGATGATAAGCTAGTCAAGGAATGTTGAATGAGGGTTTTTAGTATGCTTAGTATACTACCATTCTTTTACATTAAAGCTCAAAAAGGGTAGTAGAGATTGATTTTGTTTACATGGTAGGCTTGAGAGGCTCAAACACATCAAAAATTGCCTATATCACTTTCATGTTTGCAAGTAGTCTAGACATACACCTCAAAGAGCATGTAGTTAAGTTCTAGCATGTATTAGAGACTTCTTAAGACTATCATAAAGTTCACACAATCTTCAATAACTTATGCACTGTGAGACCCCGTTATCTAAACAAGATACTAAGGTGCAAATAAGAGAACTGGTCATATATAATCAGAGTATTAGGCCGTGTTGATAATCCTGAGCTAAAGAGATTACAGTACCAAAGTTCAAAAAGGAATTATACATATTTCTAACAAAAGGGTACTACACTTTAGATTTACTCTACACTTTGTAGAAACTAAACAAAAAGGAGTTTCTACTCTTCTAATCCTGTAGCACTCCTACTGCTCAGTGTATCAACCCCGACCCTGGTTCTCATCGTCAAAAGCACCTACAAAGACAACCCCCAACACATGAGCATATCATAGTTCATATCAATCATAATATGAATGTAAAGCATAAATGCATAATTCATAGTCATAAGATACTTCCTGAATTTCCAATGCATTTAAAACGCCCATTTTGGTTGTCCATGTACCATAACTCATAATCAAATCAATAGATGATATTATGGCTTCTTTAAATAAATGGCATGACATATCTTTACTTCTTAAATCTTTACTTCAATCCTTAGTCAGTTTATCATCAGTGTATTTTAATGCCCCTCGCTTCATAACTTTAGAACAAGCGGAACTCCTTCCTCCGCTTCTTCATACAAGCGGTATTTCTATCCTCGCTTCGTATGGTAAAACCTCGCCTCCATGTGCAAGCGAGCCTCCCCCCTCCCGCTCCACATTTTTAGCGGTATAAGCGGTAAGCATTAAAATCATCACAGTGATAACCCTGACTCGTGGAATACACACCATTTATTCCACAACATACACATGCAACAACAATGCATAACAGCATGTATCATACTCATAATGCACAACTTTGCATCTATCATATGTCAAATAATGAATATATAATACATGTTACCGTTGGGATGCCCGTACGTCGCTTACGTACCTTTCCAAAATATGGTGTGTTGCAGGACTCTATCCCCTGCGTTGTGTAGCTATCTGTGAAGGCTCCTCCTTTGCTCAAATTTTTGGAAGGTTTCCTCACCAAGAATTTTAAATCTTCTCCTTCCTACTTGCTCACCTGGTGTTGGGCGATTTTTAGGAAAGAAAGGGAAAGGATTGGAGTGTTGGAGATGGAGTGAATTATGAGGGCAAGTGGGGAGAGTGGTCAATGCAATCAGCAGGCAGGGTATGGGTCAATGGGGGTGGTGTTGGGATATGCCCTAAGACAAGTCAATAGATGATTGTTTTGACATACAATGTTTATGATTTTATGAATGGCAATTCATTATTATATATTATTCGTTTAACTGTGCAATGTGAATTAATATATATGTTAATGTCCTTAGAATAAAATTGTATTATTCTTAAACATTGTCCCTAGTCAAGTATTATCATGAATAGGGATAATGATAATACGTAGAGACTAGTATGTATTGATTGATGAATTGTTCATTGATATGAGATATCAAATCAACACATGGGTACATGTTAGAGAACAATGTACTGGACAGACCCACCATGAGAATGCAACATGGATAGTTATATGATCGTCATATGCAATTCTCATAGTGATAATAATGTATGTAATCCTTACGACTTGTGATCATCAGAGATCCCAACATAAGGAGTTATGTATCTTGATATTGTCAAACGTTACCCGTAACAGGGTAAACTATAAAGGCGACTATTGGATACACTACGAATTATGTAGAGGGATGTTGACTGATCGAGATAGGATTTGTCCCTCCTATATAACAGGAGATGTGTTTTGGCCCTTGATCAAGTGAGAACTAAAATGCATGGCCATGCTCGAATGAGTCGATATGAGATATCGAGCTTATTCGTTTCTTCTAGTTCTACTTGGGGATCAAGAAATAAAGATTGAATATACGAGTATGACTATTCCATGACTCGTGTTCAATCTAAACACAAAGGACAAAGGGATTAAATTACATGGTTAATATTATCACAAGTTCTAAAGGTTATGTCGAGTCATTGACATTCTTGTAATTTGGGTAGCCTTGATGTGTTGCTAGACACCGCTCTTTGCTTGTAACGTAAAATGAGATTTTATGTCACTGCCAACATTACAAGATCCTATCGGGTCGCACAAAAGATTAAATCAAGAAGGGAAATTAAATTCATTGGATGAATTAATTAATTAAGAGGAGTCTTTATTAAATGATTAAAAGAACTTAATTAAATTATGGGTTTGGGCCCATAAGACTTTGAGAAAGTCTTAAACTTTAATTAAGCCTTTTAATAACAAGGTTATAATTAATTGTAGGGGACAATTATTCATTCCATTCGAAAACACAAGATCACACGGCCGCCTCACTCACGCATTCTCTCTCGGTTTCGTGATAGCCGAATGGAGGTTGGTGATTCCGTGCCATCCCTCGATTGTGAATCGAGTGTGCTTCTTGTTTTGGTTTAAGAACAAATCTAGCACTTTGTTCTTAAGTTTTCGATTTGATCGTGTGGATACCGTTGAGGCCAAACTTAATAAGTTTTGCTAGTGACTTGAAGAGGCGTTGGACGTGGTGCTGCTTCGTGGAATCTGCTCAAACACGCTACAAGGGTGAGACTTTTGTAAATCCTTTATCCGATATGAACCCCTATGTATAGATCCGGTGTTTAGTAATCCATAAAATTTTATATTCCGCTGCGTTGCTTTGCATGATGGATTACTTACAGTGGTATCAGAGCCGTGTACAAGGCTCATATCGGATTTATGTGATTAAATTATGTTAATCATATTAGAACTAATATTGCATGCTATTTAAAACTGTATGAACATATATGATATGTTAATATTAAGTTTGTGAAATTATCATGAAATTATATTTGATATAATTGATGTTTGATGTATACGATACACTAAGCGAACAATCGAACCCGTAACAAGTTTTATTCGGCCACCACCATGCATTTGACCCACGGCTTAGCCACGTGAGGGCTAGGGGTTTCGGACTCCTATGCTCGTGATGGTCTAGTCGTTGTGGCTCATGTTCATGCATGGAGGTTTCGAGACGACTCGGACCAAGTCGTGGGCTAGGGTTTCGAACCCTAGGCCCATAATTGGTCCAGCCGTGGTGTATGGTTGGTTCGAACAATGGTGGTTCGTAGCTAAGTCGCATTAAGTTCGTGGCATGTGATGTCTCGAGCGTACGATAATTTTTCAAAAATTATTTTATAGTTTTAATTAGAATTAAATTTTAAAATGTTTAGAATTTAATTAATTAAATGTTAAAGCATGTTTTATGTGTTGTTTGAGCATGGTGCATGGTTAATATGATTTGTGAATGTTTGTAATTTATAATACGACCTGCGTGTCGTGCCATCTCTATTTTATTCTAAATGTTATCCCTCCACTATGTTCCCCTCGAATGTGAATCGATGAATTCTATATCTTGTAAATAGTATAGTTTATTAGTTGATGGTGATCAATGAAGATGGAGCATCGTGCCGGGATGAGGAGGCCATTCACAAATTGGAGCCAAAGGAAGGTGCTTGTGAAGTTACCTTAGGTTGACTCTTAGGATTTTCTCATTGGCTTGAGAAAATCGCTAGTAGGGGCTATAACCATGTCACGTTTAAATATGTATGTTGATGCATGATTTATCTTATGTTTTGGATTGATAATTGTATTACACATATATGTAGATATGTATACACCTATATGTAGTGGACATATTTTAAATTATCAAACTAATCATGAGATCAATAAATCCCTCTAAAATATTAAGTTTTAGATGCCTTCCAAAATTAAAAGTACTCGTCAGTAACTTCGATTGTACATGTATGGGTTTGCCAAAGCAAAGCACCGTGGCAATCTTAGTAAGGCGCGAAAGGATAAAAGTGATATCCTTTATACTTTAAATTGGGTACGACTTAACTAGGTTATCTCAATAGGATTGAGAACCTAGAGGCATGGGTTGGATAATAATTCATTTGATGAATTGAACAAAGCGTTGTTCGTCCAACTATCCAAGAATTGCATGTGATGAAATTGACAAAGTGTTGTCTACCTAAATAACCGAGTCTTGGGCGATTAGCCAAAGCTAACTCAAGATTAGGCGAAATATGGATCTTGGCCCACTAAAGAGTTTCGAGGGTTGATATTTTTTTTTAAACAAAATAGTGGGAGCATCATTTAATATAAGACCATGTTAAATGATTAAATCATAAACTTATTTTGCATATTTATATTGTAGATATCCATGGCAACTAACAATACAATAAGTACATTATCACTGCGATCGGTCCTTGAGAAGGACAAATTAAATGGGACAAACTTCCTAGACTGGTATAGGAATCTGAGGATAGTCCTCAAGCAAGAAAAGAAACAATATGTCCTAGAGGAACCCTTACCTGTTGAGGAACCTCCCCTGACGGCTACGAGAGCCGATAAGGATGCTTACAAGAAGAATCGAATGACGCACTTGATGTTGGCTTCCTTATGCTTGCCACCATGAACTCTGAGCTTCAGAAGCAACATGAGGAAATGGAGGCGTTCGATATGATCGAACACTTAAAGCAATTGTACCAACATCAAGCTAGACAAGAGAGGTATGACGTCTCTAAAGCGTTGTTCCAGTGCAGGATGGTAGAGGGAAGCATAGTTGGAACTCATGTGCTCAAGATGATTGGGTACATTGAGAATCTGGATAAGCTAGGTTTTCCATTGGACCAAGAGTTGGCCACCGATGTAATCTTGCAAGTCGTTGCCTGAGAGCTTCAGTCAATTTGTAGTCAATTGCAATATGACTGACATGGAAAAGACTCTACCACAATTGCTTGGTATGTTGAGAACATATGAAGCAAATACAAAGAAGACTAAGGCCACAAACGTTCTTATTGTGAATAAGGGCAAAGGAAGGGCCAAAGCTAAAGGCAATAAGAAAGCAAAGAAGGTCTTTGTTAAATCTAAGCCAAAGGGAGGGATAGCAAAGGAAGGGAACTGTTTCCATTGCGGTGAGACCGGCCATTGGAAAAGAAACTGCGAAAGTATATCTGGAGGATCTAAAGAAAGGAAGTGTGACTTCCACCTTCAGGTATTTTTGTTATAGAAGTCAATTTATCTACTTCTTCATCATGGGTATTAGATACTGGATGTGGATCTCACATTTGTGTAAATGTGCAGGACCTCAAAAAGAGTAGATTGTTGGCGAAATGCGAAGTTGATCTCCGAGTTGGAAATGGAGCAAGAGTTGCTGCATTAGCTATAGGGGATTATTATTTATCTTTGCCTTCTGGTTTATCGTTGATTTTAAAAGACTGTTATTTTGTGCCATCCATTACCAAAAACATTATTTCTATTTCTTGTTTAGACAAGTGTGGATTTTCATTTATGATAAAGGACAACTGTTGTTCTATTTATTTAAATGATATGTTTTATGCTAGTGCACAAATGGTGAATGGTCTTTATTTATTAAATCTTGATATGCCTATCTATAACATAAATACTAAAAGGATTAAAAATAATGATTGTAATCCGACTTATCTCTGGCATTGTCGCTTGGGCCACATAAACGAGAACCGCATATCTAAACTTCATAAGGATGGAGTATTAGATTCATTTGATTTTGAATCATATGAAACATGTGAATCTTGTTTAATGGGCAAGATGACTAAAGCCCCTTTCAAGGGACATGTTGAAAGGGCAAATGTTTTATTGGGACTAATACATAGTGATGTATGTGGACCAATAAGTACACAAGCTAGATGTGGTTTTCAATACTTCGTTACATTTACTGATGACCTCAGTAGATATGAGTATGTGTACCTAATGAAGCATAAGCATGAAACCTTTGAAAAGTTCAAAGATTTCAAGAATGAAGTACAAAACCAACTTGGCAAAAGTATCAAAATCCTTCGATCAGATCGAGGAGGTGAATACTTAAGCCAATAGTTTCATGACTATCTAAAGGAGTGTGGGATAGTCCCACAACTCACTCCTCCGTATACTCCACAATGGAATGGTGTATCCGAGAGGAGAAATCGAACCTTGTTAGACATGGTTAGATCAATGATGAGTCATGCAGATCTTCCGATATCGTTTTGGGGACACGCTCTAGAAACATCAATTTTTTTACTGAACCGTGTTCCATCTAAATCAGTGGAAAAGACACCATATGAGATATGGACTGGGAAGCGTCCTAGTATGTCTTTTATGAAGATTTGGGGTTGTGAGGCTTTCGTTAGACGTCACGCCACTAACAAACTTGGACCCAAATCTGATAAGTGTTTATTTGTGGGGTATCCTAAGGAAACGAAAGGATACTATTTCTATTATCCCACCGAGAACAAAGTAGTTGTTGCTCGGACTGGTGTATTTCTTGAAAGGGAATTTATTTCTAAAAAAATCAGTGGGAGAAAAATAGAACTTAGTGAAGTTCAACCACATGAAAACACTGAACCTGAGATTGAGATGGAAACAGAGCACGCACCGCAAGATGTTGTGGAAGAAGTAGCTGCTCAAGAGACACAAGCCCAGCGTAGGTCTGTAAGAGAACACCGGGAGCCACAGAGATATGGATTTCTTGTGACTCAACAAGGTGACTTACTACTTATTGATGAGGATGAGCCGTCATCTTATCAACAAGCTATAATGGGCACTGATTCTGAGAAATGGCAAGATGCCATGAAATCTGAGATGGAATCCATGTATGCAAACCAAGTACTGGACTTTGGTTGATCCACCTGAAGGGGTACGACCCATAGGGTGCAAATGGATTTTCAAGAAAAAGACCGATATGGATGGTAATGTACAAACCTATAAAGGTCGGCTGGTTGCAAAAGGATTCAAACAAATTCATGGTATTGACTATGATGAAACCTTTTCACCAGTGGCCATGGTTAAATCCATAAGGATCTTACTTGCAATAGCTGCATTTCATGATTATGAAATCTAGCAGATGGATGTCAAAACAGCTTTCCTTAATGGAAATCTGCTCGAGGATGTGTACATGACACAGCCCGAGGGTTTTGTCGATCCAAAGGATGCTGGAAAGATATGCAAGCTACAACGATCCATTTATGGATTGAAGCAAGCTTCTCGGAGTTGTAATCTTCGTTTTGATGATGCAATCAAAGAGTTTGGTTTTATCAAAAACGTAGATGAACCTTGTGTCTACAAGAAGGTCAGTGGGAGCATAATCATCTTCCTAGTGTTGTATGTAGGTGACATACTTCTAATTGGGAATGATATCCCTGCCTTACAATCTGTAAAGATTTGGCTAGGGAACTGTTTTTCGATGAAAGACTTGGGAGAAGCCACCTATGTATTAGGAATCAAGATCTATAGAGATAGATCAAGAAGGCTTCTCGGCCTAAGTCAAAGTACATACATAGACAAAGTGCTTAAAAGGTTTAGCATGCAAGAATCAAAGAAAGGATTCGTGCCTATGACACATGGTATATATCTCTCGAAGGAACAGTGTCCTTCAACACCAGATGAGAGACAACGCATGAGTAAGATTCCATATGCGTCAGCTATTGGATCTATCATGTATGCCATGATATGTACTCGTCCCGATGTATCGTATGCTTTGAGCATGACGAGTAGATATCAAGTTGATCCAGGTTAAGGTCACTGGATTGCTGTCAAGAATATCCTGAAGTACTTGAGAAGAACTAAGGATACATTCTTGATTTATGGAGGTGAGGAAGAGCTCAATGTAATGGGTTACACTGATGCAAGCTTCCAAACTGACAAAGATGATTTTCGATCGCAATCTGGATATGTGTATTGCCTAAATGGAGGTGCTGTGAGCTGGAAGAGTTCAAAGCAAGAAATAGTAGCCGGTTCTACAACGGAAGCTGAGTATATTGCTGCCTCGGATGCAGCAAAGGAAGCTGTTTGGATTAGGAAGTTCATTTCTGAACTTGGAGTGGTGCCTAGCATTAAAGATCCGATAGAACTCTATTGTGACAACAATGGAGCGATCGCATTGGCTAAGGAACCTAGATCTCACCAAAGATCCAAACACATACTTCGGCGCTTTCATTTCATTCGAGAAATCGTTGAAAGGGGAGATGTTAAAATGTGCAAAGTACCAACAGATGATAACGTATCTGACCCATTGACGAAGCCACTGTCACAGCAGAAGCATGATCGTCATACTAGATCTCTAGGCATTAGATATATGTCTGAGTGGTCTTAGTGCTAGTGGGAGATTTGTTGGGATATGCCCTAAGACAAGTCATTAGATGATTGTTTTGACATACAATGTTTATGATTTTATGAATGGACAATTCATTATTATATATTATTCATTTAACTGTGCAATGTGAATTAATATATATGTTAATGTCCTTAGAATAAAATTGTATTATTCTTAAACATTGTCCCTAGTCAAGTATTATCATGAATATGGATAATGATAATACGTAGAGACTAGTATGTATTGATTGATGAATTGTTCATTGATATGAGATATCAAATCAACACATGGGTACATGTTAGAGAACGATGTACTGGACAGACCCACCATGAGAATGCAACATGGATAGTTATATGATCGTCATATGCAATTCTCATAGTGATAATAATGTATGTAATCCTTACGACTTGTGATCATCAGAGATCCCAACATAAGGAGTTATGTATCTTGATATTGTCAAACGTTACCCGTAACAGGGTAAACTATAAACGCGACTATTGGATACACTAAGAATTATGTAGAGGGATGTTGACTGATCGAGATAGGATTTGTCCCTCCTATATAACAGGAAATGGGTTTTGGCCCTTGATCAAGTGAGAACTAAAATGCATGGCCATGCTCGAATGAGTCGATATGAGATATTGAGCTTATTCGTTTATTCTAGTTCTACTTGGGGATCAAGAAATAAAGATTCAATATACGAGTATGACTATTCCATGACTCGTGTTCAATCTAAACACAAAGGACAAAGGGATTAAATTACATGGTTAATATTATCACAAGTTCTAAAGGTTATGTCGAGTCATTGACATTCTTGTAATTTGGGTAGCCTTGATGTGTTGCTAGACACCGCTCTTTGCTTGTAACGTAAAATGAGATTTTATGTCACTCCAACATTACAAGATCCTATCGGGTCGCACAAAAGATTAAATCAAGAAGGGAAATTAAATTCATTGGATGAATTAATTAATTAATTAATTAAGTGGAGTCTTAATTAAATGATTAAAAGAACTTAATTAAATTATGGGTTTGGGCCCATAAGACTTTGAGAAAGTCTTAAACTTTAATTAAGCCTTTTAATAACAAGGTTATAATTAATTGTAGGGGACAATTATTCATTCCATTCGAAAACACAAGATCACACGGCCGCCTCACTCACGCATTCTCTCTCGGTTTCGTGATAGCCGAAGGGAGGTTGGTGATTTCGTGCCATCCCTCGATTGTGAATCGAGTGTGCTTCTTGTTTTGGTTTAAGAACAAATCTAGCACTTTGTTCTTAAGTTTTTTCTTCGTTCGATTTGATCGTGTGGATACCGTTGAGGCAAAACTTAATAAGTTTTGCTAGTGACTCGAAGAGGCGTTGGACGTGGTGCTGCTTCGTGGAATCTGCTCAAACACGCTACAAGGGTGAGACTTTGTAAATCCTTTATCCGATATGAACCCCTATGTATAGATCCGGTGTTTATTAATCCATAAAATTTTATATTCCGCTGCGTTGCTTTGCATGATGGATTACTTACAGTGGTATCAGAGCCGTGTACAAGGCTCATATCGGATTTATGTGATTAAATTATGTTAATCATATTAGAACTAATATTGCATGCTATTTAAAACTGTATGAACATATATGATATGTTAATATTAAGTTTGTGAAATTATCATGAAATTATATTTGATATAATTGATGTTTGATGTATACGATACACGAAGCGAACAATCAAACCCTTAACAAGTTGTATTCGGCCACCACCATGCATTTGACCCACGGCTTAGCCACGTGAGGGCTAGGGGTTTCGGACTCCTATGCTCGAGATGGTCTAGTCGTTGTGGCTCATGTTCATGCATGGAGGATTCGAGACGTGGATGAGTTTTGAACTCTTTGGCTCGATAATGGTTCGGACCATGATTCTCGGAATCATACGTGTTGGCGGCTACACCACATGAGGGCTAGGGTTTTCGAACCCTTGGCTCGAGATGGTTGAGCCGCCACCGTCATGAACCGTGCATGGTTGGACCGTGGCTCGTGGCTCATGAATTCCGGCGTTTCGAACAAGTTCGCTCGATAGAAACCAACAAGGTGCAAGGCGGCTAGGGTTTGGAACCCTAGCGGCGCCGCACCCAAGCCAACGACTCGGACCAAGTCGTGGGCTAGGGTTTTGAACCCTAGGCCCATAATTGGTCCAGCCGTGGTGTATGGTTGGTTCGAACCATGGTGGTTCATAGCTAAGTGGCATTAAGTTCGTGGCATGTGATGTCCCGAGCGTACGATAATTTTTCAAAACTTATTTTACAGTTTTAATTAGAATTAAATTTAAAAATGTTTAAATTTAATTAATTAAATGTTAAAGCATGTTTTATGTGTTGTTTGAGCATGGTGCATGGTTAATATGATTTGTGAATGTTTGTAATTTATAATACGACCTGCGTGTCGTGCCTTCTCTATTTATTCTAAATGTTATCCCTCCCCTATGTTCCCCTCGAATGTGAATCGAGGAATTCTATATCTTGTAAATAGTATAGTTTATTTGTTGATGGTGATCAATGAAGATGGAGCATCGTGCCGGGATGAGGAGGCCATTCACAAATGGGAGCCAAAGGAAGGTGCTTGTGAAGTTACCTTAGGTTGACTCTTAGGATTTTCTCATTGGCTTGAGAAAATCACTAGTAGGGGCTATAACCATGTCACGTTTAATTATGTATGTTGATGCATGATTTATCTTATGTTTTAGATTGATAATTGTATTACACATATATGTAGATATGTATACACCTATATGTAGTGGACATATTTTAAATTATCAAACTAATCATGAGATCAATAAATCCCTCTAAATATTAAGTTTTAGATGCCTTCCAAAATTAAAAGTACTCGTCAATAACTTCGATTGTACATGGATGGGTTTGCCAAAGCAAAGCACCGTGGCAATCTTAGTAAGGCGCGAAAGGATAAAAGTGATATCCGTTATACTTTAAATTGGGTACGACTTAACTAGGTTATCTCAATAGGATTGAGAACCTAGAGGCATGGGTTGGATAATAATTCATTTGATGAATTGAACAAAGCGTTGTTCGTCCAACTATCCAAGAATTGCATGTGATGAAATTGACAAAGTGTTGTCTACCTAAATAACCGAGTCTTGGGCGATTAGCCAAAGCTATCTCAAGATTAGGCGAAATATGGATCTTGGCCCACTAAAGAGTTTCGAGGGTTGATATTTTTTTTAAAACAAAATAGTGGGAGCATCATTTAATATAAGACCATGTTAAATGATTAAATCATAAACTTATTTTGCATATTTATATTGTAGATATCCATGGCAACTAACAATACAACAAGCACATTATCACTGCGATCGGTCCTTGAGAAGGACAAATTAAATGGGACAAACTTCCTAGAATGGTATAGGAATCTGAGGATAGTCCTCAAGCAAGAAAAGAAACAATATGTCCTAGAGGAACCCTTGCCTGTTGAGGAACCTCCCCTGACGGCTACGAGAGCCGATAAGGATGCTTACAAGAAGCATCAGAATGACGCACTTGATGTTGGCTGCCTTATGCTTGCCACCATGAACTCTGAGCTTCAGAAGCAACATGAGGAAATGGAGGCGTTCGATATGATCGAACACTTAAAGCAATTGTACCAACATCAAGCTAGACAAGAGAGGTATGACGTCTCTAAAGCGTTGTTCCAGTGCAGGATGGTAGAGGGAAGCATAGTTGGAACTCATGTGCTCAAGATGATTGGGTACATTGAGAATCTGGAGAAGCTAGGTTTTCCATTGGACCAAGAGTTGGCCACCGATGTAATCTTGCAATCATTGCCTGAGAGCTTCAGTCAATTTGTAGTAAATTACAATATGACTGACATGGAAAAGACTCTACTTCAATTGCTTGGTATGTTGAGAACATATGAAGCAAATACAAAGAAGACTAAGGCCACAAACGTTCTTATTGTGAATAAGGGCAAAGGAAGGGCCAAAGCTAAAGGCAATAAGAAAGCAAAGAAGGTCTTTGTTAAATCTAAGCCAAAGTCTTATGCACTGTAGCCAAAGGGAGGGATAGCAAAGGAAGGGAACTGTTTCCATTGCGGTGAGACCGGCCGTTGGAAAAGAAATTGCAAAGTATATCTGGAGGATCTAAAGAAAGGAAGTGTGACTTCCACTTCAGGTATTTTTGTTATAGAAGTCAATTTATCTACTTCTTCATCATGGGTATTAGATACTGGATGTGGATCTCACATTTGTGTAAATGTGCAGGACCTCAAAAAGAGTAGATTGTTGGCGAAAGGCGAAGTTGATCTCTGAGTTGGAAATGGAGCAAGAGTTGCTGCATTAGCTATAGGGGATTATTATTTATCTTTGCCTTCTGGTTTATCGTTGATTTTAAAAGACTATTATTTTGTGCCATCCATTATCAAAAACATTATTTCTATTTCTTGTTTAGACAAGTGTGGATTTTCATTTATGATAAAGGACAACTATTGTTCTATTTATTTAAATGATATGTTTTATGCTAGTGCACAAATGGTGAATGGTCTTTATTTATTAAATCTTGATATGCCTATCTATAACATAAATACTAAAAGGATTAAAAATAATGATTGTAATCCGACGTATCTCTGGCATTGTCGCTTGGGCCACATAAACAAGAACCGCAGATCTAAACTTCATAAGGATGGAGTATTAGATTCATTTGATTTTGAATCATATGAAACATGAGAATCTTGTTTAATGGGCAAGATGACTAAAGCCCCTTTCAAGGGACATGTTGAAATTGCAAATGTTTTATTGGGACAAATACATAGTGATGTATGTGGACCAATAAGTACACAAGCTAGAGGTGGTTTTCAATACTTCGTTACCTTTACTGATGACCTCAGTAGATATGGGTATGTGTACCTAATGAAGCATAAGCATGAAACCTTTGAAAAGTTCAAAGATTTCAAGAATGAAGTACAAAACCAACTTGGCAAAAGTATCAAAATCCTTCGATCAGATCGAGGAGGTGAATACTTAAGCCAAGAGTTTCATGACTACCTAAAGGAGTGTGGGATAGTCCCACAACTCACTCCTCCGTATACTCCACAATGGAATGGTGTATCCGAGAGGAGAAATCGAACCTTTTTAGACATGGTTAGATCAATGATGAGTCATGCAGATCTTCCGATATCGTTTTGGGGACACGCTCTAGAAACAGCAATTTTCTTACTGAACCGTGTTCCATCTAAATCAGTGGAAAAGATACCATATGAGATATGGACTGGGAAGCATCCTAGTATGTCTTTTATGAAGATTTGGGGTTGTGAGGCTTTCGTTAGACGTCACGCCACTAACAAACTTGGACCCAAATCTGATAAGTGTTTATTTGTGGGGTATCCTAAGGAAACGAAAGGATACTATTTCTATTATCCCACCGAGAACAAAGTAGTTGTTGCTCGGACTGGTGTATTTCTTGAAAAGGAATTTATTTCTAAAAAAATCAGTGGGAGAAAAATAGAACTTAGTGAAGTTAAACCACATGAAAACACTGAACCTGAGATTGAGATGGAAACAGAGCAGGCACCGCAAGATGTTGTGGAAGAAGTAGCTGCTCAAGAGACACAAGCCCAGCAGAGGTCTGTAAGAGAACACCGGGAGCCACAGAGATATGGATTTCTTGTGACTCAACAAGGTGACTTACTACTTATTGATGAGGATGAGCCGTCATCTTATCAACAAGCTATAATGGGCACTGATTCTGAGAATTGGCAAGAGGCCATGAAATCTGAGATGGAATCCATGTATGCAAACCAAGTATGGACTTTGGTTGATCCACCTGAAGGGGTACGACCCATAGGGTGCAAATAGATTTTCCAGAAAAAGACCGATATGGATGGTAATGTACAAACCTATAAAGGTCAGCTGGTTGCAAAAGGATTCAAACAAATTCATGGTATTGACTATGATGAAACCTTTCACCAGTGACCATGGTTAAATCCATAAGGATCTTACTTGCAATAGCTGCATTTCATGATTATGAAATCTGGCAGATGGATGTCAAAACAGCTTTCCTTAATGGAAATCTGCTCGAGGATGTGTACATGACACAGCCCGAGGGTTTTGTCGATCCAAAGGATGCTGGAAAGATATGCAAGCTACAACGATCCATTTATGGATTGAAGCAAGCTTCTTGGAGTTGGAATCTTCGTTTTGATGATGCAATCAAAGAGTTTGGTTTTATCAAAAACGTAGATGAACCTTGTGTCTACAAGAAGGTCAGTGGGAGCATAATCATCTCCCTAGTGTTGTATGTAGATGACATACTTCTAATTGGGAATGATATCCCTGCCTTACAATCTATAAAGATTTGGCTAAGGAACTGTTTTTCGATGAAAGACTTGGGAGAAGCCACCTATGTATTAGGAATCAAGATCTATAGAATAGATCAAGAAGGCTTCTCGGCCTAAGTCAAAGTACATACATAGACAAAGTGCTTAAAAGGTTTAGCATGCAAGAATCAAAGAAAGGATTCGTGCCTATGACACATGGTATATATCTCTCGAAGGAACAGTGTCCTTCGAACAATGCCATGATATGTACTCGTCCCGATGTATCGTATGCTTTGAGCATGACGAGTAGATATCAAGTTGATCCAGGTGAAGGTCAATGTATTGCTATCAAGAATATCCTGAAGTACTTGAGAAGAACTAAGGATACATTCTTGATTTATGGAGGTGAGGAAGAGCTCAATGTAATGGGTTACACTGATGCAAGCTTCCAAACTGACAAAGATGATTTTCGATCGCAATCTGGATATGTGTATTGCCTAAATGGAGGTGCTGTGAGCTGGAAGAGTTCAAAGCAAGAAACAGTAGCCGATTCTACAACGGAAGCTGAGTATATTGATGCCTCGGATGCAGCAAAGGAAGCTGTTTGGATTAGGAAGTTCATTTCTGAACTTGGAGTGGTGCCTAGCATTAAAGATCCGATAGAACTCTATTGTGACAACAATGGAGCGATCGCATTGGCTAAGGAACCTAGATCTCACCAAAGATCCAAACACATACTTCGGCACTTTCATTTCATTCGAGAAATCGTTGAAAGGGGAGATGTTAAAATATGCAAAGTACCAACAGATGATAACGTATCTGACCCATTGACGAAGCCACTGTCACAGCAGAAGCATGATCGTCATACTAGATCTCTAGGCATTAGGTATATGTCTGAGTGGTCTTAGTGCAAGTGGCAGATTTGTTGGGATATGCCCTAAGACAAGTCATTAGATGATTGTTTTGACATACAATGTTTATGATTTTATGAATGGCAATTCATTATTATATATTATTCGTTTAACTGTGCAATGTGAATTAATATATATGTTAATGTCCTTAGAATAAAATTGTATTATTCTTAAACATTGTCCCTAGTCAAGTATTATCATGAATAGGGATAATGATAATACGTAGAGACTAGTATGTATTGATTGATGAATTGTTCATTGATATGAGATATCAAATCAACACATGGGTACATGTTAGAGAACGATGTACTGGACAGACCCACCATGAGAATGCAACATGGATAGTTATATGATCGTCATATGCAATTCTCATAGTGATAATAATGTATGTAATCCTTACGACTTGTGATCATCAGAGATCCCAACATAAGGAGTTATGTATCTTGATATTGTCAAACGTTACCCGTAACAGCGTAAACTATAAAGGCGACTATTGGATACACTACGAATTATGTAGAGGGATGTTGACTGATCGAGATTGGATTTGTCCCTCCTATATAACAGGAGATGTGTTTTGGCCCTTGATCAAGTGAGAACTAAAATGCATGGCCATGCTCGAATGAGTCGATATGAGATATCGAGCTTATTCGTTTATTCTAGTTCTACTTGGGGATCAAGAAATAAAGATTGAATATACGAGTATGACTATTCCATGACTCGTGTTCAATCTAAACACAAAGGACAAAGGGATTAAGTTACATGGTTAATATTATCACAAGTTCTAAAGGTTATGTCGAGTCATTGACATTCTTGTAATTTGGGTAGCCTTGATGTGTTGCTAGACACCGCTCTTTGCTTGTAACGTAAAATGAGATTTTATGTCACTGCCAACATTACAAGATCCTATCGGGTCGCACAAAAGATTAAATCAAGAAGGGAAATAAAATTCATTGGATGAATTAATTAATTAATTAATTAAGAGGAGTCTTAATTAAATGATTAAAAGAACTTAATTAAATTATGGGTTTGGGCCCATAAGACTTTGAGAAAGTCTTAAACTTTAATTAAGCCTTTTAATAACAAGGTTATAATTAATTGTATGGGACAATTATTCATTCCATTCGAAAACACAAGATCTCACGGCCGCCTCACTCACGCATTCTCTCTCGGTTTCGTGATAGCCGAAGGGAGGTTGGTGATTTCGTGCCATCCCTCGATTGTGAATCGATTGTGCTTCTTGTTTTGGTTTAAGAACAAATCTATCACTTTCTTCTTAAGTTTTTCCTTCGTTCGATTTGATCGTGTGGATACCGTTGAGGCAAAACTTAATAAGTTTTGCTAGTGACTCGAAGAGGCGTTGGACGTGGTGCTGCTTCGTGGAATCTGCTCAAACACGCTACAAGGGTGAGACTTTTGTAAATCCTTTATCCGATATGAACCCCTATGTATAGATCCGGTGTTTAGTAATCCATACAATTTTATATTCCGCTGCGTTGCTTTGCATGATGGATTACTTACAGGTGGTTGGGTGTTGGGTGGTGTGATGTGTTATGTTTTGGTCCCGGTATTTAGCACGATGTATTAAAATATCCTCACATGATATTTTATGGTATTTACTCGATAAAATACTTCAATTCCAATTAAACATGTTTCACCAAAACAAATAACACCCACCCCAAATAATCATGCCAGAACCCAAAATCCCAACATATATCACATGCACCCTGAAATGCATTTCCTCAATATTATTAATTCAACCCAATGAATTAATACCATAATCTTCATAACATAATTAATGTTTAAAATCACATAATCATTTCGGGGATATCACAATACTCCCTTACTTATAAGATTTCGTCCTCGAAATCAGTATGCACTTACCCAATATAAAACAAAACATAAATCACATACCAGAAAATAGTTCCGGATAGTGCTGCACCATGTGTCGCTCCGTCTCCCACGTGGCCTCCTCGACACCCCTACAATCCCACTGAACTTTGACCATACTAATAACTTTGTTTCGTAGTCTGCGATCTGCCCGATCCAGAATCCTGGTAGGCCGCTCCACATAGGAAACATCGGACTCTATCTGAACCTCAGAAGGTTGCAACACATGAGAAGGATCTGGCTCGAACTTCCGCAACATAGACACATGAAACACATTGTGTATGCCGGACAGAGAGAGCGGTAAGGCCAACCGGTATGCCATAGTAGCAACACGCTGTAAGATCTCGTACGGCCCAACATATCTCGGGGATAATTTCCCTCGCATCCCAAAACGTACCACACCTCTGAAAGGTGAGATCTTCAAAAAGACCCTGTCGCCCAACTGAAACTCTAACGGCCAACGCCGTTGATTAGCATACGCTGCCTGCCTGTCCTGGGCTGCTTTCATCTTTCTTCTGATCACCTTTACATTTTCTTCCATTTCTTGGACCAACTCTGGTCCTCCGACCGATTTACGGTCCACATCATCCCAATATAAAGGCGACCTACAACGTCTACCATAAAGAGCCTCAAAAGGAGCCATCTGTATGCTTGCCTGGTAGCTGTTGTTATAAGAGAATTCCACCAAGGCTACTGAGTCCTGCCAAAAAGTATCGAACTCCAACACACAAGCCCGTAACATATCTTCGAGCGTCTGTATGGTACGCTCGGTCTGTCCGTCCGTTTGGGGATGATATGCTGTGCTCAACCTTAATTCTGTACCCAGGGCTGACTGAAGACCTTCCCAAATGTGAGATGTAAATCGCGGATCTCGATCAGACACAATCGAAATAGGGATCCCATGCAGTCTCACCACATCTCTGACATATAACTGAGCCATCTTCAAGTACGTGAAGGTCATACAGTATGGAATGAAGCGAGCCACTTTAGTCAGTCTGTCCACGACTACCCAGATGGCATCAAAACCCGAAACAGTCCTCGGTAAGTGGGTCACGAAGTCCATGGATACGTGCTCCCACTTCCATTTTGGTATCTCCAAACTTCTAAGCTCACCACCAGGCCTCTGCCTCTCAGCCTTCACTTGCTGACAAATCAGACATCTCTTGACGAACGTGGTGACATCTTGTTTCATCCGTCTCCACCAAAACTGGATACATAAGTCCTTATACATTTTCTTTCCGCCCGGGTGGATACTCATCCTCCTGCAATGAGCTCGCTGTAGTATTCCCTGACGCAACTCAGACGTATTCGGAACCACCCATCGATCACCTAACCTCAAGGAACCATCCTAAGCCGTCCTGAACTTCGACGACTGACCCATACGAACTACTGACAACCATCTCTGAACTTCCTCGTCAGTCTCCTGAGCCTTCCTGATGTGATCATAAATAACGGGCTCAACTAATAAGGTCAATACCTGTACCGGTGAAGTAGACACATCATAATCAAATCCCAACTGGCAGTAGGAGCCCATCATAGCTGATAGACATATGGCATCCTTTGCCGTGCTCTTCACATTCCGACTCAAAGCATCGGCTGTCAAATTTGCTCTTCCTGGATGGTATTCGATTTCACAGTCATAATCCTTCAGCAGGTCCATCCATCTCCTCTGTCTCATATTCAGCTCAGCCTGCGTAAACAAGAACTTCAGGCTCTTGTGATCAGTGAAGATAGTGAATGAGGTACCATATAAGTAGTGTCACCATATCTTCAAGGCAAACACTATAGCTGCTAGCTCCAAATCATGGACTGGATACCTCGTCTCGTGTGGCTTCAATTGTCTTGAAGCATAAGCCACAGCGTGCTTATCCTGCATCAGCACGCATCCTAAACCCTGGAGCGATGCGTCAGTATAGAGAGCGAACCCTTGTTCTCCCTGGGAATTATCAATACTGACGCTGAAGTCAACCTGTGCTTCAACTCTTGGAAGCTCTGGTCACAAGCTTCCGACCAACAGAACGGGACTCCCTTCTGAGTTAGCTGAGTCAATGGCTTGGCAATTTTTGAAAACCCTTCGACAAAGCGTCGATAATACCCAGCCAAACCAAGGAAACTTCGGATCTCAGTGACTGAAGTTGGCGCAGACCAATCCATAACTGCCTCTATTTTCCTGGGATCTACTGATATCCCCTCTCGAGAGATAATATGACCCAAGAACGCAACACTGCTCAGCCAGAACTCACACTTGCTGAGCTTGGCGTACAACTGATGATCTCTGAGATTCTGAAGCACCGTCCTCAAATGATTGGCATGCTCCTCCTTACTTCTTGAATAAACCAGAATGTTGTCAATAAACACGATGACAAACTGATCAAGATACCTCTGAAATATTCTGTTCATCAAGCTCATAAATAATGCAGGGGCATTCATCACCCCGAATGGCATCACCAAGAACTCGTAGTGCCCATAACGAGTTCGAAAGGCTGTCTTTTGAACGTCATCAGCTCTAACTCGTATATGGTGATAGCCTGACCTCAAGTCAATTTTTGAGTAAAGCTCTGTGCCCTGAAGCTGATCAAATAAGTCATCAATCCTCGGAATGGGGTACTTGTTCTTAATCGTCACTTTATTCAATTGACGGTAATCGATGCACATGCGCATCAAACCATCCTTTTTCTTTACGAACAAGACTGGTGCACCCCATGGTGATACACTAGGGCGACTGTATCCTTTGTCAAGGAGCTCCTGCAACTGCACTTTCAGCTCCCTCAGCTCTGCCGGTGCCATCCTATAAGGGGCACGGGAAATAGCAGATGTCCCTGGCAGTAACTCAATCTCAAACTCCACATCTCTGATCGGTGGAAATCCTGGAATCTCATCCGGAAACACATCGGCGAATTCCGCAACTACTGGTACATCCTCGATCCTCAACTCTTCCTTTTCCTCTGATACGTCCACGGCATAAATAAGATAGCATGAGTGACCGCGTTCTAACAAACGCGACATCTTAATTGCCGAAATCAACGGAATCTTGGGACGAGAGCCGTCCCCATAAAAGGTCCATTGAAACCCCTGATCAGATAGAAAGCGCACCATCCTCTGTCGGCAATCAACCACGGTCTGGTATCTGCTCAACACATCAATGCCGACAATGCAGTCAAAATCTGCCATATCCAACAAAATCAGATCGGCCCTCAGATCATTGCCCTCAAAATAAATGAGGCAATCAAATAACAGTCGATCCGCAATCACATGCTTTCCCGTGGGTGTCGAGACCATAAGAGGTGTGGGCAATGGAGACGAACACAAGTGGTGTCTCTCCACAAAAGCAGAAGATACAAATGAATGATAAGCACATGTATCTACTAAAATAAATGCAGGGTACGTAAGTAAGTGGCACGTACCAGCAATCACCTCCTCCGGGGCTGCCTCTTCCTGCTCACGCGTCAATGCATATACTTGACCCTACGGTGGTCCTGCCGCCTGACCTCCCTGTGGTCGAGGTGCAAACTGTTGTCTCGGTGGTGCCGTCCTAGCGTCAAATCTTGGCCTATTCGGCCCAGAGTCTGCCTGACCTACCCGATTGGGGCAAGCCCGAGCCAGGTGGCCCACCCTGCCACAAACATAACAGCCTCGGCAGTCACGTGTCAAGTGGAATCCTCCGCAGTTGTCACACTTGTTCCCTCCTGTTCTATTTCCCTGCACTTGTCCCCGATTACCCTGCTTCTGATTTTGAAATTTCTTCCCACCAAATCTAGAAGATGAAGAAGCCCCACGAGCCTTAAACTGGTCTCCTCGTGGCCTCAGACTGTCAACAGCTGTTCTCTGTGGTGGTAAAAAAGGGGGTATAGTTTCCTTGTACCCACTAACCCCAATCTCTGCCAGCTCTGCCCTAGTCAGGGCATCATCAAATGAGTTGGGGTTGATGGAGACAACCCGATCAAACAATTCTGGCCTCAGCCCTTTCAGAAAATGCCTCATCTTGGCATGACCGTTTACAGCAATGTGAGGAACATACCTCAACAGTGAGGAGTACTGCATGGCATAATCTGGTATGGTCATGCTGCCTTGCTTTAGATTGGTAAACTCATCTTCCTTTACTTGTCTGGCAGCGGCGGAGAAATATCGGTTAAGGAACCGGGTCCTGAACACAGTCCAATCCACTGTCATACCCTGAGCCCTCAGCTCCATCACTGTTGTCTTCCACCACATGGAGGACTTCTTCGCCAATTGAAACTCTGCCAACCTCAGCCAGGCAGTCCGTGCACAGGGTGCCGATACAAATATCTGCTCAAATCTCTCTAGTCATTCCTCGGCTGCTTCCCCAGTCTCAGTTCCTTCAAATAGCGGTGGATGATAGCTCAAGAACTGGGTCAGACTTATCTACCCTGGTAGCAGTATCTGTGCACTAGGCTCCACTCCTACAGCAGGTGGCTGTAGAGGATTTGACTGAGCAATACTGGCATTGATACTGCCTACATCTCCCACTTCTTCATTGGGGTTCTCCGGATTAATAGCCGCCATGCTGTAACACAGGGGTTAACAACAATACCAAAAGCAGTTCATAATATAAGCCGTTAGATAACAAGAGTAATCATATTCAAAAGCATGTTAGTATAACAACTTATACAAAAATATGCACCACATGCATAAACATGCCCACCAATGAATACCTAGCCAACTTGTTTCTAAAGGCTACCCTTTACTCGTTCCCTGATTATCTAACCACTGCTCTGATACCACTAAATGTGAGACCCCGTTATCTAAACAAGATACTAAGGTGCAAATAAGAGAACTGATCATATATAATCAGAGTATTAGGTCGTGTTGATAATCCTGAGCTAAAGAGATTACAGTACCAAAGTTCAAAAAGGAATTATACATATTCCTAACAAAAGGGTACTACACTTTAGATTTACTCTACACTTTGTAGAAACTAAACAAAAAGGAATTTCTACTCTTCTAATCCTGTATCACTCCTACTGCTCAGTGTATCAACCCCGACCCTGGTTCTCATCGTCAAAAGCACCTACAAAGACAACCCCCAACACATGAGCATATCATAGTTCATATCAATCATAATATGAATGTAAAGCATAAATGCATAAATCATAGTCATAAGATACTTCTTGAATTTCCAATGCATTTAAAACGCCCATTTTGGTTGTCCATGTACCATAACTCATAATCAAATCAATAGATGATATTATGGCTTCTTTAAATAAATGTCATGACATATCTTTACTTCTTAAATCTTTACTTCAATCCTTAGTCAGTTTATCATCAGTGTATTTTAATGCCCCTCGCTTCATAACTTTAGAACAAGCGGAACTCCTTCCCTCGCTTCTTCATACAAGCGGTATTTCTATCCTCGCTTCGTATGGTAAAACCTCGCCTCCATGTGCAAGCGAGTCTCCCCCCTCCCGCTCCACATTTTTAGCGGTATAAGCGGTAAGCATTAAAATCATCACAGTGATAACCCTGACTCGTGGAATACACACCATTTATTCCACAACATACACATGCAACAACAATGCATAACAGCATGTATCATACTCATAATGCACAACTTTGCATCTATCATATGTCAAATAATGAATATATAATACATGTTACCGTTGGGATGCCCGTACGTCGCTTACGTACCTTTCCAAAATATGGTGTGTTGCAGGACTCTATCCCCTGCGTTGTGTAGCTATCTGTGAAGGCTCCTCCTTTGCTCCGATTTTTGGAAGGTTTCCTCACCAAGAATTTTAAATCTTCTCCTTCCTACTTGCTCACCTGGTGTTGGACGATTTTTAGGAAAGAAAGGGAAAGGATTGGAGTGTTGGAGATGGAGTGAATTATGAGGGCAAGTGGGGAGAGTGGTCAATGCAATCAGCAGGCAGGGTATGGGTCAAGGGGGGTGGTTGGGTATTGGGTGGTGTGATGTGTTATGTTTTGGTCCCGGTATTTAGCACGATGTATTAAAATATCCTCACATGATATTTTATGGTATTTACTCGATAAAATACTTCAATTTCCAATTAAACATGCTTCACCAAAACAAATAACACCCACCCCAAATAATCATGCCACAACCCAAAATCCCAACATATATCACATGCACCCTGAAATGCATTTCCCCAATATTATTAATTCAACCCAATGAATTAATACCATAATCTTCATAACATAATTAATGTTTAAAATCACATAATCATTTCGGGGATATCACATGCACACTTCACAAGCCATGACAATAATGTGCTCAAAATATTCACTACTAAGTTAAAGTAAACTTTGCATTAGAGTTCAAAGTGTTCCAAGGTTAACAATTCACCTATGTTCAAAAGCATGCATGATATCAATTAGGTTTCATCATGGGCTAGTGACTCTAAGCATGTGTTCATTACTAACTATGAGCTCAAAATTTTTCAAATTTTTCGATTTTTTTGTATTTTTAAAAATAAGAAAAACAATAATACACCACTAATCCCTCCCCCATACTTAAATCTTACATTGTCCCCATTGTAAGGCAAAAATACAAGAAAAGAGAAAAGTCTAACTACTAAAGCAATAAAAATAAAAATAAAAGGGAGAAAGGAAACTAACTCCCCTTGAGTTGCCTCCCAAGCAGCGCCTCTGTTTAACGTCGGTGGCCCGACGCCAGTCCTCTATCCAGGTGGTTGATGCAGTGTTGCTCTATCCTTCCTTAACCACCTCAATATCTTCTTCACTCCTCGGTATTTCGGCTTGTTGCTCTTTGAGTTGTCGTCCCCAGTCTTTGCTCCTTCGTCACTTGATTGACATGGTCGATTCGGAGGGTGCTTCTTTCCAACGGTACGATCCTGCAAGTGAGAAATAAGAGGTTCAGCAGTATCGTGAGTAGATAACGCAGCAATAGTATGAACAGTATGCACTAAGTTAGAATCCATACCTCTGTTGTCATCAAGGCCATCAGTAGCCTTTCCCATTTCCAACAACTCATCATTATCAAAATCCGAATCATAATCATCATGTATGCTAATAGCGTAACTCGAATGCTCAAGAGTCTTAATGGGTTCATAGATGTTGAATTTTGCAACTTTACCATTAGACTCCAATGTTATCATACCGCTATTCATCTCGATTACTGATTTTGATGTTTTCAAGAATGGCCTCCCTAAAAGGATTAGACTAGATGGATCACCATTTTCCATGTCTAAGACATAGAAATCGGCTGGGAAAACCAAGTTCTCTACATGCACCATTACGTCCTCTATTAAAAGTCCCGGTTTTAGTTGAGAATAGATTGAGTAAGGCATGACATTTATAGAAGATCCTAAATCAAGCATAGCCTTCTCAATCCTATTAGCATTAATCATACATGGGATGGAAAACATACCAGGGTCCTTGCATTTAGCGGGGATGCTTCTTTGGATGTCCGCCGAAACATTCTCACCTAGCTCGACCTTGGGCTGCCCTTTGCGTTCCTTGCACTTATCATCTTTCTTGGCTTCCTTGAGTGGATCTTTTTCTTTACAGCGTGGGGACATCTCGTAGAGCCTCTTTAGACCCTTGTCCTTCAAATTCATCTTCAATGCAAGGGGGAATGGGGTTTAATTTTTATATTCAGAAAAGTTGGGGAACTTACCTCGTGTTTTCTCCTCTTGCATGGGTTCTTCAACTTCTTTCTCCTTCTCCGTCTTCTCTTCGTTATTGGGTGGCGTCAGTACAACCTCTTCTTCAGCTGTATCTCCACTCACATTCACAGTGATAGCGCTCACATTCTCCCTGGGGTTCACCTCCGGTTGTGAAGGTAGTCCATTTGAGATTCTTGCTTCAATCTTGTTGAGAGAAGTTGTCAGTTGTCCCATTTGCGTAGTCAAGCTCTGGATGCTCGCCCTCGTCTCCTGTTGAAATTGTAAGCTATTTTCAGCAATAACTTTGATGCTATGTTCTAACATGTCAGAAGGAGGGTGCGCTGGAAGTGGTGGAGGTCTTTGATATGGCGGTCTATAGGATGGAGGTTGGTGCATCTGTGGGTTCCCATAACCTTGGTTCGGATGATCTTGCCAACCTTGATTGTAATTGCTCGATGGATTACCATAGCTCCATTGTGGGGGACCTGGGAATCCTCCCGCGGCATTCACGTTCTCAGCGGCTGTCTCTTGTAGTGAGGGGCATGCGTCCGTGGGATGGTTCCCAGCCAGACAGATTCCACATGGCTTTATCTTCCCTACATTTCCACCTGCAAGACCACGCACAAGAAAAGTTAGGTCTATCAGTTGTTGTTCCAGGTTTGATATGTTTACCGCTTTTCTTTGCGGTTGTCCATGGCGAACATGTCCAAACTGTTGGGAATTGGCCGCCATGTTAGCTATCAAGCTCCTCGCCTCCTCCGTTGTCTTGTCGATAAATGCTCCTCCGCTTGCCGCATCCACCAAGTTCCTGTCACCAAAAAGCAAACCTTCATAGAAATATTGAATCAACAGATGTTCACTTATCTGATGTTGTGGACAACTTGCACACAACTTCTTGAATCGTTCCCAGTACTCATGCAGTGACTCCTCGTGGAACTGCTTCACGCCGTAGATCTTCTTTCTTATGTTAGTCGCCCTTGAAGCAGGAAAATACTTCTCCAGGAATACACTTTGTAAGTCCTTCCACGTGGTGATCGATCCGGATGGTAAGTAGAATAGCCAGTCTTTTGCAGCGTCCTTTAAAGAAAATGGAAAGGCTCTTAACTTTATTTGATCCTCAGTGATTCCGATCGGCTTCATAGTAGTGCACACCACGTGGAATTCCATTAAATGCTTGTGCTGGTTTTCTCCTGCAAGACCATGAAAAGCTGGCAATAAGTGAATTAAACCAGACTTGAGTTTGAAATTTACGTTATTAGTCAGGGCAGGGAAAGTGATGCAGAGAGGTTGTTGATCCAAGTTAGGATTCGCCAATTGCCTCAAGCTTTGATTCACAGCCATCATGTTCCTCTCTTCTTCCTCAAGTAACCTTGCTTCTCTTCTTCTCCGATGTAGTGTCCTCTCGATCTCAGGATCGTAGTAAAAATTCTCTTCGTGATCAGAGGGTTCACCTATACTCATCAATAAACCACAGTAGTAGTGCGGGATAACAACTAAAATAAAATAAAAAAAATTAACACGAAATTATACCAATGCCTTCCCCGGCAACGGCGCCAAAATTTGGTAGCGCTTATCGCGTACGCCCAAATTAACCCTTCTCAAGTTAATAGCAAAAGTATGTAGTAGCGAGAGTAGGGATCGATCCCACAGGGAAGGTAGTATTTTTTCGTGTCAATTTAAAAACGAATAGTAAAAAGAGGGGTTTTGAGTTGAGTGATTACTACTAAGCAAATTTTAAGAATTAAACTAATTAACGAGATTAACTAAAACGGTTTAGACTTATGAAAGCGAAGCGATTCTTGGTTGTTGGTCAACTTTACTTTTGGAACATTCTCTCTTGATCATTAAATCACAAACATTCGAATTCTTTCAATTATTCATCGATTGGAAATTGAATTCCTACCCACCTTAATCGTAGTCAAAGAGAAAACATCATTCAATTCGACCCTTATCAAATCTCTAATCAAAACTACAGCCGTTCATGATTAAATCAATGATAGATTTCAAAACTAGCGAGTTCGATAAATCTAATCAATAGCAACTACAGCCGTTAATTATTGATTACCCAATCGTTTCTCCTAAGAATTCAATAACACCTACAGTCGGTAATTATTAATCTTAGTTGCTTCTTAATTAGCTATCGATTATGCATATGAATACTAGGTGATCAATCTAATAAACAAACATGATAATCATTGAAATCGATACCAAGAAACAGAATTGAAATCGAAATTAAATTCAACAAACAAACCAAAATTCTCACAAGAGATTCAAATCCAAAAGCAAGTATCCCTTAAACCAAGAATCTAAGAGTTTAGCCTAGCATAATTGAATCTAAAAATAATAACATATGATTCGAAAACATTATATAAACAAAGGAAAAGAAATTACTAAGACGAATCACGATTCCGGCTTGTCGATTCCGGTTCCGTTCTTCGCGTTGTTCTTGATAAACTTGAAAGAAAATTATTCTAAAAACCTAACTTATTCTAAAATCTCTAAAATCTGTCTAAGAAGAGGTGTAAAATCGAGTTATGGGGTCTTGGAGGCTTAAAACTAGGTTACAATCTTTTAAACATGGTAAAAGACTTATTTCCAAAATTTCAGACTCTTCGGCGATCGATCGCCCCTTTTATGGCGATCGATCACTTCGTTATTTTTTTTCAGCAAAATGCTTGAGGCGATCGATCGCTATAAAGTGGCGATCGATCGCTTCCCTCCAGTAGCCTCAGGCGATCGATCGCTATAAAGTGGCGATCGATCGCTGCTTCGTTGATGTTGTTGCTCAAGTTTCTGTCCATAGGCGATCGATTGCCTCTTCCATGCGGTCGATCGCCACCTCCAAAATTATGTTTTTGCCCTTTTCTTGATCAACTTTGAGTCCTTGTCATGTCCATGTCTTTTCTTGGTCTTTACACATCATTTTTAGCTCGTTTTCTTCGATTGTACCTATAATTACACAAATATACGATTAGGTAGCATACGTATCAAATTATGCATCAAAACCTACCAAATCGTAGACAATTAAGCGCTAAAGATGTGTATATTTCTAGTCACATCACAAATCGAAGATAAGGACGAGGGGAAGATTAATACCTGATTATCTTCGAGAAAATCGGCTCCCGAGCCAAGCTACCAATGATTTTTCATCCAAGGGAAAAAGAGGGAAAATGGGGGGAAAAAGGGTTAGGCGTAGAGACAGAGGGGAGAGCGGGAAGGGATCCTTGCCAAATGACGGAATACCGAGTCTACTTAGTATATATAGTACCAAAACTCGAAAATACCAATCCTTCCACAAATACATCATGACTCATTAAAAATCATATGTTTCCAATAATTACCTCCCAATCTCAATTCCATTACCAGCCCCAGTACAAAGTACTCCAGACCCCAAATCCTACCAAGGACCAAATTCCAAGGTTATCACCACAACGATAATACAATCTCATCCCTTGGATCCAATGACTCCAAATACCAGATTTAAAATCCCCGGGAGTCCCAAAACTGTATTTAATTCATAATTGCCACAATTAAAATCCATTAATGATTATTAATACACCGGGATTAGCACCATTCATCCCCGGGCATCACATGTACGATGAGTATTTGTTCAGAGTAATACCTGTCGTGGAGACAATGTGGTATTTTTTGCAAACCGTTAGTTTGTTAATTGTTAGAGCATTACCGGGGGTGGATCTAGTAATTGCTCCAAGTTAATTGTGAGACGTATGAGGAAGCGGTTTAAGGGTGATGCTTCAGAATAATTGAGTACTATTATTTTTAGTATCGAGCATCAGTAGAGTTTGTGTACGAGTACGAGATTGTACTTGTGATTATTACGATATTGACATTAATGCACTATCACAAGTTATTTATACCTTATGTTGGTTGAGGGATACATTTCGGTAGGGATGCATTTTGATTGTTCGAACGATGGTTCGAGTTTGGAAGTTCATATATGCATAATGCTTTCTTTGAAGGAAAGTGGTATTTAGATACCTGTTTGGAATCTTGGAGAGATTCGATGAGTAGGTGTGAATGGTTGATGTGATATCCCCGAGATAATTAATTGCAATTTGGGCGTTAATTATGTTTATGTGACATTGGTGATAATTAGATAATGTGTTGGGTTGTAGTTTTAGTAAAGCATGTTTTTAATGGCAATTGTGGTGCATTGTGGTGAAATACTTTAAAATATCATGTTGGAGTATTCTACATATCATGCTTATATTATGATACACATTTTATTTATTCCAAAGCTGATAAGGAGCCACTTGCAATGCTTTACATCACATCACCCCCTCTCCATCAACTTTTTGATCCCTAAACCTCATCCACTCATCCAGAGGCTGCCATTTTCGTTTTTGAAACTAGAGTGGAAGAGTAAACTTGGAAAAAAGGAGTCTTTTGTGCTTTTCTTACTTGAAACTTGGAGCTCTAGTGGTAAGCTTCCATCTTGGTAGAGTTTTGTTGAGTTTTGGTTGGGTTTGTGGCTTGTTTTTGGGGGTATAAGGGTGGATCTTGTTCCATCATGTTGTTTATACTTGGGGGATGCATTTCCATGTTGTTTTGTGGTTATATGTTGAGCATGGTAGTTGTTCTTGGTTGTTCATGAGTGTATGTGTTGAGGGAAGCTCATTCAGGGAAGTTTCTCGCAGAAACAGGACTTCTCGATCGATCGGGAAATGGGTCCGACCGATCGAGCAAGGCAGAGCCTGAACAAGGCATGAAATGAGCTTACCGATCGATCGACGATTTTTACCGATCGATCGGTGTGATGTCTCGATCGATCGGTAAAACGGCTCGATCGATCGGTGGAGGCAGTACCTGGATGCTTATTTTTCTTGACTTGGCGATCGATCGGGCTTAGGGCCGATCGATCGCAAGGCTTAAATTTTGGATTTTTGGGATTTTGTTCTATATGGTGATGTTTTTGATAATGGTTCATTTATTGGTTTCTAATATGGATTCATGTGATTATGTAAAACATCCCAGGTAGCCACACAGCCTAAGAGATAAAGTCCACGATATCTCCACTTTTGGAACCAAGGTACGTAGTGAGACGTACGAGCATCGGACGGTAAAATGTGCCATACCTTTGATAATGTATATTGTGGATAATGAATCCTTATACGTGATGGTATATGTGAAATGACTGTGAATTACTGTGATAATGGAATCAACTATTGTGTTTGATTAATGTGATGGAATTGATGAATGTTCCGGTAGCCTTTATCTCCGAGCGAGGGAGGTACTTGCCGCTGTCATATGAAGCGATGGTAATATGATATTTGCCGCTGTCATGTCTAAGCGAGGTAACATGCCGCTGTCATTGTCGAAGCGAGGGATATCATATGATGCCGCTATATGTCGAAGCGAGGGGTCCTAAAATTCCGCTGTTGTATTGGGACCGGAACAGTCACAATTCTAGTGGTTAAAGTGAAATATTGTGGTTATAATTGGAAACGCGTTATCGATCATTATATTGTGAACTAATGATTTTGTGCATAAGCTTGTGAAACAGGAACGACAATGAAATGTGCTAATGTGGTAATCGAGGAGCATATCAATTAATCGTTTCATACGCTTAATTACTTTATTAAGTTGAATTGTGTTAAGTGATAATATATATATATGCTCATGGTGAGTTGTTCCTGTAGGTACGCTTTTGAAACCAAGGGGGCTGAGGGTCGGTTGAACTGTGAGCTGTTGAAAGCATAAATGAAGATAGAGTACAGGAAATTTTGGATAGTCTCTACTCCAGAAGTAGTCTAATGCTCTCACTTAAACATTCATGATTGGGAATGTAACTGAATAATTGTTGTTGAAGTTTTATTTTGGCCTGTAACCTAATTGAGCTCACATCAAACCAGAACCCTAAGATGTCTTTAATACATATTTAGCCCCATTTATATCTTGAATTCACTGTTAAGGTTTAGGGTCCTTACATTAGTGGTATCAGAGCAGTGGTTAGAGAACCCGGGAACGAGTGAAGGGTAGCCTTAGCAATAAGTTGGCTAGGCATCTATTTTTCTTAACATGTTGTGTGCATATGAAGTATGTGACTGTTATGCTAACATGTTATGGCTTTCTAACAGTGTATTATGAGAATTGTTTTGGATATTGTTGTTGACCCTTGTATTGCAGTATGGCAGCAAATGTGGATGTTGGTGATGCAATAAGTGTAAATGCTAGTGCTAGGCACACAAATCCCCTACCGCCGCCATCCTTGGTCGAAGAGCCGTCGGAACAACAGTTATTGCCGGGAGAACTGAGTTTGACTCAATTTCTAGCATATCGACCCCCGACTTTTGAAGGGACTGAAACAGGGGAGAAGGCCGAGGAATGGCTAGAGAGGTTGGAGCAGATATTTGTAGCTGCCCCGTGCGCAAAGACAGCTTGGATACGGCTAGCAGAATTTCAATTGGCCAAAAAGGCGTTGATGTGGTGGAAGACCACAGTGATTGAACAAGAAGCTCAGGGTCAGGAAATGAACTGGAAGCTGTTTAGGACTCGATTTCTGACCCGGTACTTCTCAGCAGCGGCACGGCAGGCTAAAGAGGATGAATTCACTAGCTTGAGGCAAGGTACTATGCCGGTATCCGACTATGCCCTCCAGTACTGTTCCTTACTTCGATATGTACCTCATATCGCCTCTAGCACCCAAGCAAAGATGAGGAACTTCATGAAAGGCTTGAGGCCGGAGTTGTATGATAGGGTGATCACTTATGGCCCTACTTGTTTTGATGATGCCCTAGCACGAGCTGAACTGGCAGAGTTGGGAGTGGGTGCATATCCGAATGTGGCACCGCCTCCAGCACCATCTCAGAGACCGACCCCTGAAAATTTGAAACCAAGGGGCGACCATTTTAAGCCAAAGGGAAACTCATCATCTTCCAGATTCAGTGGTAGATGGCATGATGCTCGTGGAAGGGGTGGTCGTGGAAGTAATGCTCCGTCTCATCGGGGACAGTCTCAGGCTAGCAGTTTTGAGAAGGTTAAGTGTTTTCTATGCGGGGGACCCCATTCAGTGAAAGTATGCTCTGCTTGTTATGAGTGTGGGAAACATGGGCACTTGGCCCGAAATTGTCCTAACCGGGGAGGGCCACAGAATACTATGGGGAGACCTTCAGACAGGCCAGCACAGCAGAGACCACCATTTGCACCGAGACCATTGGGAGGACAGCCGTTGGGGCCACCTCAAGGACAAGTGTATGCCCTTACCAGGGAGCAGGCTACAGCAGCTCCAGAGGAAGTGATAGCGGGTACGTGTTATTTATTTACGCACCCTGCTTATATTTTGATAGATACAGGTGCGTCACACTCCTTTGTGTCGACGAGTTTTGTGGAGAGGCACCGTATATGCACGACTCCGTCACCCGCGCCTCTTGTGGTTTCGACACCCGCTGGAAAGAGTGTGATTGCAGATCAGTTTGTTGATGACGGCCTCATTTATTTTGAGGGCAACAGTTGAAGTCAGATTTGATTGTTCTGGGAATGTCGGACTTCGACTGCATTGTGGGTAATGATGTGTTGAACAGATACCAGGCAGTAGTGGACTGCAGTCAAAGGACAGTACGATTCAGATCTGATTTAGGGGATCGGTGGACTTTTATGGGGATGGTTCCCGCTCAAGAATTCCGTTGATATCGGCTTTAAAGATGACTCAGTTATTGGAACGTGGGCACGAGGGTTATCTTATTTATGCCACTGACATTGCTGGCAAGAAAGAAGAGTTAAGGGTCGAAGATATCCCCGTAGTTGCCGAGTTTGCGGATGTATTTCCGGAGGAGATTCCCGGATTTCCGCCGATTAGGGAAGTCGAGTTCGGGATCGAATTATTACCGGGGACATCCGCTATTTCTCGTGCCCCTTACCGGATGGCACCAGCGGAGTTAAGAGAGCTGAAAGAGCAGCTACAAGAACTACTTGATAAGGGTTACATACGCCCCAGCGTATCACCTTGGGGTGCGCCTGTGTTATTTGTGAAAAAGAAGGATGGGTCGATGAGATTGTGCATCGACTACAGACAATTGAATAAGGCCTCAGTGAAGAATAAATACCCAATTCCACGGATCGACGACTTGTTTGATCAGTTGCAGGGCACGAGGTTGTACAGTAAGATTGATTTGAGGTCGGGGTACCACCAGATCCGAGTTAGAGAGGATGATGTGCAGAAGACGGCCTTCCGAACCCGTTATGGTCACTATGAGTTTTTGGTTATGCCGTTTGGAGTGACAAACGCCCCGGCTGTGTTTATGAGCTTGATGAATCGAGTGTTCCAATCCTATTTGGATCAATTCGTCATCGTATTTATTGACGACATACTTATCTATTCTCGGAGCGAGGAAGATCACAGGAATCATTTGAGGACAGTGCTCTAGATTCTGAGGGACAATCAGTTGTATGCTAAGCTGAGCAAGTGCGAATTTTGGCTGAGTAGCGTGGTATTTTTGGGGCATGTGATCTCTAGTGATGGGATTTCTGTGGATCCCAGGAAAGTGGAAGCAGTGATGGATTGGTCTGCGCCTACATCTGTGCCCGAGATCCGTAGCTTCCTCGGTTTAGCGGGTTACTACCGACGTTTCGTCGAGGGATTCTCTAAGATCGCTAAGCCGTTGACGCAGTTGACTCAGAAGGGTGTTCCGTTTTCTTGGTCTGAGGCATGTGAGCAAAGCTTCCAAGAGTTGAAGCACCGGTTGACCACAGCACCTGTTCTGGTGATCCCTTCGGAGAACGAAAGGTTTGCTTTGTACACGGATGCATCACTGCAGGGATTGGGTTGTGTACTGATGCAGGATAAGCATGTGGTGGCTTATGCATCGAGGCAGTTGAAGCCTCATTAGACCAGGTACCCGGTCCATGATTTGGAACTGGCGGCCATTATTTTCGCTTTGAAAATTTGGCGGCATTATCTCTATGGTACTTCCTTTACCATTTACACGGATCATAAGAGCTTGAAATTCCTATTTACTCAAGCGGAACTGAACATGAGGCAAAGGAGGTGGATGGACTTGCTCAAGGACTATGATTGCGAGATAGAGTACCATCCAGGGAAGGCGAACCTGACTGCTGATGCCTTGAGTAGGAAGGTGAAGTATACAGCAGATGATGCGATTCAGCTATCGGCCTTGATGACCTCTTGTTGTCATCTAGGATATGACTTTGATTTAGATGTATCGCCGGTGTTTGTATCGACCCTATTGGTAGAACCGGACATCTTTGAACTTATCAGGAAAGCCCAGGTGACAGACGTTGAAGTACAGAGATGGTTATCATGTATACGTCTGGGTCAGCCATCAAAGTTCAGAGTAGCAGAAGATGGTTCCTTGAGACTTGGTAACCGTTGCGTAGTGCCGAGGGCACCATAGATGCGTCAAGGAATCTTGCATCGTGCTCATTGTAGCAGATTTAGCATCCATCCAGGTGGGAGAAAGATGTACAAGGACTTGTGTAATCAATTTTGGTGGAGACGGATGAAGAGAGACGTTATGTCATTCGTTAAGAAGTGCCTAATTTGCCGACGAGTGAAAGCGGAAAGGCAGAGGCCCGGAGGCGAGTTGAAGAGTTTAGATATACCAGAGTCGAAGTGGGAGCACATCTCTATGGATTTCGTGACCCACTTGCCAAGGACTGCCTCGGGATTCGATGCAATCTGGGTGATTGTGGATCGACTGACGAAGGTGGCTCACTTCATCCCATATAGTATGACTTTTACATACTTAAAAATGGCTCAGTTGTATGTTCGGGACGTAGTAAGATTGCATGGCATCCCAGTCTCGATTGTGTCTGATAGAGACCCGCGGTTCACATCGCACTTTTGGGAGGGTCTTCAATCAGCTTTGGGTACAGAGTTGAGACTGAGTACAGCTTACCACCCTCAGACAGATGGTCAGACAGAGCGTACCATACAGACGCTTGAGGACATATTGAGGGCATGTGTGTTGGAGTTCGATGCTCCGTGGCAAGATTCAGTGCAACTTGTAGAGTTCTCTTACAACAACAGTCATCAGACGAGCATTCAGATGGCTCCATTTGAGGCCCTTTACGGTCGACGTTGTAGGTCACCGTTATACTGGGAAGATTTGACTAGTAAGACGGTCGGAGGACCGGAATTGATTCGTGAAATGGAAGAGAAAATCAAAGTGATCCGTCAGAAAATGAAAGCGGCTCAAGATAGGCAAGCGGCCTATGCTAATAAACGACGGCGACCATTGGAATTCCAAGTAGGAGACAAGGTCTTTCTGAAAATCTCACCTTTCAGAGGTGTAGTTCGTTTCGGTATGCGGGGGAAGTTGTCTCCGAGGTATGTTGGGCCATAGAGATATTGCAGCGCATAGGCACTTTGGCTTACCGTCTAGCCCTACCGCCGTCATTGTCTGATATACATGATGTCTTCCATGTTTCAATGTTGAGGAAGTATGAGCCGGACCCGTCTCATGTGTTGCAGCCTTCAGAGGTTCAGTTGAGTTCAGATGTGTCCTATGTTGAACGGCCAGTCAGAATTCTGGATCGAGAGGATCGCAGACTTCGAAGCAAGGTTATACCGATGGTCAAGGTTCAGTGGGATCGTCGGGGTGTCGAAGAGGCCACGTGGGAGACGGAACGGCATATGGTGCAGCACTACCCGGAACTATTCTCTGGTATGTGATTTATGTTTAGTTCTTTTGGGGTAAGTGCATGCGATTTCGAGGGCGAAATCTTATAAGTAGGGGAGTATTGTGATATCCCCGAGATAATTAATTGCAATTTGGGCGTTAATTATGTTTATGTGACATTGGTGATAATTAGATAATGTGTTGGGTTGTAGTTTTAGTAAAGCATGTTTTTAATGGCAATTGTGGTGCATTGTGGTGAAATACTTTAAAATATCATGTTGGAGTATTCTACATATCATGCTTATATTATGATACACATTTTATTTATTCCAAAGCTGATAAGGAGCCACTTGCAATGCTTTACATCACATCACCCCCTCTCCATCAACTTTTTGATCCTTAAACCTCATCCACTCATCCAGAAGCTGCCATTTTCGTTTTTGAAACTAGAGTGGAAGAGTAAACTTGGAAAAAAGGAGTCTTTTGTGCTTTTCTTACTTGAAACTTGGAGCTCTAGTGGTAAGCTTCCATCTTGGTAGAGTTTTGTTGAGTTTTGGTTGGGTTTGTGGCTTGTTTTTGGGGGTATAAGGGTGGATCTTGTTCCATCATGTTGTTTATACTTGGGGGATGCATTTCCATGTTGTTTTGTGGTTATATGTTGAGCATGGTAGTTGTTCTTGGTTGTTCATGAGTGTATGTGTTGAGGGAAGCTCATTCAGGGAAGTTTCTCGCAGAAACAGGACTTCTCGATCGATCGGGAAATGGGTCCGATCGATCGAGCAAGGCAGAGCCTGAACAAGGCATGAAATGAGCTTACCGATCGATCGGCGATTTTTACCAATCGATCGGTGTGATGTCTCGATCGATCGGTAAAACGGCTCGATCGATCGGTGGAGGCAGTACCTGGATGCTTATTTTTCTTGACTTGGCGATCGATCGGGGCTTAGGGCCGATCGATCGCAAGGCTTAAATTTTGGATTTTGGGATTTTGTTCTATATGGTGATGTTTTTGATAATGGTTCATTTATTGGTTTCTAATATGGATTCATGTGATTATGTAAAACCATCCCAGGTAGCCACACAGCCTAAGAGATAAAGTCCACGATATCTCCAGTTTTGGAACCAAGGTACGTAGTGAGACGTACGAGCATCGGACGGTAAAACGTGCCATACCTTTGATAATGTATATTGTGGATAATGAATCCGTATACGTGATGGTATATGTGAAATGACTGTGAATTACTGTGATAAGGGAATCAACTATTGTGTTTGATTAATGTGATGGAATTGATGAATGTTCCGGTAGCCTTTATCTCCGAGCGAGGGAGGTACTTGCCGCTGTCATATGAAGCGATGGTAATATGATATTTGCCGCTGTCATGTCTAAGCGAGGTAACATGCCGCTTTCATTGTCGAAGCGAGGGATATCATATGATGCCGCTAAATGTCGAAGCGAGGGGTCCTAAAATTCCGCTGTTGTATTGGGACCGGAACAGTCACAATTCTAGTGGTTAAAGTGAAATATTGTGGTTATAATTGGAAACGCGTTATCGATCATTATATTGTGAACTAATGATTTTGTGCATAAGCTTGTGAAACAGGAACGACAATGAAATGTGCTAATGTGGTAATCGAGGAGCATATCAATTAATCGTTTCATACGCTTAATTACTTTATTAAGTTGAATTGTGTTAAGTGATAATATATATATATGCTCATGGTGAGTTGTTCCTGTAGGTACGCTTTTGAAACCAAGGGGGCTGAGGGTCGGTTGAACTGTGAGCTGTTGAAAGCATAAATGAAGATAGAGTACAGGAAATTTTGGATAGTCTCTACTCCAGAAGTAGTCTAATGCTATCACTTAAACATTCATGATTGGGAATGTAACTGAATAATTGTTGTTGAAGTTTTATTTTGGCCTGTAACCTAATTGAGCTCACATCAAACCAGAACCCTAAGATGTCTTTAATACATATTTAGCCCCATTTATATCTTGAATTCACTGTTAAGGTTTAGGGTCCTTACAGTTGATGACGGATTCACGCCATTAGTTGGCGATGTTCAGTTATTATTCTCTAGTGTGTGAGAATAATTAAGTGTCCGACAAACATGTCTGAGGCATGTGGGTATTGTCGGAAATACCATAGGACGAGTATTCCATTAGATGTGCATGAAGAATATTTGGTATTGATGTATGTATACAAGCATTGTATGCTAGTTGACCTACTGAAAAGTGTGAATAAGGGATTGTGTTATCATAGAGATCAGTGATGTAGATGGCTCAATTTATTCAAAGGATAGTACATGTGAGCTGATTGACTCTCTTTTGTGAAGAGATTGTCATACTGATGTTACGGATTCCTTTAGCAATTTAGTTAATGAATTGGTTTGGTGGTGTGTTGTGTGAATGCATTTCTGTCAATGTGCATGTTCTGTGTGAATAGTGTGTTTTGTGAGGATGTTCGATAGTGTGCTGGGCCAAGATGGGATTTCTTGGAGTGAACAAGCATTAATATATGTATTGATTTGGGTTTGTATGAACCGGTTGTTGAGGGTCGCCCAATTTGAGTAGCAAATGATGCAACTTTCCTCTCGGAAGGTAAAATTCTATGATTCGTAATAGAACTGTAGGAATGGGGACCGGTAGGAGATAGGGTATACCTCTGTATACAGATGGTTTCTTTCGAAGCAGTATGTATTTGACGTTGTAGATCTCATATTTATTGAGGAATTGTAGATATGATGTGAGGGCCCGGTCCTAATATGGTGTTTAATTATCACACAATGATTAATTTGTGTAAACAGCGGAAGAATAATTTCAAATATCTTGTCATATGGCCCATAAATTTTTTGCTTCTCTATGATACATATATAATGATACTAAAAATATGTAATTTCAGTTTCCCAATTCAACATGTTGCTTGTGACATCCCCGAAATGGTTAATTGCATTTAGTGCATTAATTGTACTTATATGATTAATTATGTGGTAATTAATTATGCATTGGATTTATTTATTTACCTTATGAGGAAATGCATGGTCATGTGGATAGGGTGACCCGGGGTTGCATTTCAGGGTGCATGTGGAGCATGTCGGGTAAAGATTATTGGAAGCATGATTTATTTGCCATTGGTAGCAATTGATTAGAAATCATGTGTTTAAGTGATATTTGGTGCATTATGAGTAAATGCTTTGAAAAATATCATGTTGGGGTGTTTTATACACCATGGAGTTATTTGGTATGCATTTTAATTAAACCAACTCACTTTTATACCCAACCACACCTCATCCACTCTTACTTTTCACTTTACCAAAACAAACACCCAAACCCTTTCCCTTTCTTCCCATTTTCGAGTTCCAACTTAAGGGTGAAGAGGAGTCTTTGCAAAATCTTGTTTTGTGGAGCTTGTTGGATGATTTGAGGTCCCCAAGAGGTATGGATACCTCATTGTAAATTTTGTAAGGTTTTGTTTAAGTTTGGGTTGATTTTGAAGGGTTTTAAAATGGGTTTGTGTTGGGTTGTTGTAGTTTTGGTATTATTTTGGTTGGATGTTGAATATATGGGTTTATGTGGATGTTTATTGTTGGTTTTGAGTTATTGGGTTTGGTTAATGTTGGTGTATGTGGGTGTGTATGAGTAGGGGTTGAAGATGGGTGAATAGTGCCCAAACCCCGCTTGCCCAGAGCTCGGCGATCGATCGGCGTTTTTCTCGCGATCGATCGCGAGCAGCAGTGCTGAGGCAGAGAGCTTCAGCGATCGATCGCGAGATGAGCGCGATCGATCGGCGAGGCCGCGATCGATCGGCGCTAGCTCCGCGATCGATCGCGGATTGTTGGATTTTGTTGCCCGAGACAGTGAGGTCTCGCGATCGATCGGGGCTTGATGGCGATCGATCGCGAGACACCAAAAATGATGTTTTTGGTTATTTTTGTGGGATTTTTGGTATTGGACTATTATTGGTTTCTAATATTGGTATTTGTGAATATGTAGAACCAACCCAGGTGGCAACACATCCAAGGAATTGAAGTCCTACCATATTCCACTTTTGGAAAGGTACGTAGTGGACGTACGGGCACCCCAACGGTACATGTATCTTATATACTTATTGTTTATGCATTGTGGATGCAAGTATATATGTGGTATTGCATAGTGGATGCAAATACATGTTATGCATGATGTTTATAGATGCATATGATTATTGGTGCACATCCCATGAGTCGTGGTCATCCCTTGATGATTTTAATGCTTGCCGCTATTTGGTTTGGTTCCGCTAAATGTGAAGCGAGGGGTGGGAGCGCCGCATGTCACATTTGAGCGTGGTTATCATATAGGACGAGGAAAGGGTATTTGCCGCTCAATGAGAGGCGAGGGGTGGGAGTCCCGCAGTCCATTGAAGCGAGGTTATCCTATGCCGTCTATATGTAAATAAGCGAGGGGCATTAAAATACATTGTGATGGACAGACTAGGGATTGAGGATCAGTATTTGGTATATTGATGAAATGGTTTATGTTCATGACATGTTTAGACCATTGAAAAATAATCTATTGATTATACTCATGAGTTATGGTACAGGGACAACCAAACGGGAAGCGTTTGAAATGCATGGGAAAACAGGAAGTGTTTTATATTGATTATGCATTACGCTTTATCTTCATATTGTGTTGAATATGAATGATTATTATTGCTCATGTTTGGGGGTTGTCCTTGTAGGTACCTTTTTGGCATGATAGAAGGGCTTGAACGGGTTGAGGTGGTGAGCTTGACGAGCATTCTATTGAGGATGAAAGGACAGGATGATTTTGGATAGTATCTACTCTAGGAGTAGTATAAAACTATAATTGAAAAACATTCATTGATTGGAATGTAATTAATCCATTGGTAGTCCTTATTTTTGGCATGTAATGCTTAAGCTCATAGACTCAACATGTTCTTTTAGACTCTGATTTGTTTATTTTAGCTCTATTATGCCTTGATTCCGCACTTAAGGATTAGGGTCCTTACATTAGTGGTATCAGAGCAGTGGTTAGAGAACCCGGGAACGAGTGAAGGGTAGCCTTAGCATGATAGGCTAGGTGCTTCCATTTGAAGCATGGTTATGCATGTGGTGCATATTTTGTATATCTTGTTATACTAACATGCTTATATCACTCCTGTTATCTAACAGTATAACATGCATTGCTTTGGAATTGTTGTTAACATTTGTGTTACAGCATGGCTGCTAATGAGGAAGTCGGTGATATGGGGAGCATGAATGCTAGTGTTGGACAGACAAACCCTCTACCTCCACCGGCTGTGGGAATGGAACCAGTGGTTCAGTTATTGCTACCGGGTGAGATTAGCTTGACTCAATTTCTGTCTTACCATCCGCCCCGGTTTGAGGGGACAGAGTCCGGAAAAGAGGCTGAAGAGTGGTTAGAAAGACTTGAGCAGATCTTTGTATCGGCTCCTTGTGCTGTGACGGCTTGGCTGAGGCTAGCGGAGTTTCAATTAGCCAAGAAACCTCTGATGTGGTGGAGGAGCACAGTAATGGAAATGAGAGCACTGGGTGCTGTGATCGATTGGACACTCTTCAGGACGAGGTTTTTGAACCGGTACTTCTCCGCAGCAGCAAGACAGACAAAGGAGGACGAGTTTACAAGTCTGAGGCAGGGGAACATGACAGTGGCAGACTATGCCACACGGTACTCTTCATTGCTGAGGTACGTCCCCCACATTGCCACCAGTGGACACGCTAAGATGAGAAACTTTATGAAGGGATTGCGACCGGAGCTCTATGACCGGGTTATCACTAATAACCCGACTTCTTTTGATGACGCTCTCACAAGAGCGGAGCTTGCTGAGCTAGGAGTGGGAGCTTACGCTATGCCACCACCAGTACCGCAACAGAGGCAGACTAGTGACAGCTTGAGGCCTCGGGGTGAGCCATTTAAACCCCGTGGTGCCTCTTCATCTTCGCGGTATGGTGGGAAGAAACACTTTGGTCAGAAACAGGATGGCAAGAAGGGTAATTGGTCGGCCAATAGAGGATCTTCACAAGGGGATAGGCCGGGAGAGCCGAGGTGCAATAATTGTGGAGGGCCACATTCTTCAAACAAGTGTCCTGCATGTTATGTCTGTGGCAAGATGGGCCACATTGCTCGGTATTGCCCCACACGGGGAGGACAGTCAGAGTATCAGGGCAACAGGCCGAGGTTTGAGGATAGGACAGTGCAGCAGAGGCAGCAGTTTGGGCCTCGACCATCGGGAGGTCAGACAGTAGGACCACCCCAGGGGCAGGTATATGCACTGACCAGGGAGCAGGCCCAGGCAGCCCCAGAGGAGGTGATTGCCGGTACGTGTCATTTATTTACGTACCCTGCTTTTATTTTGATCGATACAGGTGCCTCCCATTCTTTTGTATCGGTGGGTTTTGTGGAAAGACACCATATGCGCACGTCTTCTTTACCCACGCCTCTCCTTGTCTCGACACCCACTGGAAGAAATGTTGTTGCTGATCAGTTTATGGCAGACTGCCTCATTTATTTTGAGGGCAACGAATTGAGATCAGACTTGATTGTGCTGGGTATGTCAGACTTTGACTGCATCTTGGGAATTGATGTTCTGAACAGATATCAGGCAGTGGTAGATTGCCGACAGAGGACAGTGAAGTTCAGACCTGAGTTGAGCAGTCAGTGGACTTTCTACGGCAACGGTTCTCGTGCGAAGATTCCGTTGATTTCAGCGGTCAAGATGACCCAGTTATTGGAACGTGGACACACGGGCTATCTAATCTATGCCGTGGACACGTCTGGGAAGGATAAGGAACTAAGAGTTGAAGATGTGCCAGTGGTAGCAGAATTTGCTGATGTATTCCCAGAAGAGATCCCAGGATTCCCACCGGCTAGGGAAGTTGAGTTTGGGATCGAGTTGCTGCCAGGGACATCCGCTATCTCTCGTGCACCTTATAGGATGGCACCGGCTGAGTTGAGAGAGTTGAAAGAACAGTTGCAGGATCTCCTGGACAAGGGATATATACGCCCGAGCGTGTCGCCATGGGGCGCACCAGTTCTCTTTGTGAAGAAGAAGGACGGTTCGATGCGGTTATGTATCGATTACCGGCAACTGAATAAGGCTACAGGGAAGAACAAGTATCCTCTTCCAAGGATCGATGATCTGTTTGATCAGTTTCAAGGTACCAGGGTGTATAGCAAGATTTATTTGAGATCCGGGTATCATCAGATTCGGGTCAGAGAGGAAGATGTGCAGAAGACAGCGTTCCGGACCCGATATGGACATTATGAGTTCCTAGTGATGCCGTTCGGTGTGACGAATGCTCCAGCAGTCTTCATGAGTCTGATGAACAGAGTGTTTCAGCAGTATCTTGATCAGTTCGTCATTGTGTTTATTGACGACATTCTCATCTATTCCCGGAGCAGGAGGAGCATGTGAAACACTTGAGGACAGTGCTTCAGATTCTCAGAGAGCATCAGTTGTATGCTAAGCTCAGTAAGTGTGAATTTTGGCTGAGCAGTGTAGTGTTTCTGGGGCATGTCATATCGAGCAGCGGGATATCTGTAGATCCCAAGAAGATTGAGGCTGTGATGGAGTGGGCTGCCCCCACTTCTGTACCTGAGATCCGGAGTTTTCTTGGTTTGGCCGGGTATTATCGGCCCTTCGTCGAGGGCTTTTCGAAGATTGCCAAGCCGCTAACTCAGTTGACCCAGAAGGGAGTGCCTTTCTTTTGGTCAGAAGCTTGTGAGGAGAGCTTCCAGGAATTAAAGCACCGGTTGACGACGGCGCCAGTGTTAGTGATCCCGACGGAGAACTCCAGATTTGTTCTGTATACTGACGCATCGCTTCAGGGCCTTGGGTGTGTTCTGATGCAAGATAAGCATGTGGTAGCTTATGCATCGAGGCAGTTGAAGCCGCATGAGACCAGATATCCAGTTCATGACTTGGAATTGGCGGCTATCATCTTCGCCCTAAAGATCTGGAGGCATTATTTGTATGGTACTTCATTCACCATATACACGGATCACAAGAGCCTCAAGTTTTTATTCACTCAGGCAGAGCTGAACATGAGGCAGAGGAGATGGATGGACCTACTCAAGGACTATGATTGCGAGATCGAGTACCATCCGGGGAAAGCCAATTTGACAGCAGACGCTTTGAGCCGGAAAGTGAGGAGTTCTGCTGAGGACGTCATTCATTTGTCGACTTTGATGACCTCCTATTGTCATCTGGGCTATGACTTCGACATTGATGCATCGCCTGTGTATGTATCGACCTTGTTAGCTGAGCCAGATATCTATGAGGACATCAGGAGAGCTCAGAGGTCAGATGATGAGGTGCAGAGGTGGTTATCTGTAGTACATCTTGGTCAGCCAACGAAGTTCAGAGTGGCTGATGACGGATCTTTGAGATTGGGTGACCGATGGGTGGTTCCGAGTACGCCGGAGTTGCGTAAGGGGATCTTGGAGCGAGCTCACAGTAGCAGACTTAGCATCCACCCAGGCGGGAAGAAGATGTACAGGGATCTGCGTGGTCAGTTTTGGTGGAAGAGAATGAAGTCTGATGTCGTCGCTTTTGTGAAGAGGTGTTTGATCTGCCAGCAGGATAAGGCAGAGAGACAGAGACCTGGCGGCGAGTTGAGAAGCTTGGAGATACCGAAGTGGAAGTGGGAGCACATTTCCATGGACTTCGTAACTCATTTGCCGAAGAGTGCTTCAGGCTTCGATGCTATTTGGGTGATTGTGGACAGATTGACTAAGGTAGCCCACTTTATTCCCTATAGCATGACTTTCACATTTTTGAGGATGGCGCAGTTGTATATTAGAGATGTGGTGAGATTGCATGGGATCCCCGTTTCCATAGTGTCAGATCGAGATCCGCGATTCACATCTCATTTCTGGGAAGGCCTTCAGTCAGCTTTGGGAACTGAGGTCAGATTGAGTACTGCTTATCATCCTCAGACGGATGGCCAGACCGAGCGCACTATTCAGACGCTCGAGGACATGTTAAGAGCTTGTGTTTTGGAGTTCGTTGCCTCTTGGCAGGATTCAGTGCCTTTGGTAGAGTTTTCGTATAACAATAGCTACCAGGCGAGTATTCAGATGGCACCGTTTGAAGCTCTTTATGGCAGACGGTGTAGATCACCCTTGTGTTGGGATGATTTAGACCGCAGACCGGTCGGAGGACCGGAGTTGATCCGAGAGATGGAAGAAAAGATAAAGACGATAAGGCAGAAAATGAAAGCGGCCCAGGACAGACAGGCAGCTTATGCAAATAAACGGCGGAGACCGTTGGAATTTCAGTTGGGAGATAAGGTCTTTTTGAAGATCTCGCCTTTCAGGGGCGTTGTGCGATTTGGGATGCGCGGGAAATTGTCTCCGAGGTATGTTGGACCGTACGAGATTTTGCAGCGCATTGGCACCTTAGCTTACCGACTGGCTTTGCCGCCTTCTTTATCTGGGATACATGACGTGTTTCATGTGTCTATGTTGCGGAAGTATGAGCCGGATCCGTCTCACGTGTTACAGCCTTCCGAAGTTCAGTTAGAATCAGATGTATCTTATGTGGAACGGCCTGTCAGAATTCTGGATCGAGCAGACCGTAGACTTCGGAACAAAGTGATACCGATGATCAAGGGTCAGTGGGATCGCAGGGGTGTCGAGGAGGCTACGTGGGAGACAGAGCGGCATATGGTGCAGCACTACCCGGAACTATTCTCTGGTATGAGTTTACGTTTAGTTTCTTTTGGGGTAAGTGCATGTGATTTCGGGGACGAAATCTTATAAGTAGGGGAGTATTGTGACATCCCCGAAATGGTTAATTGCATTTAGTGCATTAATTGTATTTATATGATTAATTATGTGGTAATTAATTATGCATTGGATTTATTTATTTACCTTATGAGGAAATGCATGGTCATGTGGATAGGGTGACCCGGGCTTGCATTTCAGGGTGCATGTGGAGCATGTCGGGTAAAGATTATTGGAAGCATGATTTATTTGCCATTGGTAGCAATTGATTAGAAATCATGTGTTTAAGTGATATTTGGTGCATTATGAGTAAATGCTTTGAAAAATATCATGTTGGGGCGTTTTATACACCATGGATTTATTTGGTATGCATTTTAATTAAACCAACTCACTTTTATACCCAACCACACCTCATCCACTCTTACTTTTCACTTTACCAAAACAAACACCCAAACCCTTTCCCTTTCTTCCCATTTTCGAGTTCCAACTTAAGGGTGAAGAGGAGTCTTTGCAAAATCTTGTTTTGTGGAGCTTGTTGGATGATTTGAGGTCCCCAAGAGGTATGGATACCTCATTGTAAATTTTGTAAGGTTTTGTTTAAGTTTGGGTTGATTTTGAAGGGTTTTAAAATGGGTTTGTGTTGGGTTGTTGTAGTTTTGGTATTATTTTGGTTGGATGTTGAATATATGGGTTTATGTGGATGTTTATTGTTGGTTTTGAGTTATTGGGTTTGGTTAATGTTGGTGTATGTGGGTGTGTATGAGTAGGGGTTGAAGATGGGTGAATAGTGCCCAAACCCCGCTTGCCCAGAGCTCGGCGATCGATCGGCGTTTTTCTCGCGATCGATCGCGAGCAGCAGTGCTGAGGCAGAGAGCTTCAGCGATCGATCGCGAGATGAGCGCGATCGATCGGCGAGGCCGCGATCGATCGGCGCTAGCTCCGCGATCGATCGCGGATTGTTGGATTTTGTTGCCCGAGACAGTGAGGTCTCGCGATCGATCGGGGCTTGATGGCGATCGATCGCGAGACACCAAAAATGATGTTTTTGGTTATTTTTGTGGGATTTTTGGTATTGGACTATTATTGGTTTCTAATATTGGTATTTGTGAATATGTAGAACCAACCCAGGTGGCAACACATCCAAGGAATTGAAGTCCTACCATATTCCACTTTTGGAAAGGTACGTAGTGGACGTACGGGCACCCCAACGGTACATGTATCTTATATACTTATTGTTTATGCATTGTGGATGCAAGTATATATGTGGTATTGCATAGTGGATGCAAATACATGTTATGCATGATGTTTATAGATGCATATGATTATTGGTGCACATCCCATGAGTCGTGGTCATCCCTTGATGATTTTAATGCTTGCCGCTATTTGGTTTGGTTCCGCTAAATGTGAAGCGAGGGGTGGGAGCGCCGCATGTCACATTTGAGCGTGGTTATCATATAGGACGAGGAAAGGGTATTTGCCGCTCAATGAGAGGCGAGGGGTGGGAGTCCCGCAGTCCATTGAAGCGAGGTTATCCTATGCCGTCTATATGTAAATAAGCGAGGGGCATTAAAATACATTGTGATGGACAGACTAGGGATTGAGGATCAGTATTTGGTATATTGATGAAATGGTTTATGTTCATGACATGTTTAGACCATTGAAAAATAATCTATTGATTATACTCATGAGTTATGGTACAGGGACAACCAAACGGGAAGCGTTTGAAATGCATGGGAAAACAGGAAGTGTTTTATATTGATTATGCATTACGCTTTATCTTCATATTGTGTTGAATATGAATGATTATTATTGCTCATGTTTGGGGGTTGTCCTTGTAGGTACCTTTTTGGCATGATAGAAGGGCTTGAACGGGTTGAGGTGGTGAGCTTGACGAGCATTCTATTGAGGATGAAAGGACAGGATGATTTTGGATAGTATCTACTCTAGGAGTAGTATAAAACTATAATTGAAAAACATTCATTGATTGGAATGTAATTAATCCATTGGTAGTCCTTATTTTTTGCATGTAATGCTTAAGCTCATAGACTCAACATGTTCTTTTAGACTCTGATTTGTTTATTTTAGCTCTATTATGCCTTGATTCCGCACTTAAGGATTAGGGTCCTTACATTGCTCATCACATAATCATCAAATATAGAACCATCCAGTAATAGAATACTTAAAATACAGATACTCGGGGCATACCCAATTTAAAATATAGTTAAAAAGTACTCTGACAATTACTGGGACTCAAGACTCAACATACCAAACCTGAGCTCGATCTCGCTGAGCTCTGGTATTCTAAGATGCTTCCTCACGAGCATCCAACATTTGTCTACTTGTCACACCTGTCATGCCCGAACAACAAAAAAAATGACAGCCCCCACTACGGGGGTCAGAACCCAGTACGAGAAATAAATAAAATCACGTCGAGAATGACAAAGTATCATGCAATGCATACCATGTATGAATGCGATGTATGAATGGGTACAAAGAATCGAATCTCAAGATACCGAATATCGGAGTCTAAAGGAAGGTATCATCAATCAATATCAAGCTCGAGCAGAGGGTGACAACACACACACTTTGCGCTAGGAGAATCATCATGTGTTGTGCTCGTCATCCCTCGTGTCTAGGTCCGGTAGAAGTGGATAGATCAATATTGGATACTCGGAAATTAATTCCCAGAGTGATTATGATCCTTAATTGATTTTTAATTGTAGTAATTATGAGATAATTAGGGTGTTGAGACTCCCGAGGATTTTAATTCGATATCGGGTTTGTTGGATCCAAGGGTGGTGTAAGGCCTCAAATACCTTAAGTATGCATTTGGACATAAGTGTACTCAAATTAACAAGAAGAAATGAGGATTCTATAACAGAACACCGGCATTAGATGAGTTTACAAAATTCATAATCAAAATGATTACATCTTCAATACAGGAACATGATAATCTAGTAGTTCATCCTACTAGTTTCAAAGGGTCTAGTCAAACTATCATCGCTCTTCTATATTGACGCAGTCTTTACCCTCTATGCTCATCGACTCTATCCTTGCCTCAAGTCTTCCCTTCCAAAAGTTCCTACAGGAATAATCCACCGTCCATGAGCAAATACATCGTTCAATAACAAAACTCAAGAGCAATAATATGAATAATTGCATAAGACATTTATTATGTATACTCCCTGAAATGATGCATCAACATATTCTCGTCAGTCATTCATGTTCCATAACTCATGTACATAATCATCAGCTCACAATATAAATGTTCAACTTTATAATTCATTCATATTGTAACGGTACATATCTATATCCATACATCTCACACAACTATTCCGGTCTTGTTATAACAGCGGTAATTTAGTACCCCTCGCTTCGACATATAGCGGCATTATATACAATACCCCTCGTTTCAACATGACAGCGGCATCATCATCGCTTCAACATGACAGCGGCAAGTATCATATTTCCATCACTTCATATGACAACGGCAAGCACCCTATTCCTCGCTCGAATATACCAACCACACGGAACATCCAACATACGCAAACACATATCAATGCACATTGCATGACTACAATAGCATAATTGCACCACCCATTGCTCGTACGTCATTCTACGTACATGTTTGTCGTTTTCACAAAATATGAGACAATTGAGATTATCCCCTTCGTTGTCCCTGTGCTTGGGAAGGCTCTACACAATCCAACAATAACATATTAGAATCCAAATAATTGTCCAATACTAAAAATCTTATCAATTTAAACACAATCCAACAATTCCACCATACAATACCTCGCGATCGATCGGCCATAGTGCTCGATCGATCGCGAGGTGATCAAACTAGGCACCAAATTTTTGCCTTCCTCGATCAATCGAGAAGACTCTCCGATCGATCGAGAAGTCTCCTCGATCGATTGGGAGTTACGCTCGATCGATCGAGGAAGTTTTTTCCTCGCGTACATAATCTCTGATGCTCGCGATCGATCGAGGAGTTTTGCTCGATCGATCGACGAGCTCTGTTCTTCTGAGATATACCTATTTTCCTGCACATCTTACCAAACCATGCTCATATACATGTATAACTCAAGTATTTCAACTACAATGCACCAATACGTCATATAATACTTCATTTCTCAACATCCATCTTCATAGCTTCCATCTAAGTTCAAATTTAAAAGTGGGGAGGGAAAGTGCTAAGCAAGCATACAAACAACACTAAACTTATGATCTCATACCTCTACAATTCTTCAAATCCAAGTCCTTGGGGAAGGAAGTTCAAAATCTCAGCTAGCAAGAAGGGAGGAGGAAGATGGAGTGTAGAGATTTTTTAGGTGAAAGTGGTGTGGTGTGTGTGAGAGTGCAGATTTGAGTGGATATAAAGGTGTTCTCAAGTCAAATCCATTGCCATCAACTTTAATACACTAATGCTAGTCAATTAGGATTAAACCAAGTGTTTAGCAACATGTTTATATCAAGGATATGATTAGACTTTAATTCATGTGATCATGTAGAATTAATTCCCATCCCTTCCATTTCCATCACACTTCAAAATCATCAAGATTTTCATCTATTTCTCAAGTTCTCATTTGATTAATACTAGCCAATCCATACTCGGTTTACCTCCATATCGAGTGTACTTACAATACGTAATTATTCCATAATTACCAATATCAACTCATAGTTCATTTAGTTTCGAGTATCACAGGTGGAGTTGTATTCTCATTGAGGTGTTAAACCTTGGAATTGTGTTAGTAGTGGGATCTGGAGTATGGGGACCTTACATTAGTGGTATCAGCCCAGTGGTTAGCTCTTTGGGCTGTTAAAGGCCAAGAGATGTGTTGAGATAACTGAATAGCACGCTAACTTACGTGATTATAGTTTAGCATTTGTGCGGTGTGTTGATTATATGCTTCCATGCGTATTTTATTATATGAATTAATGGAGAATTGTGTTATTGCTAACCATTGTGGTTACAGGATCGTTTGGAATACTAGAAATGTGATATTGAACGATAACCGGGATGGTAATGAACATACCACTGAAGTGATGTTGTTTGAGGATGACAATAAGTTGGTAACTATTTAAATAGTATTCCTTGGTTGAATGTGAAGTTATAATGATTTGATATTGTTGCTAAGGGAAAGATAACAGAATTTATTTTAAGTATGCACTTGTTATATATATGCGTGCAGTGTTGAGAAACATGATTTTGTAGGGAATGAGAAATGAGAGATGTTGTCTCAGGACATGAAATGGTGGATAGTACGGTGTTGTTGTAATGTGACAACAAATTATATGATGATCGAGTATGAGTACGTTGTGAGTAAAAGAATGTAGGTATACGTGAAGTTATACACATGCATTATTATTTGATTTATGTGTTGGAATACCGATGAAATTGTGTGGAATGGGCATCACCTCTTGGGTCCAATGGACAAAGTGCACATGTACGGGGGTCACCTCTTGAGCCTACGGGGCAAAGTGCCACGTACATGGGAGTACCTCTTGAGCCTTCAGAGCAAAGTGATACATTACTGATAATGCCGTTGTCATGTCGAAGCGCTGATGCCGCTGTCGTGTCGAAGCGATGGTACATGCCATTGTCACGTCGAAGCGTTGATGCTGCTGTCATGTCGAAGCGATGATAATATCGCTGTCGTGTCGAAGCGATGGTACTTGCCGCTGTTACGTCAAAGCGATGATAATGCCGTTGTCTTATCGAGCGCTGGATCAGGATATTTGCCGCTGTCATAATGAACTAGACTTGACATGACGAACGATATACGATGTTGTTGTGTGAACGCATATGTGATATAGAGATATTCACAAGTAATGATCTATTATGTGTTGAGGTAGAATTAGTAACTGAGACGAGTATGAATGGTGATGCATACATGTGATAATTACTAATGAATGTTCTAGCAATTATACAACATTAGAACCTGGTAAAGAATGATATGCAATGAGACAAAGATCTAAGAACTTATGAATGCTCACCATGTTGCAATGAGTTACGTCCTTGAGATGAAAAATTAATTGTTGTCTTGAATTCTATCACACAGATAGGTTATCGTGTGTTGAAGTATGTTATGTATAGGAATGCATGAACCTTTTAACACGGGATAATCATGTATAATGATTGTTGTGTTATGGATGTCAATAGCACATAAATGGCGTGGTATGTGATTATGATATGTGCTTATGAGAAGTACAAATGAGTTTGTTTCTAGTACTTGACTTTACACCAGATGATAGCTGGGTGATGGGATGTGGAAGGATTGATGCTTTAGAGCATGTGGGTACTGTGATGAGCATGATAATACTGATGTACACCGTAAGTGATTGCAGTCACCCAGATATGAGATAAATTTTGCAATTTTAATATTGTTACGGTGTTATAGAGTTGATCTTTGAGGAAAGAATTTTATTGTTGAAAATGAATAACTATTTATGAAATGAAACTCGAATAATGTTATGATATATGCGTGAAATAGATATCGTAGATTATGTTGACTAATTGCATTGCATGAGGCAATGATTGAATATGAAATGAAATTGAAGAGTGAATAATATTACGGATCATTAATGTGGTGAAATGGATAGCAGGACCGATGATGAGAACAGTTATATCAGTATACCGAAATAGTAATGAGATAACAATGTATGTGTGATAAATGAAATGTTTAAAACGAAAGAATAATTGAAATGATTGACATGAATACTCATGGGCGAGTAAGAATACAGATGTGATGCCTAATAATTGTATAGTGTGTTGACACTAATCCACAATAATGGATAATAATGAAATGTTGGTAACTGAGTAGCGTTATCTATTGCACGTAAAAGATAGCAAGGTGAATGAGACAAAACTCTGTTCAAAATGAGTCATTATGAATTTGTTAAACTAACGATGAGTTGAGGGCATGTGATAATTGAAATGTGGCATCATATGAGATGCGATGCCTATTGCTACCTAATGAAAGGGTATACACATGTGTGTAAAAATTTAAATGGTCTTATGAGAACCCTATCTAATATTGAGTAAGAGATGATGAATTGTTAAGCGCAAAGTTGAAAGAAATGGTGGAATAAAAGATTAGAGTGAACTATAAAAGATTGACATCAATGAATATGTTAGATCTTTGAACGATGATGTTAAAGGTATTGAAACTGTAGAAATGATAGTGCTTGAATGTTGGTTTAATACACCAAGGATGTCGCGTGTGTACACGAATGTTAGATTTTAAATCTACCTAGCCGAATTCACATTAAATGTGGAGTTTTAGATTGATGTGATGAGACGCTTATACGTGAACACTAATGAATGAGTAATGATAATTGTTCAATAAATGAGGTAATGATGTCTATGGACATGTAAATGTGATTGGAGTCTAACATAGATATCTGATGAATTAATGCAATGAGATGTTGCTAAGCTATAACTTGAGATTCATGATTTTGAATTTTGAACGACAATCTAAATGCCTTGATTTAAGAAACTGCATGACTGGTGTGATATGTTCCCTTAAATTGGATTGACGAAGTGAAGCGTCATCACTTGAATCAATGATATGTTGGAAGAAAGGAAATGTAAATCGAGAATGATAGCTGGGGTGTTTCCTTGTGATAGGTCATGTTTGAACTCTAAATTGCTATGCCAAAATGTGGTCCATTAAGATATTCGACGGTATGTCGACGCTACTTTGTGCCTATTATGTTTATGAGTTATTTTGTCATCTCTGTAGATGTGTATGTTGAAATTTCGAGGACGAAATTTTATTAGTAGGGGAGAAATGTGATACCCAAAACTTAATTGTATCAATCCCGGAGTGATTATGATCCTGAATTGATTTTTAATAGTGGTAATTATGAGATAATTACGGTGTTGAGACTCCCGAGGATTTTAATTTGATATAGGGGTTGTTGGATCCAATGGTGGAGATTTATTCTCATTGAGATGTTAAACCTTGGAATTGTGTTAGTATTGGGATCTGGAGTATGGTGAGCTTTGGATTGAGGTTTGTGATGTAATTGAGTTAGTGGGAGATAACTATTGAACACATATGATTTTTAATGAGTCGGGGTGCGAGTAATTGAGACTCGCGTTTTTTGAGCCTTGGTAATATATATACCAAGTGGACTCGGTGTTCAGTTATTGATTTTGTTCTCTCCGTCTCCTCTCTCTCTCCTCTCCCGTGATAATCTCCTTCCCTTTTCCTCCTTTTCTCCTCCCATGGAAGAATCGAGCTAGGCTCGATCTCGGAGTGAGGTTTCTCGAAGATAATTGGGTAATGTTCTTCCCCTAGCTTTTATCTTCGTGTTGGTAGTAATTTTGTTGAGTTTGGTTTTAGTTTTGAGTTGGGGGGAAATTTATAGATTTTGGAAAAAAAGCTTGGTTCTTGTTTTAAAATGTGTTTTAACCCTTGTTGAGTGTCCAATGGTGTTTATTTGCGGTTAAAATCGAGTTGAAGGGAGTTGTGGTTGTTGATTGAGGTTTTGAAGCTTTTTAAAAATGGCGATTTTAAGTCTGTGCATCGATCGATCGATCGGTAGAGTTGTACCGATCGATCGGTGCAAATGCGTAGCGATGGAAGAATTTCTGGTGTTTTACCGATCGATCTGTAGAACCAACTGATCGATCGGTAGAGGCAAGGGATCGATTGGTAGAGGCTACCGATCGATTGGTGCAAAGCCGTAGCCAAATGCTATTTTTTGGGTTTTGACCGATCGAACGGTACGTCGACCGATCGATCGATAGAAGGTGAATTTAGTAAATTTATTTTTGTGTTGTGTTTTCGACGTATGCTTTGCCCGAGTCTTATAAACGATTAATCATCCTGATTTGATGGTGTTTATGGAGGTTGAATATGTGCTTGGGTATGTGATTGTGTGCACATAATTAATTGTGAGCTAATAACTGTGTTTAGCAAGTAACTCACTGGGTCTCGGGGCAAAGACAAAGATTGGTTCTGGCTACCGGACTATAAGGTACGTATGACGTACGAGCATGGTTAGATATATTATTGTCATGATTAATAAATGGTATATTATTGTTGTGCTAAAGAATGTGTTATGAATTATGGAAATATCGTTGTTGAGCAAGTAACGAGTAATATGTTGTCGTTGTTAAGCGAGCATTGGTTATGATGCCGCCGCTGTTGAGCGTGTGAGAGGTTAGAGTACTGCTGCTGTTGAGCGAGCGATGTGATACGATAGGATGAGATTGTGATATACTTGATTTCTGTAAAGCATGATTGTAAAGATTCATCTATAATTGATTATGAAATGTGTGGTTTGAGCATGAATATAGTTACTCAATATAATGATTAACTAATTTTGGATTTGATGATTTTGGTTATTGTGAGAAGAGGAACAGCATGTGAAATTCCATATGGTAACGGTATATACAGGAAGTATTTTCTGAATTCGCAACTTTATCTTCTGTAAATTATGAATTGTGGAATTGATGATATTGAGATTGTGCTATTGGTATGCTCACCCCGTGTGGTGGTTGTTTCTGTTGAAACAGGTAGAACAGGTACATCATTGGCTTGGGGGATGATTACGAGCTACTGAATGAGGATACTCATAGGAGTTGGGTATCGGTGTTGGTATAAACAATACTTCTTATACAATTGATACACAATTATGGGTTCAATGTTCGTCTGTGAGCATTTAGATATGTGTATATGGTTTGTATAAGAGTTATGTGATATCTCTTTTCATTTATGATTTGCATGCACTGTAATTAAGGGAATTGCATGATGAATTGAGAAATGAGATTGGTGCATTGTACAGTGTATACTAATGTTAATTGAATTGTGTTGGAGATTGAACGAGAACGGGGTTAATGTCGAAAGTTTCATGGACATCATGTTATGTTATTGAAAAATGAATGAGGAGAATTCCCTAAAACTATGAATTTATACACTAATATAGATGATAAATGCACTAATAGCGGGTTAAGGGTGTGTGGTCCTTACAAATATGATATGCCCATGAATCATATATGCATGATATGACATAAGCAACTCAATATGTCATGCAATCTCATGTGAAAGTCAATACATATCATGTAATTCACATAAGAAAACAATTATCGCATATAAATCAAGTAAGGTCATATAAGGTCATCAGTACACGTCTTTGGCAGACGTCATGATAAAACTCATTTCAACGTACCTCGGACCAATGCTATATCTATCGAGTACTCCTCGAATGAACCTTGAGATCTGTTAACCTGGTCATTTACACCTCCATTATATCATCAAAGTGTTCAATTATTTCCAATTTCAAGTTTATAATCCAAACATTGACCCTTAGGAAATTTCTTAAAATTTCAGCTTGCATGCTCATAGTAATTGGCTCATAAAGTTTCCAATACTTAATCAAATTACATGGGTCTAATTTAGCTTGAAAGCTAACTAAAAATATGACATTTCATATGTTTAACACTTCCCCAAATGTGATCATTTACCTAAGGTAAATTGGGTCTAAAGATCACTTAGGCAAAAGAGGGAAATTTCTAAGTTCTAAAGTGAGCACTTTTCGTAAAATTCATAACTAATTCATACCACATCCAAATTACCTGATTCTAGTGGGAGAATTTAGCTAACTCAAAATCATACAATACATCCCTTCTGAGCTTTAAGCTAATTAGTTCATCTTGATGTACATTTTTTGAAAAACGTTACAACCTAAAAACTCGTAAATACTCTGTTTCCAGATTTCATAGTTGTTGGTAAAATTAGCATAACGTTTGCATATAAATTCAAAATTGAGTGAGTCCAATTCCAAATGCAAGCTAACACCGAATACTAAAACTCTTATTAGAACCTAAAACTTCAAATTCATAGCCATTTATTCCCAGAAATTCAAAGAACACACTGCATGTGACTCGAATGCACTGAATTTCCAGATTTTACACATTTTGGTAAAATGACCATAACATTTTCATCTTAACTCTAAATTAACTAATTTTGGTGGCTAATTAAAGCTAACACAAGATACTTCAACTTTTGTAGGGGAACTATCTTCAATCGAAACACAAAGATCCCACAAATTTGAAACAACAGCATGCATATTTACTGTTTCGAAAAAGAATGCATTTGACAACAACTTTTTCATCAATTATATCAACATTTCCATCTAAAAGCAATAATTCGACCAAGCTATGTTCATAAACTAAAAATATACATATATACCTTCAAGTCATGAAGATTTGAAGCCAAAATCAGTAACCCAAGTCAACCCAAGCTTGCACTTCACTCCCATTGCTGCTGCCCATCAAAACTCTTGCTTCAAATTTCCAAAGCTTCAATGCTATGGCTTGCTAATTCACAAATTGCCTCTTGCATGTTGCTTGATCAAGTTTTTAGGGGATTTTGAGGTAATATTTTCGAATTGTATGAGAGGGGGTGGGAGAAATATTGAATGAGGAAGAAAACAAGCAACCATGGCTTTAAAATAGGGGGAGGCGTGACTTTTAAGTTGGGGGAAGAGTTTTTTGTATTGTGTGTGGTGGTGCATTGCACCATGCACTATAGTAAAATAATTTATATACATATATGCAATTTATACATTCCCAATATAATGTGTCGTAGTCCGTAACACATTTAATCGCAATCTACTTTCTAATCTTCCCGATTTTCTCGAAATTTCACAAACTTGTTTAATACTTCAATTCCAATTATTCAAATTCTTAATTAATTAATCATCCGGGTTTTCTTAATCGTTATTAATCCGGGTTAATTAGCAACGGTGCCTTACATATGATATCTATGATAGAATCAAGAGTGATTCATCTGATTAAAATCCAATGGAAAAGATGGGGTGTTGAGGAGGTCACGTGGGAGATGGAATGACACATGACTCAACCGTACCCTAAACTGGTTGTTGCATTGTGAATTTTTTTTTCTTTGGATCTTTGATAAGTGTGTTTAAATTTCGGGGTCTAAATTTTATTAAGTTGGGAAGAATTGGGATGCCCCAAATAATTTACAATTAATTATTTGACTATAATTGGGTTAATTATGAGTTAATTACGAAATGAGATTCGTGGGAATTGAATTAGAGTCCAGAGTTGGATTAAATAATTCCGGGTTGAAATTATAGTGCAAATTTAATTCAAAGGAATTTGGGTCAAAGGAAAATTACTAGTCTACTACTTTTTTTGTTGGAATTAAAATAATATGGTTAAATGATTATAATTGAAGGTGTAGATTTGAAAGTTAGGGTGGGACTTAAAACACACAACACCCATCTATCACACATTAAAATCGATCATCTTCTTCCCCCATTTCCAGCATTCACGCCGCCTCCTCCTTCCAACCCAAGGGATGATTTTTCCTTCTCTTTCAAGTAATCTCTTGTAGAGGTTAGTAGATGAAATCTCCCTTCTTGTTTTATTTATTCTTTCCTTGGATATATGGAAAGTTTGGATCGATTTTTGGGGGGAAAAGGATGCTGCCATTCTCTTCATTCTTGTCCAGCTTTTATCTTCTTAATTGTTGGTTTTAGTTGAGGAATTGTGGCTAAGTGAGTGTATGTGTGTGCTGAACGTGAATTAAGGCGTGTGATGTGTGTGTTTTGAGCTGTGTCTGCATGTGTGTGTAATGCTGTGTGTGCATGTGTGTGTTGGGAGTATATAGGTGTGTGTATATGCAGAATATACGTATATGTGTGTGTGTCCCAGCTTATGTTGGTGTGTGTATTTCAGCGTATAAGTGTAGAATGATGCTTTAACGCTATGGTAGTAACGTTAGTCCAAGTGGTGTATGCCCTTACTATGTATTGTGAAATAATAAATCCAAGTACGAGTGGATAGTGAGATAAGCTAAGGAAATTGTATCTCATTTAAACAAGTATTTCAATGAGGAATTTGGTTGTTAATTGAATGTTCAATTAATGTAGAGCTATTAATTTTACACAGATACGTCATGAGCCTCCCGACAAAGAGTAGCTTCGCTTAAAATGTTTATGCAGAGGTATGTAGTGATGTACGAGCTTGCATAAATATTTCATATGTTGTTATTGTTGAACAATGTGTCGTTCTGGGTCACCATTAAAATGTGTGATGTGTATTTGGAGTAATTTTGGTCGTCAGTATGTTGTGGGATGTGTATTTAGAATATTTGGGTCGCCATTTTGAGGTGCGATGCTTATTTTAATGTTTGGGTCACCGTGGGAATGTGCGAGGTATTATATTGTGTTTGGGTCGCCGTGGGTACGTGTGACGTATTAGCCTAGTATTTGGGTCGCTGTGGGTACGTGCAACGTATTATCCTTTTGTTTGGGTAGCCATGGGAACGTGCGACGTATTACCCTTGTGTTTGGGTCGCCGTGGGTACGTGCGACGTATTATCCTTGTGTTTGGATCGTCGTGAGTACGAGCAACGTATAGTATTGTGTTTGGGTCGCCGTGGGTACGAGCGATGTATTATGATTGTATTTGGGTCGCTGTTGATTCAAGTGATGTGTATTTATAGTATTTGGGTCGTCGTTGATATGTGCTATGTGGGTCATCGTTAAGCGAGGGATGTATTAATGTGATATAGGGGTCGCCGCTGGAGCGTGCAATGTGATATTATGAAAAGTCGATATTAGATTGATTTAAATTTTTTGATTCTTATGAAAATGATAACTTGTGGAGTTATGAGAACAGGAACAGCTGGTGTAATCTCACATCGTCTGGATATACTCAGGGAGTATTTCGTTATTTTACAGCATTATACCTTGTGAATCATGAATTGCATATTCACTATAATTGTGATTATTATCTTGGTGTGCTCACCCTTTTGGGGGTTGTTTCTGTGGAAACATGTGACATGTCTAGCTTTTGAAGGATTTGGGAGATAGTGTTGGCACGCCTAGAAAGATATCCAGAGAAACTTGGACTAGGTGTCGTAGCTGTATAGATATAGGAATCTTTCGATGCTCTTATTTTGATGTGTATTAACTTGTCAAAAACTATTTATTATCTCCACTTTTTAGATCATATCCCTGGCTGGAAACTTATATCCTGTTTTGATTTGAAATTATTATTTTGGATTATGGTGAAAAATATCCTTCCAAGAAAATATGGAGAAGTGCACTAAGAGCCTTGCCAAAGGAATGGGATGCCAAGAGGACGGTAATCATTGAGTTCAACAAAAGAAATAGTACATCATATGATCTTGATGAACTCCATGGAACCTTGGTGACTCATGAGCTTGAAGTGTCAACCCGGAAGGAAATAAAGAAGGAGGAAGATATATCTATAAGAAAGGGGATTGCCTTTGTCGGAAAGAAAGCACAATCCGATGATGAAGATGATGAGGAAATGACATTGTTAACAAGAAGGTTCAAGAAGTTCTACAATAAATACAACAAGCCAAAGACCTCCGGTGCCACCGACTATGATTCCAAACTAGAGGTAACTTGTTTCAATTGTCAATATAAAGGTCATTATGCTAATGAATATCCTAGGAAGAAGAATGATGATAAGAGGAAAAATAAAGCTCTAATGGCTACATGGAGTGATAGTGACTCCGATGATGAAGATGTAGCTAATCTTTGTCTAATGGCCCTTGGCAATGAAGAAGATGATGATGATGAGGTACCCTCTTATGATGAATTACTTGATTCATATAATGAACTTATTGATTGCCTTGGTAGAAGTAAGAAGAGCAACAAATTGCTCAATCCAGACTTGGTTAAGAAGGAAGAAGAAAATATCATTTTAAAAAATCAAGTACATGATTTAAAGACATCCTTTGCCAGGTTCAGTGATGGTAGTTTAAAGTTGGAAGAATTGCTTGGCTTGCAATAATATAGCTTCGATAGAGCCGGACTAGCAAGCAAATCAAAAATATTTTCAAGCTTGTTGGCTAAAGCTAAGCATAATTCCACTACTTGCACTTATTGTTGTAAGGTTGGACATATAAGAAACAAATGTAGATTTATTAAAAATAAATACCAACCAAATAAGAGGTGGAAATGGATTCCAAAGGAATCGATGAAAGCTAACCCGCAAGGACCAAAAAATAAAATGGGTACCAAAGATCCTCCAATTATAAACTTGTTTTGTAGGAACAACAAAGGGATCGACGATGAAGGCACTAGCACCTCAAGGGAGGAAACTATCAAATGCAACACAATAGAGGAAGCACGAGGTATAGGACCGATGATAAGAACTTACTCTTGTCATCCAAGGTAAATTTATTTTAAGCATCATAGTAGCATAATTAGCTCTTTTGCTTGGTTAATATTCCTTGAATTGCATATCATAATCATGTGATGAAATTCAATTACTTGAAGGTGATCTTTGAGAAATTGAGTTTTGAGCACATTAATATAATATCATATTTATGGGGAGCTAATTATATGTTCCTTGTGCATTTAAAAGAGCAATTGCAAAATTTCATTGGCACAAATTAATTGTGACCAATAAATTGAGTAGCTCAATATTCATTTGTAGTGCATTGCATTTCTTAGCATATGCATATATGATCCTTAAATGAGTAAGAAGTTGTATAATCATACATATGGATTTATATGCTTGAGTTTTGTGAATTGAGTTTTTATTGAATGCTTAAACATGATATGACTTGATTTCATGCTCATTTTTGTAATTGAACAAGTTTATGATTGAATTAAGTGGTATCTTCTTATTAATGAGTTTTGTTGCATATTTAAATTTGTTTAAATGCTTTATGCTTAACTCACAATGGTTAAAATATGCCAATGCTCAAATAATTGTGGCTATAGGAGTTTGTTATTGTGTTGAGAAATTTGACACAATGAGCATGTTAATTTGTAGGCTTAGTCTTGTGATGCCATGTTATAAATTGTTTGAGACTTTGTCATGATCTTAAAATAATGCTTCATACACTTCATCATGATGCTTCATATGTTGCAAGCTTAAAATTTGCCTACTTTATGTTGGTATGCATTAACCAACTTAAAATTCGTTGCATGATGCTAAATCCATTATGTGCCTTGAGTTCACTTTGACTATGCAATGTGTAATTTAATTCAAGATGATTAAGCATGTTTCAATTGTTTAGATGCTCAATCTTGGATCATAGGATTATGGCTTAAGAATTTCTTATATCTTTTTTGTTTCTATGGCCTAAATGATTTTACTCTCATCACATGCGTCTTATTAACTCGTCAATTGTTTATGATGATGCATTGAGCAATTGAATGTTTATTGAGCATGAAGAAATGGATTTTTGATGGAACATATGCACGCTTTGCACATTTAGAATTCACTCGCATGTTGTTTCATTGCCTTAAACGCATTTTATCTTCCTCTCAATAATTTAATCTAATGCTTGTTATGGCTATTACATGCTTGATGAGGAACACATGTTTATTTTTAGACTATGGCTATGTGTCAACATATATTTGTTGCTATGATTTATGGAATTAAAGGAACATGCTTACTTGATTTGTTTATTTGAATTTTATGCTTTTTGATTATCACAAAAAGGGGGAGAATTTTGTGATAAACTTGAAGCTTAATAGATGCATGTTTTGAGGGGGAGAGTTTTTGTAATATGCTTTATATGGTTCACTTGTATGTGTTATGCATTTGTTAAGGGGGAGCCTTGTTTATTCTTATTTCATACATATTTCATTTACAAGTTTACCAAGTTTTGTGATCATCAAAAAGGGAGAGATTGTTGAGCCTTAAATGCATTGTTGAGTTTAATGCTTAATTAATCTATTTCTGGGTTTTGATGATCAACAAAACTTGCTTTTGTTGTACTAATTCGTCTACTTAGTGTACAGGGTTAGATGGACAAATTGGTTGGGAAGACCAATGGAAGAGGACCCAAGTTACACAATGTCGTTTGCGAGTTCATAGGACAAGCGGTGAATTTTATCAAGGAAGATATTGAACTTGGACGAGATGAAAGACATTTATAAACAACCAAAATAAGTGTTCAACATGCATGGAATGATGTTGGAACAATAATTTATGTTGGGATGAAGACCCACAAACCAATGGTCCGTTGGTTGGCAAATTCGTATAGAAGCCAATTGGAGTTCAGTGCAGTGTTTTGTTTATATCTCTTGGTTCGATGATCCGAATGATGTGAATCCAAAGAGGTTGGAAATCCAACTAAATATTCTAGATTTCATATTCAAACATCTCAGTCCAATTCGGATTGCATCATGGAGCAAAATGACATGGAAGTCATAGCAAGTGCAGATTGTAGCAAGGTTTGAGCGGCTGTAGCTTTTGGGCATAACTTCTTCATACCTTAATGAAATGCAATGATTTTTTGTCAACACGTAGCCAAGAGGAAGGGCTACAACTTTCATGTTTACCACGTTTCCCAGAAACAAGCTTAAGATGGTCGAAAAGTGCAAAGTTTGAGAGTGTTGAAATCTGGCAGATAATTTCAGGCGATCCGGGTCATAGTCTCGGGCGATCCGTGCCATGCGCGCGCTGGCAATCCAGATCGCCCCAGGCAATGGCATGGTCGCCCCAGGCGATCCAGAAACTTTCCTACGACAATGTTTTTCAAGAACGATCACCCCAGGCGATGTCCTGTTCGCCCCAGGCAATCCAGAAATTTTCCCACGGCCTTAGATTTATTGTACGATCGCTTGAGGCGATCTGTGAGAATTTTTAAAATATTTTGGCCATTGAGCTGAGGCGATCCAAGATAGTTTCAGGCGATGCAGGAGCGATTTTGGCCTTAAATGTTGCTAACAGCTAGTATGACAATTGGGTGTCTCATACACTATAAATATGGATGATTGGCTTAAGTTGGAGATAAGAAACAAGAGGATACAATACAAGAAAGCTTTGTTCAATTAAATTCAATCTAGCATTGCAAACTTCATACATTTATGTTGTATTGAGAGTTTTTAATTCATTTCTTGTGTGATAGCTTTTACCGATCGATCGGTGTTCATCAGCGATCGATCGGTCGCTCTGTTTCATGCGCGATTTTCCAGAATTCTCCAACACTTATATTCATACCATCCAATCTAGCATATAAGACATACAACATGCTTGAACAAATATGCTAAGAGCTACAAGGTACTACCGTGAGTGTATTCAAATTGAAGTTCCACCCAAACTTAAACCCACATGCATCAAAATTGCCCAACATTATCATTACTCACCCAAGCTTTCTGAAAATCAGGGTATCTTAACTCTTTTCCAGAATTTCGAGCACTACTTTTCATACCAACAAATCTACCACATAACACATATAACATGCTCAAGTAAACATGCTAGGAACTTCATAAAAACACCATGAATGTACTTAAATCGAAGGTTTAATAAAGCCTAAGCTAGCATGCCATTTTCACACTAATAAAAACATGAACTTAAACAAAACTTAAAGCCAAAACAGAACATGGTTTCTCACCCTCTTTTGCTCCGATTTTTGCAAGGTTTCCAAGCAATAAAATGGTAAATCTCCTCTACCTTATTGCTTAGCAGCTGCTGGACGAAAAATGGGGGTGAAGGGGGAGAGTTTGGAGTGATGGAGGTGGAGTGAAATGAGAGGCAAGTGGGGGTATGGGCTCAGCAGTGCAGAGATGGGTATGTGTTGGTAGGAGGTGGTTGGGTGTTGGGTGGTGTGATGTGTTATGTTTTGGTCCCGGTATTTAGCACGATGTATTAAAATATCCTCACATGATATTTTATAGTATTTAATCAATAAAATACTTCAAATTCCAATTAAACATGCTTCACCCAAAACAAACAACACCCACCCCAAATAAACATGCCACAACCCAAATTCCCAATATATAACACATGCTCCCTGAAATGCATTCCCCAATATTATTAATTCAACCCAATGAATTAATACCATAATCTTCATATATCATAATTAATGTTTAAAATCACATAATCATTTCGGGGATATCACAATACTACCCTACTTATAAGATTTCGTCCTCGAAATCAGCATGCACTTACCCAATACAAAACAAAAACATAAATCACATACCAGAAAACAGTTCCGGATAGTGCTGCACCATGTGTCGCTCCGTCTCACACGTGGCCTTCTCGACACCCCTACCATCCCACTGAACTTTGACCATAGGAATTGTAGGGTCTTCCTACCTTAACATCATATTAATAACTTATTATGAACTAAACATGCATTAATGACATCTTAGGGTTCCGGTTGTAGTTTTGAGCTAATAAGATTACAGGCCAAAATGAAATTTCAAAACTTAATTAATTACATTCTCAAATGAATGTTAAAGCGATAGAATTATACTACTCCTATAGTAGAGACTATCCAAAAATCTTGTATCCTAATTTCTTTCATGCTCCTCATAGCTCACTATCTCAACCCGACCCTGAGCCTCTTTCAGACCAAAAGCGTACCTACAAGGATAACACATCATGAGCATATACATCCTTACTTAACATCATAAAGAAATAACAGTAAATGCATGAAGTCTTAGTTAAGTAAACTTGCTAGTTATTCGTTAACTTCTTTTTTTGTTGTTTTCCCTGATTCACATTCATGCATATGAGCATCTTAACCTATCGTATGTCATCTTACCATATTATAAACATCGTATGACATCTTACCATATGGGCATCTTACCCTATCGCATGACATCTTACCATATGGGCAGCTTACCCTTTCGTATGGCATCTTACCATATGAGCATCTTACCCTTTCGTATGGCATCTTACCATATCATAAACATCGTATGACATCTTACCATATGGGCATCTTCCCCTATCGTATGGCATCTTATCATATCATAAACATCGTATGGCATCTTACAATATCATAAACATCGTATGTCATCTTACCATATGGGCATCTTACCCTATCGTATGGCATATTACCATATCATAAACGTTATCATCATAAACTTACTTATCATAATCATCATCATAAACATCATATCATCTTTACTCATCATAAATATCATCATCATATATACTTATGTAATCATAGCATAGTCTAATGTATGAGTGTGTTTTACCGTCCGATGCCCGTACGCTTCTTACGTACCTTAATTCCCAAAAGTGGAGAAATTGGAGAACTTTATCTCCTTGATGTCGTTGGTACCTGGGATGGTTCTACACAACCATACAAATCAATATTAGAAGCTAAATAATAGCCAAATACCAAAAATTCATCAAAATTCATCATTTTCCAATTTTTAAACAGTGGCAATCGATCGCTTAAAACATGGCGATCGATCGCCTGACTGTTCGCTTCTCGGCGATCGATCGCTTCATTTCAGGCGATCGATCGCCTGCTGAGTAAATCGCCACTGGCCATCGGTGATCGATCGCCTCATATATGGCGATCGATCGCCACCTGCTGGTGCGCGATTGTTCACCATTTTTGAGCATTTTTCAAGCTCCATCCTCATACCCTACAAATCCAAACTTTCCTACAACATCAACATCATCAAAACTCACTAAAACCCACATAAAACACTTCATAAATCATACCCCAACAACATACAACACATACTCAAAACAAACCCACATAAATCACTTCAAAATCATCCCATTTCAAAACCAAACATCATACAAACTTTAGGAAGGGTTCCATACCTCTTGAAGACTCCAAATCTGAACAAAAATCACACAAACAAAAGTTTTGTGGAGCTTTCCTTCTCCTTCCTTGGTGAATTTCGAAAATGGGGAATGGGTAGGGTTTTGAGAGTGAATTGGGGATTTTAGAGGGGAAAGGGTAGAGTGAATAAGGTGTAGTGGGGTAAAGGGGTATAGTGGGGGGTATATGGGTTAATAAAATTGTATCCCATCAATTAGCATGATGTATAAAATACCCCAACATGGTATTTTAAAAGCATTTTACAAAAAATGCAACAAACTTCCTCTAACTTCATATCTTCCTCATAATTAACAATCAATACAAATAATTCATGTTAACACCCCATCTCCCAACATGCATAACATGCACCCTGAAATGCAACTCCGGGTCATGCCTATCATGTGACTAAGAATTTCAACATGGTAATTAATTTCAACACATAAATCAATTATCAACATAATTCATCATATAAACATAATTAATGCACAAATTGCAATTAATTAATTTCGGGGCATCACAATACTCCCCTACTTATAGGATTTCGTCCTCGAAATCGCATGCACTTACCCAAAATGAACTAAACATAAATCATACCAGAAAATAGTTCTGGGTAATACTGCATCATATGCCGTTCCGTTTCCCACGTAGCCTCCTCGACACCCCGACGATCCCACTGAACTTTGACCATCGGTATAACCTTGCTTCGTAGTCTGCGATCCTCTCGATCCAGAATTTTGACCGGTCGTTCTACGTAGGATACATCTGAGTCTAACTGCACTTCAGTAGGCCGTAATACATGAGACGGGTCTGGCTCATACTTCCGTAACATAGAGACGTGAAAAACATCATGTATACTAGATAAAGACGGCGGTAGAGCCAAACGGTATGCCAAAGTACCGATACGCTGCAATACCTCATACGGCCCAACATACCTCGGAGATAACTTCCCCCGCATGCCAAAACGAACTACACCCCTGAAGGGTGAGATTTTCAAGAAGACCTTGTCTCCTACTTGGAATTCTAGCGGTCGTCGTCGCTTATTGGCATAGGCTGCTTGCCTATCCTGGGCCGCTTTCATCTTTTGGCGTATCAATTTAATCTTGTCTTCCATATCCCTGATCATATCCGGTCCTCTGACCGCTTTACTAGTCAAGTCCTCCCAATACAGCGGTGACCTACAGCGTCGTCCGTAAAGAGCTTCAAAAGGAGTCATTTGAATGCTCGCCTGATATCTGTTATTATAGGAGAACTCTACCAGTGGTAATGAATCTTGCCACGGAGTATCAAACTCCAGTACACATGCCCTCAACATGTCTTCGAGCGTCTGAATAGTACGCTCTGTCTGGCCGTTTATCTGAGGGTGGTAAGCTGTACTCAGTCTCACCTCTGTGCCCAAAGCTGTCTGGAGACCCTCCCAGAAATGTGAAGTAAACCTTGGGTCTCTGTCAGACACAATCGAGACTGGAACTCCATGTAACCTCACCACATCCCGTACATATAATTGGGCCAACTTTAGGTATGTGAAAGTCATACAGTAATGGATGAAATGAGCCACCTTCGTCAGCCTATCCACGATCACCCAGATCGCATCAAATCCAGAGGCCGTCCTTGGCAAGTGGGTCACGAAGTCCATAGATATGTGCTCCCACTTCCACTTAGGTACTTCCAAGCTCTCCAGCTCGCCACCAGGCCTCTGCCTTTCTACCTTTACCTGCTGGCAGATCAAACATCTTTTGACAAAAATGATCACGTCATGCTTCATCCGTCTCCACCAGAACTTACCACATAGGTCCTTATACATCTTTCTTCCTCCTGGGTGGATGCTCAACCTGCTGCTATGTGCACGGTGCAAGATCCCTTGACGTAACTCTGGTGCCCTCGGCACTACCCAACGGTTACCAAGTCTCAATGAACCATCTTCTGCAACTCTGAACCTTGATGGCTGTCCTCGAAGTACTATCGATAACCATCTCTGAACTTCATCATCCGACCTCTGGGCTTCCCTGATAGTCTCAAATATGTCTGGCTCAGCCAATAAGGTCGACACTCGCACCGGCGACGTGTCTACATCGAAATCATAGCCCAGATGGCAATAAGAAGTCATCATAGCTGATAAACTCATAACATCCTCAGCAGTACTCTCCACCTTCCGACTTAAGGCGTCTGCTATCAAATTTGCTTTACCAGGATGGTACTCAATTTCACAATCATAATCCTTGAGTAAATCCATCCACCTCCGTTGGCGCATATTCAATTCAGCCTAAGTGAATAGAAACTTCAGGCTCTTATGGTCCGTATAGATGGTAAATGTCGTACCATAAAGATAATGCCGCCAAATATTCAAGGCGAAAATGATGGCCGCCAGTTCCAGATCGTGAACTGGGTATCTGGTCTCATGAGGCTTCAACTGCCTCGAAGCATAAGCCACCACGTGCTTATCTTGCATCAACACGCAGCCCAAACCTTGCAGTGATGCATCTGTGTACAAGGCAAACCTCTTATTCTCAGAAGGAATCACCAACACTGGCGCTGTCGTCAAACGACGCTTCAATTCTTGGAAGCTTTCCTCACAAGCTTCGGACCAATAGAACGGGACTCCTTTCCGAGTCAGCTGTGTCAGTGGCTTAGCAATCTTAGAAAATCCCTCGACGAAACGTCGGTAATAACCTGCTAAGCCAAGGAAGCTCCGTATCTCGGGTACAGATGTGGGTGCAGCCCACTCCATCACAACTTCAACCTTCTTGGGATCTACAGATATCTCACTGCTAGATATAACATGACCCAAGAACACCACACTGTTCAACCAGAACTCGCACTTACTAAGCTTTGCATATAACTGATGATCCCTAAGGATCTGGAGTACTGTCCTCAAGTGCTTCACGTGTTCCTCTTCAGTCCGGGAGTAAATGAGTATATCGTCAATGAAAACAATGACGAATTGATCCAAATATGGTTGAAATACTCTGTTCATCAAACTCATTAAGACAGCTGGGGCATTTGTCACCCCAAAAGGCATGACCAGGAATTCATAGTGCCATACCTAGTCCTGAATGCTGTCTTCTGAACATCATCTTCCCTTACCCGAATCTGATGATACCCCGACCTTAGATCGATCTTACTGTAGAGCCTCGTACCCTGCAACTGGTCAAACAAATCATCGATCCTCGGAAGTGGATACTTATTCTTCATTGTGCCTTTGTTCAGTTGTCTGTAATCGATGCACATACGCATCGAACCATCTTTCTTTTAACAAATAAAACTGGTGACCCTTATCAAGGAGCTCTTGCAACTGAATCTTTAACTCCCTTAGCTCCGCTGGTGCCATCCTATATGGGGCACGAGAAATGGCAGACGTCCCCGGTAGTAACTGTAAGGACCCCAAGCCCTTAACCCTTGATTAGTGTATTAACCACTATGTGTGGTACATGCTTTTAATAAGATTGTTCGGGAAACTCAGATGATACTTTACCATTGAATGGCCATTACAAAATTTTCTTTAACATTTCCTAACAATAATAGACTCATAGAACTCGCCCATTACACCACTTTTTACTTGTGGACTTTTATAAAAATTTGGGCAGAGTCTCCCCATAAATAGAGCTATCCCGAAATAAAAGTACAGCACATAACATAATTCCCTGCCAGGGAAAACATAATACTCATCAGAAAGCAGTAATACAAGTAAATTCCCAGCCAGGGAAGACACCACACATATGACATCAAAAGTGGGTTTCAACACCCACATAATACACTAATGACTCTCTTATCATTAAGCAATTCTACCTCTAATTGCATGCAACATGGAATGAAAGAGAGAGAAAGGCTCATGCCTTTACATACAACCCATATACAAGTATAATCGTGCTCACATGCGAGCATCATGAACATGTATATAATCATCATGGGTATATAGGTACTCTATACGATACCGTGCTTCATCAAGCCCTGGTACCACGATCCTGGGAGTACATCCAATCAACAGCTTGAGCTCATATCCAAAGCCATCGATGTACCTGTTCACCTGCCCCAACAGAGACAGCCCCCAACGGGGTGAGCATACCAATTCCACAATTTCATAATCATAATGACATAATACATAATTTACGAAAATGTAAATATTGTGGAATATATGTGATACTTCCTGGATGGTATCATCCTCATCATAGCGTACCCCTGTATAACCCTGTTCTCAAAACAGATAAATCATCAAATCTTGAATATGCAGTTAATCATCATATTGGTTAACCCTAGCCAGTCTCAAATCAGTAACCTTTCATAACGTCTTACTTTATTTGGCAATGATTGGTAACATTTCATAACATCATTTCATAACATCTTTTCATAACGTCGTTTCATAACATCTTTTCATAACATCTTACTTAATTTAGCAATAATTAGCAACATTTCATAACATCATTTCATAACATCGTTTCATAACATCTTTTCATAACATCGTTTCATAATATCGTTTCATAACATCTTTTCATAACATCTTTTCATAACATCTTACTTTAACTAGCAATGATTATAATTCTAGATATCGTATTGAGATTTTCTTAACTTCCGATATTGGTTAATCACTTCTCTGATTAACTACGTCTCTGTTCCTATTATTACCCATAGGGAATAAAACACAGATATCCTAGATATCTAATCAAATACCACATTTTCATTTCTTACTTCAAGGTAACTTCATACTATGGGTGTTTGCTCCGTAGCAACCACACCTCATCATTGGCTCGCTTCATAGCGGCACTGAGCATTCCACCATGTGAAACAACATATCGTAACCAAGTCCCGATACCATCATAGTAAAACATATCATATATCTTAAATCATGCATCATACTTGTAAAACATCATTTAAACTATGCTCGTACGCTAAACGTACCTTAAATCCTCGAAGTCCGAGCCAAACCTTGCTCGAGTTCCATGCCCCGAGAGACGATGTGCTAAAACGATAAATAATTCACAATTATTTACGAACATGTAACCCATGCTCAAGCACATTCATAACCTTCAAAATATTGTCAACACTCGACAATAAATCATTTAAAAGACCCGGGGCAGGGTACATGCAGGGAGGGAAAATGAATGCGACATATCGAAAAATTGCCCAAGAACACCTTCAATAATTCGAACCCTAGCATCACAATTCGAACCCAACCAAGCGTCATAAATCATTTAAAACATGAAATGAACGATCCTTAACATGAATCATCAACCCATAGTCAAAATCCCCAAATTCGAAATCAACCCTCACCAATTAGGGCAAAATCGAACCACAACATCTTAATTCAATCCCACTTAAGCATCATAATTCATTTAAACATGAATAAATCGAATCCTAACAAGAATTATCATCCTCATGCCAACAATCCCCAAAATCGAACATAAATCCCCCACACATCATGAAATTCGAACCAACCTCTACAAATTCGAACTCAATCCTCAAAATTCGAACACAATAATTCACAATAGGTAGGGAAAATACATCATAAGCATGGAAAAGGGGTAAGGAACGTTACCCAACGAAATCGGAAGCAAAATCGGACGAAATCCGATGAACCCTAGAAATTGGGGATCGCCGCTCTTTCTCAAAATTCGACCTCAAATCGCGATGAAACTTTCAATTGCCGGAGGGGAAATGAGCGCCTGGACGAGACGAAGCCGTGGGTAGGTCGGACGCGCCGATCGGCGGCGGGACGGCGGCGGCCGAAGCGCTTTTGCGCGCGGGCAGGGGCTGGCAGCGGGAGAGGGTCGCGGGAGAGGAGAGAGGAAATGGAGGGGTTGAAATGAAATTTCCTTTAAAATTTTGGGTTCAATTGGTATTTATAGCAAAAATACCCCTAAAAATTAATAACCCCACAAATACATCGTGATTCCTTAAAAATCATCTGTTTTCAAAAACTCTCTCTCTAACTCCAAAACCCTCTACCGGTGCTCACATAGCACCCGAGATTCCGAGACACATCAAAAACCCAACTCTTAGGTTTTACACCGTAATGTGAATACAATCTCAACCTCTGGATCCAACGATCCCAACTACCCAAATAAAAGAGCCCAGAAGGCCCAACACCTCGATTAAACTCCAAATCGTCCCGTAAAACCACTTTAGGGATTATTAACACTACGGGATTAACACCTATAATCCCTGGTCATCACAATATCCCCCACTAAAAGAATTTCGTCCTCGAAATTAGCACTGGTGTATCACGTAACACCCAGGCTACACAACAACATGAAGCCATAACCTCGATTCCTGACCATATCAGAATCGTATTAATAAACGCGAGGATGCTTACCTATCATCAAACTCTGAAACAGAGCGACTTACCAAAACCAACATATCACCTAAGAGGCAAAACGTACCTCGATGCGGGTCATCCTAAAAGTCAGTCCCTCATGACTGCAAAACAACCGATACTTACGACTGTAGATCGGACAGTCATCCTGAATGACACTTCGATCGTGAGAACGTTGACCTCGTGTCAAACTCTGGAGTGGAATAGACTTCCAAATCCATCATAACGTCAAAGAGCGTCAGCACAGCTCAACGCTAATAATCCAAAAGCAGTTAGTCAACTGAAACTGTAAGGATTCGAATCGTTCCTGATTCCATCGTAGATTTCATTCCTTGACATCTCTTATCATGACTCACGATGTCCAACATACATCGTTACGAGGGAAACACTAGTATTCCACGGTGTACACATACCAAACCTGGTTTCCACTTTCAAACCTCCTCTATCGAAGGAGCAGTCGCATCATTGCAACTCAAATACATAGATTCTCAGATCGAATCAACGACGACTTGACGACTCTCTCGTTGGTACTTCACATCATGAGCTGTCCCAGACAAGTCTCCCCAAGATTAAACATAAACATATATACGTTTCAGTGAGGCATACTCAACCTCAACTTCAAATGACGTGGTGACTACCAGAGTTCACCACAATCCACTTCGTATCACCTTACGATTTGCCAAACTTGGTTCCAACGAGTAGTATAACGGCTCTAGCAAGCCCATCATGGTGCTGCACACACGCGGCAGACAAACTAATCGCTGTCTCACTAGGTTCACCTCAAACCTACCAATCAGATGGACGTTTCCACACGGCATACCATACCATGGGAAGAACAATCAATAGAGTAGTGGGTCTTTACCCAACATTCCTCCAATGCTGACATACCTTGGACACTTCAATGTCCCCATGTACCTAACATAACCTGATCCTATTCCCTTAGGACCCATCTTACACCCTCATGGGTGGTGTGACCATGTCTACCACATGTCATATCAATGGAAGCGAGAAATTCCTCCACGATTACTCCTGTCGTCAAAAACATGGCCAAAAAGCCAATCCAACGAGCATACCTCAAGGGTATCACCACTCGTAATATGATTGCCTCAAACAATATATGCGGTACAATCACATGTACAACGCGTCCATCCATTCCTCGAGCAACCCGCTCGGTATAAGGGTCACGTCAATCGGTGACGCACACGCCACCTTGTGCCCGACACTGGCACCCAGGGCATACAACTGAAAACGTATACTCAACGCACCGATCATCGTAACGATGATGCGTGTCTAATAAGACATCTCCTGCACTATCGTCATCGCCATCCCGTGACGACACATGCCCACTCATGACATCTAAGGTATCCTCAACTAGTGACGATACAAGTCAACAATGACATCTAAATAACCTAGTCAACTCGTGACGGTCCATGTATATCAACATATGTCATCCATCATCATGCTAGTAAATAGTCATAATAAAACATGCATATCAACGCATACCAGCAATAATAATGCTAATAAAATAGCAATATCTCATACCTCATCGCTAACAAGATAGCGGCATACCTATCTCCGTCGCTCCATAATAATACGTAATCAGCACCCATCGCTCGAAGGCGGCCAAAATCCTGTGCTGAATATATAGCGGTACAGTGCATCGCTATAGAATCGACGGCATGATACCTCGTCATATAATAGGTGGCATGAAACCTCGCTATACACCTGAGTATGAATCATCGTCACATAATAGCGAAAAGAGGCATCGTCATCAATACATCTGGCGGAAAGAACCATCGCCAATCAATATAGCGGAATGAGGCATCGCTATCATACATCTGGCGGAAAGAACCATCGCCCATCAATATAGCGGAATGAAGCATCGCTATCATACATCTGGCGGAAAGAACCATCGCCCATCAATATAGCGGAATGAGGCATCGCTATCATACATCTGGCGGAAAGAACCATCGCCATCAATATAGCGGAATGAAGCATCGCTATCATACATCTGGCGGAAAGAACCATCGCCAATCATCATAAAAGAATGAGTCATCGTATGGGGCACCTTACCCCGTGGCACCTTACCACAATAACACCGCATGGCTACTTACCATGTGGGGCACCTTACCCCGTGGCACCTTACCACAATAACATCGCATGGCTACTTACCATGTGGGGCACCTTACCCCGTGGCACCTTACCACAATAACATCGCATGGCTACTTACCATGTGGGGCACCTTACCCCGTGGCACCTTACCACAATAACATCGCATGGCTACTTACCATGTGGGGCACCTTACCCCGTGGCACCTTACCACAATAACATCGCATGGCTACTTACCATGTGGGGCACCTTACCCCGTGGCACCTTACCACAATAACATCGTGTAAACATTATCATATAAGCATCGTATAATCATCATCATATAAACATCTTATGCACATCATCATATAAACATCTTATGCACATCATCATATAAACATCTTATGCACATCATCATATAAACATCTTATGCACATCATCATATAAACATCGTATGCACATCATCATATAAACATCGTATAAACATCATCATTATAATCTTATTCCTCATAATCATCATCATAATCATTATCATAAACATCATATCATCTTTACTTATCATAAGCATTATCATAACTTACTTATCATTATCATCGTCATAAACATCATATCATCTTTACTTATCATAAACATTATCATAACTTACTTATCATTATCATCATATAAACATCATCATTTCATCGTGAATACTCATGCAATAAAAGCATAGTTGTAGTATAAAGATGTGTGTTACCGTCCGATGCCCGTACGCCTCTTACGTACATTCCTTGCTTGAACATTACATGAACAAACGCATTAGTATATTCAATAATAATTGAGACCATACCGAAGTATTCCACTGTCGGTGGTCTACTTAGTCTGTCCTCGGACAATACGTCATATCTTTCTTTTCCCTGATTTTCTTCCAAAATCAGATTCCTTGGCACGTAGCATATAGAGTGTTAGACATCGCTATTAATGCCATCCTATCGTGTTCCACACGATTCCTGCAACCACAATGGTTAGCAATACCACTTTTCATATCATATAAGCACATAAACAATTAGTCATGTCGTATAACATTAATGCCATCATGCATAAATATGTGCTATCAATATCTTCCTAGGCCCTTAACAGCCCCAACGAGCAACCACTGCTCTGATACCACTAATGTAAGGACCCCAAGCCCTTAACCCTTGATTAGTGTATTAACCACTATGTGTGGTACATGCTTTTAATAAGATTGTTCGGGAAACTCAGATGATACTTTACCATTGAATGGCCATTACAAAATTTTCTTTAACATACAGCGTTATAAGCTCGTCTTCCTAACAATAATAGACTCATAGAACTCGCCCATTACACCACTTTTTACTTGTGGACTTTTATAAAAATTTGGGCAGAGTCTCCCCATAAATAGAGCTATCCCGAAATAAAAGTACAGCACATAACATAATTCCCGGCCAGGGAAAACATAATACTCATCAGAAAGCAGTAATACAAGTAAATTCCCAGCCAGGGAAGACACCACACATATGACATCAAAAGTGGGTTTCAACACCCACATAATACACTAATGACTCTCTTATCATTAAGCAATTCTACCTCTAATTGCATGCAACATGGAATGAAAGAGAGAGAAAGGCTCATGCCTTTACATACAACCCATATACAAGTATAATCGTGCTCACATGCGAGCATCATGAACATGTATATAATCATCATGGGTATATAGGTACTCTATACGATACCGTGCTTCATCAAGCCCTGGTACCACGATCCTGGGAGTACATCCAATCAACAGCTTGAGCTCATATCCAAAGCCATCGATGTACCTGTTCACCTGCCCCAACAGAGACAGCCCCCAACGGGGTGAGCATACCAATTCCACAATTTCATAATCATAATGACATAATACATAATTTACGAAAATGTAAATATTGTGGAATATATGTGATACTTCCTGGATGGTATCATCCTCATCATAGCGTACCCCTGTATAACCCTGTTCTCAAAACAGATAAATCATCAAATCTTGAATATGCAGTTAATCATCATATTGGTTAACCCTAGCCAGTCTCAAATCAGTAACCTTTCATAACGTCTTACTTTATTTGGCAATGATTGGTAACATTTCATAACATCATTTCATAACATCTTTTCATAACGTCGTTTCATAACATCTTTTCATAACATCTTACTTAATTTAGCAATAATTAGCAACATTTCATAACATCATTTCATAACATCGTTTCATAACATTTTTTCATAACATCGTTTCATAATATCGTTTCATAACATCTTTTCATAACATCTTTTCATAACATCTTACTTTAACTAGCAATTATTATAATTCTAGATATCGTATTGAGATTTTCTTAACTTCCGATATTGGTTAATCACTTCTCTGATTAACTACGTCTCTGTTCCTATTATTACCCATAGGGAATAAAACACAGATATCCTAGATATCTAATCAAATACCACATTTTCATTTCTTACTTCAAGGTAACTTCATACTATGGGTGTTTGCTCCGTAGCAACCACACCTCATCATTGGCTCGCTTCATAGCGGCACTGAGCATTCCACCATGTGAAACAACATATCGTAACCAAGTCCCGATACCATCATAGTAAAACATATCATATATCTTAAATCATGCATCATACTTGTAAAACATCATTTAAACTATGCTCGTACGCTAAACGTACCTTAAATCCTCGAAGTCCGAGCCAAACCTTGCTCGAGTTCCATGCCCCGAGAGACGATGTGCTAAAACGATAAATAATTCACAATTATTTACGAACATGTAACCCATGCTCAAGCACATTCATAACCTTCAAAATATTGTCAACACTCGACAATAAATCATTTAAAAGACCCGGGGCAGGGTACATGCAGGGAGGGAAAATGAATGCGACATATCGAAAAATTGCCCAAGAACACCTTCAATAATTCGAACCCTAGCATCACAATTCGAACCCAACCAAGCGTCATAAATCATTTAAAACATGAAATGAACGATCCTTAACATGAATCATCAACCCATAGTCAAAATCCCCAAATTCGAAATCAACCCTCACCAATTAGGGCAAAATCGAACCACAACATCTTAATTCAATCCCACTTAAGCATCATAATTCATTTAAACATGAATAAATCGAATCCTAACAAGAATTATCATCCTCATGCCAACAATCCCCAAAATCGAACATAAATCCCCCACACATCATGAAATTCGAACCAACCTCTACAAATTCGAACTCAATCCTCAAAATTCGAACATAATAATTCACAATAGGTAGGGAAAATACATCATAAGCATGGAAAAGGGGTAAGGAACGTTACCCAACGAAATCGGAAGCAAAATCGGACGAAATCCGATGAACCCTAGAAATTGGGGATCGCCGCTCTTTCTCAAAATTCGACCTCAAATCGCGATGAAACTTTCAATTGCCGGAGGGGAAATGAGCGCCTGGACGAGACGAAGCCGTGGGTAGGTCGGACGCGCCGATCGGCGGCGGGACGGCGGCGGCCGAAGCGCTTTTGCGCGCGGGCAGGGGCTGGCAGCGGGAGAGGGTCGCGGGAGAGGAGAGAGGAAATGGAGGGGTTGAAATGAAATTTCCTTTAAAATTTTGGGTTCAATTGGTATTTATAGCAAAAATACCCCTAAAAATTAATAACCCCACAAATACATCGTGATTCCTTAAAAATCATCTGTTTTCAAAAACTCTCTCTCTAACTCCAAAACCCTCTACCGGTGCTCACATAGCACCCGAGATTCCGAGACACATCAAAAACCCAACTCTTAGGTTTTACACCGTAATGTGAATACAATTTCAACCTCTGGATCCAACGATCCCAACTACCCAAATAAAAGAGCCCAGAAGGCCCAACACCTCGATTAAACTCCAAATCGTCCCGTAAAACCACTTTAGGGATTATTAACACTACAGGATTAACACCTATAATCCCTGGTCATCACAGTACCCTGCCGGAGCCGATGTACCCTGCTCCATCGTCAAAGCATAAACCTGCCCCTGAGGTGGCCCCATGGGATGACCTCCATACTGCCTCGGTGCAAAAGGTGGTCTGTGCTGTGCTACTCTGTCTGCAGGCCTCTCCGCAGAGTTCTGTTGTCTTCCCCTGTTGGGACACTGTCGAGCAAAGTGTCCTTTGTCGCCACAAACATAACATCCTACACAGTCTTTCGCCAAATGTGGTTGCCCACAAAGAGTGCACTGGACCTTCCCGAATCTGTCTCCCTGAGACTGCCCTCTTCCAGATGGGGCATCGTTCCTACAACTTCCTTTCCATCGATTCTCGGGCTTCTTACCACTGAATCTCGACGCTGAAGTGTTCCCCCTAGGCTTAAACTGATCACCCCTGGGCTTCAAATTGTCAGAAGTAGATATCTGAGGTGGTGCTGGAGGTGGTACGGTATCAGGGTATGCACCAACTCCCAGTTCAGCTAGCTCAGCCCGTGAAAGGGCGTCATCAAAACAAGCAGGGCCATAAGTGATCACCCTGTCATACAGTTCAGGCCTCAAGCCCTTCATGAAGTTCCTCATCTTTGCTTGAGTACTTGCGGCGATGTGGGGTACATATCTGAGCAAAGAACAGTAGTGAAGAGCATAATCCGACACAGGCAGGTTACCTTGCTTAAGATTAGTAAATTCATCATCTTTAGCCTGTCGTGCAGCCGTTGAAAAGTAGCGGGTCAGAAAGCGAGTTCTGAACTGCTTCCAAGTTATTTCCTGACCTTGAGCCTCTTGCTCTATCACCGTGGTCTTCCACCACATCAGCGCCTTCTTGGCCAATTGGAACTCCGCTAGCCTTATCCAGGTTGTCTTAGCACAAGGGGCTGCCACAAATATTTGCTCGATCCTCTCTAACCACTCCTCAGCCTATTCCCCTGTCTCAGTTCCCTCGAACATTGGGGGTCGGTATGTCAGGAACTGAGCCAAACTTAGCTCCCCGGGTAGTAACTGTTGCTCAGAAGGTTCCTCGCCCAAGGCTGGCGGTGGTAGGGGATTGGTACGCCCAGCACTTGCATTCACACTCACCGCGTCTCCTATGTCAATATTTGCTGCCATACTGCAAGACAAGGGTTAACAACAATACCCAAAAGCAGTTCATATAATACATCGTTAGAGAAACAAAACATGTTAGTATAACATCATATACTTCATATGCGATACATGCACAAAACATGTTTAAAAAGAAGCACCTAGTCAACTTATTGCTAAGGCTACCCTTCACTCATTCCCGGGTTATCTAACCACTGCTCTGATACCACTAATGTAGGGTCTTCTTACCTTAACATCATATTAATAACGTATTATGAACTAAACATGCATTAATGACATCTTAGGGTTCCGGTTGTAGTTTTGAGCTAATAAGATTATAGGCCAAAATGAAATTTCAAAACTTAATTAATTACATTCTCAAATGAATGTTAAAGCGATAGAATTATACTACTCCTAGAGTAGAGACTATCCAAAAATCTTGTATCCTAATTTCTTTCATGCTCCTCATAGCTCACTGTCTCAACCCGACCCTGAGCCTCCTTCATACCAAAAGCGTACCTACAGGGATAACACATCATGAGCATATACATCCTTACTTAACATCATAAAGAAATAACAGTAAATGCATGAAGTCTTAGTTAAGTAAACTTGCTAGTTATTTGTTAACTTCTCTTTTTTTTTCCCTGATTCACATTCATGCATATGGGCATCTTACCCTATCGTATGGCATCTTACCATATCATAAACATCGTATGGCATCTTACCATATGGGCATCTTACCATATCGCATGACATCTTACCATATGGGCATCTTACACTTTCGTCTGGCATCTTACCATATGGGCATCTTACCCTTTCGTATGGCATCTTACCATATCATAAACATCGTATGGCATCTTACCATATGGGCATCTTACCCTATCGTATGGCATCTTACCATATCATAAACATCGTATGGCATCTTACCATATGGGCATCTTACCCTATCGTATGGCATCTTACCATATCATAAACGTCATCATCATAAACTTACTTATCATAATCATCATCATAAACATCATATCATCTTTACTCATCATAAACATCATCATCATATATACTTATGTAATCATAGCATAGTCTTAATGTAGGAGTGTGTTTTACCATCCGATGCCCGTACGCTTCTTACGTACCTTAATTCCAAAAGTGGAGAAATTGGAGAACTTTATCTCCTTGATGTCGTTGGTACCTGGGATGGTTCTACACAACCATACAAATCAATATTAGAAGCTAAATAATAGCCAAATACCAAAAATTCATCAAAATTCATAATTTTCCAATTTTTAAACAGTGGCGATCGATCGCTTAAAACATGGCGATCGATCGCCTGACTGTTCACTTCTCGGCGATCGATCGCTTCATTTGAGGCGATCGATCGCCTGCTGAGTAAATCGCCACTGGCCATCGGCGATCAATCGCCTCATATATGGCGATCGATCGCCACCTGCTGGTGCGCGATTTTTCACCATTTTTGAGCATTTTTCAAGCTCCATCCTCATACCCTACAAATCGAAACTTTCCTACAACATCAACATCATCAAAACTCATTAAAACCCACATAAAACACTTCATAAATCATACCCCAACAACATACAACACATACTCAAAACAAACCCACATAAATCACTTCAAAATCATCCCATTTCAAAACCAAACATCATAAAAACTTTAGGAAGGGTTCCATACCTCTTGAAGACTCCAAATCTTAACAAAAATCACACAAACAAAAGTTTTGTGGAGCTTTCCTTCTCCTTCCTTGGTGAATTTCGAAAATGGGGAATGGGTAGGGTTTTGAGAGTGAATTGGGGGTTTTGGAGGGGAAAGGGTAAAGTGAATAAGGTGTAGTGGGGTAAAGGGGTATAGTGGGGGGTATATGGGTTAATAAAATTGTATCCCATCAATTAGCATGATGTATAAAATACCCCAACATGGTATTTTAAAAGCATTTTACAAAAAATGCAACAAACTTCCTCTAACTTCATATCTTACTCATAATTAACAGTCAATACAAATAATTCATGTTAACACCCCATCTCCCAACATGCATAATATGCACCCGCAACTCCGGGTCACGCCTATCATGTGACTAAGCATTTCAACATGATAATTAATTTCAACACATAAATCATTTATCAACATAATTCATCATATAAACATAATTAATGCCCAAATTGCAATTAATTAATTTTGGGGCATCACAGGAATAACTTCGTTTCGTAGTCTGCGATCTGCCCGATCCAGAATCCTGATACGCCGCTCCACATAGGAAACATCGGACTCTATCTGAACCTCAGAAGGTTGCAACACATGAGAAGGATCTGGCTCGTACTTCCGCAACATAGACACATGAAACACATGTTGGTGTCTTTTTATTAAAGCAGAATCTGAAAATATTTGATGTTGCATGCAGTAGATTGTTCTGTATTTTCGATTTTTTTAACTTCCGAATATGACTTGGAGCCTCAAATTAAAGTTGTAGATTTTTCACTTTTATGCAATTTAAAAAAACGAAGCATGCAATTTGGGTCTCGGAAATAAAAGTTATGTCAATTTTACTTTCAGTGCTCATTTTTGACTGTGCATGTCCATGCATGTCACATGCAGACTGTAATTCGACTTTCTGGGCATATTATCTTGGTAATTTTATTTCGGTCTTCAAATAAAACTTGTAGATATTTTCATTCTCCTGAGTTGAAAAAAAAAAAGAGGACTCAATTTGGACTTAATTTCGAGCAGTTATGAATTTTATACTTAAGTGCATAATCTATATCCTGCATGTGGACGAAAATCCCATGCAGTGTGTTATCCGAGTTCCTGAGCATTTGTGGCTAGGAATTCCGGCAAATGTCCAGAAATAAGTATTTTAGTACTTTGAGTTGGCTTTCATTTGCCACTAGAATCACCTAATTTGAAGTTAAAATGAAAACGATATGGCGATTTTACTAAAACTGATCGAGCTGAAAAATAGAATTTCAAAAGATACGTTTTTAGTGTTTTTACTACATTTAAATGGAGGAATTAGCTCGACATCATTACAGAAGAAAATGAATTTCTTTGAGTTCTTGAACTTTGAGAACTGGATTTGGGTCATTTGGACATCATATAATTTAATATGAATTTTGAACGAAAATTGGTCAGTCTGAATTTTGAAGGAAAATCAGTAGGAACCATCCTTAAAACTTATTGTAGCTATTGTGCCTACTTAAGCACTTAGTGATAATTTTTAGTATATATGACCATGTTAATAGATTCCGGGGTTGATCTGAGAAGTCTCGGTGGATTAGCTTGGGTCGAGGTACGTTGAAATGAGTTGTATCATTACGTCTGGCAAAGGAGTGTAATGATACTACTGTATGACCTGTTATGCCATTACTTGATTTATATGATTTAATTGTCACTATATGATTCTTATGTGACTATATGACATGATGAATGTCTTGGATTACATGATATGTGAAATTACCTTATTTTGTATATACTTTTACATGAGATTGCATGATATATTGAGTTGCATATGTCATTTGATGCATAAATGATTCATGGGCATATCATATTGATCTATCATTTCTTTGATATCCATGATTATGACTGAGTTGATTCACTCTGAGTGTCGGGGACGACGAGCACGGTGATGACAGGAAGTATAGGTAACGACTGTAGTCACGCGCGTGTCACCGGACCTAGAAACGAGGGATGGACGAACACAGCACATAGGATGAGTCTCCTAGCGCAATGTCCGTGTGTTGTCACCCTCTGCTGGAGCTGACGTTATTTGATGATACCTTCCTTTGGACTCCGATTTTGGTATCTTGATATTCGATTCCTTGTACCCATTCATAAATCGCATTCATACATGGTATGCATTGCATGATACTTTGTCATTTGACATGATTTATTTATTTCTCATACTGAGGTACTGACCCCCTTTGTGGGGGCTGTCATGTCTTTTGTTGTTCGGACATGATAGGCTTTACAGGAGGACATGGTGACGATGCTTACAACGACGCGTCGATAGATTATCGAGCTCCATGATGACGAGCTCAGGTTATGTATGGTTTCTTATTCCCAGTAATAATATTATGTCATTTTTAAACAAAATAATTTACTGGGGTATGCCCCGTGTATGTTGTACTTGGGATATGATATTTTCGAGACTATGTGATAATGTTGGTAAATGTTTGCTCTACTATTTGCAAATGAAAGGCCTAAATGGAATTATATATATATTTTGATATCAATATATTTGTATCACTTAAAAACGAAAAAAATTTAGGGCCATTTAACAAGACATTTGAAATAAATCTTCCGCAGTTTACATAAATAATCATTGTGTGCTAATTAAACACTTGATTAGGAACGGGTCCTCACATTATGGTATCAGAGCCAGGTATCTGGGATATGCTCGAATTAGAGTTAGGACACAAATGAATTGTTTGTGCATGTGTCTGACTATGTGATTTTATATGCTCTTGCCTGCTACGTTTACATGTTCGATAATGAGATTTTATACATGTAACAGATTACTAAGCAGGGACAGTTAGATGTCATATATCTGAGTATTTTAATATGCTGAGTTGCATAATCTAGAGAATTTGAATGCTGAGTTGCATATATTCTAGAGAATTTGAGAATTTTATTTGTTAGCACTGATAGTTGCTGACCGGATGATGATGTAGAATAGTGATGAGAACATCTCTGACTTGAGATTGTATATGATGTTTTGATTTTATGATGAACAGTTAGTGTTTTGACAGGTAGCAGCGATACAGACTTTAAGAGCCATCTATTTTACCTGTAGGCACTGTAAACTGTTAATTGAATTATAATATTGTGATAATTATTGAGACTTTTATTTATCACTTTGGGATTTAATCCTTGTGATTAGTGGGATGAAACTAGACCTAATTAAACCGTTTTGTGTCGATTGACATCAGGAATTTAAGTCTGAAAGACCAAGGTTATACGTATGAGTTTACGTCAAAACCTGTGTACGACAAGATGAGAATTTAGAACTTGAGAATATTGGAATTAACGATTTTTCAATTGAAGGATCGAGTATAGTTGTTGTGAGAAACAACGAGAATTGGTTTGACTGAGGACTTGGATTTGGGGACTGTCATAATTTAGTTCCAGTCTATGTGTCCGAACTATGAATAAAAACTACAATATGAACTCTTTTAGATGAGAATATCTAGAGTAATGGTAATGATGGAAGACCAGTTTTCCTCTTTTGTTACGGGAAAAGATGTTTACGAGAAGATGGAAAATGATATTGATTATCGTGGACTTGAGAAATGAAAATATCTGTTTAATCTCAATAAATATTCACTAGTGAAGAGATTAGATATCGACTAAAGAATAAGACACCGATGTGGTGCGAAGTAGTTAAAACTGGATTAAAGATTAATGAAGTTACTATCATTGGGATAATCCAAGTAGTCCTAGAAATGTTTCAGAAGTATCACTCCAATTTATCCAGCTCTTGTAGTTCTGGAGGTACTATGAGATTGTAGAATACCAAATCTTTTCGAGGTCATTATGGATGTAAATATCTACTGATCCATTTGAAAGAATAATAGGAACTGATATTGATGGATGGTGGTCAGTCAGAGCATGTGCGTTACGTGTTCAGGAACAGATGCAACCATAACAACAAATACCCTGAGCTAGGGGTAGATATCAGAGTGGTTATTCTTTTCGACCACTCAGTTCCAGCAACAGTTAATTACCTGCAGACTAGAGAGTATACATTGACAGAGGATAAGATTAGAGATGCTTTAGGAGTAGTGATCGCAGATACATGTTGTGTATTTGATCACACTGCACGAGTTTGATTTGAGACAAAAGCATTATTTTCAAACATTGCATCAAATGTCCATTGATAGTGATGATTTGGAAAAGAAACCTGTAAGGACCCCCGTGCCCTTAACCCGTTATTAGTGTATTAATCCATACCATTAGTGCATATAATCATACTATCATGGGGAAAAAGCCATATGCAAGTGTAACACCATATACTATCCAGAAAATTTCTTGCATTTAATCCACACAATATTCAATTTTCCCAACCAAGATCACTTACATAGCATGCACCCTTATAATACACTAACATGCTCTCAGTCCATTTAGCAATTCCATATTTAATTGCATGCAACAATGAATGAAGAGAGAAAAGCCATAGCCCATTTATACATTACATATACACGTAAAGACGTACTCACATGAGAGTACCCAATTAATAAGCGTGTATCTAATGTATAAAATACTCTACCAGATACCGTTTCTGGTACTTCAATCCTGGAAGCACCTCTCAAGCACAACTCGATCTCAACTCTGGATCTATGTACTTATCCAACCAGCTCTGGTACCTCGATCCTGGAAGTACCTCTAATCAACAGTCCGAGCTCAACTCCAAAGCTGCTGCTACACCTGTATCACCCACCCCAACAGAGACAGCCCCCACACGGGGTGAGCATATCAATACCACCAATCCAATAATCATAATATTACAATTCATAATTTACAGAATGTAAATGCCATGAATTTAAATGATACTCCCTGGATGGTAACATCCTCATCCGGGATCCCCTGTACTGTCCATGTTCTCAAAATAACCAAACCATTAAATTCTCATAAGCCAGTTGATCATCTCATTGATCAACTAAAACCATTCCTGCCATACAGTTCCACAACTAAATATGATTAAATCATCCAATGGAGCATTACAGATATCGCATGTAACTAGCCAATGATTCCATTTTTTTTTTTATGTTTCATAGCTTGCTCTACCATAGCGGCATTTTAATCCCACGCACGCTCAACAATAGCGGCATCTAACCCCACGCACGCTCAACAATAGCGGCGTCATAACCGATGGTCGCTCAACGGCGACAACATCCCAAATCATTGATCGCTCAATAGCGGCACCGTATGGTTCCCAATGTATGTCCATTTAACACAATTACCATCTACCATGCATATCACTGTCCATTTATAGCAAGTACCATATACCATGCATTTCAATATCCATTTATTGCAACCACCGCTTACCATGCATTTCAATGTCCACTTATTGCAATTACCACATACCATGCATTTTACAGTTGCGACATTATAATAGGCTATGCTCGTACGTTATACATACCTTATAATTTCGTAGTTCAAGTCCAATCCTTCCTGAGTTCCACGTCCGATGAGTTATGTGCTAACACACAAATAACTCTCAATTAAACATAGGCATCCAATCACGTGCCCAAGCACGTTCACAATTTCCAAACCTATCGTCCACCCATGACGATTACCAAAATAAAATCCCCCCGGCTAAGCATGCATAATACCCAAAATATTCCATTTTACAAGTTTAAAAGATAGCCAAAAGTCCAACCGAGAATTCCATTTCAATAAACTTTGGCTCCAACCAATCCATTTTAAAAGCATAGCATTCCCATTGGAATGTAGACCTTGCCCCGGAAACGGCCCCTTTAAACCTCGGTTCCAAAATCCCGACATTTTCCAAAATTTTGAAAAAAACACTGCACTTCGGGCCGCGATCGATCGCCGCTTCTGTCGCGATCGATCGCGCGCACCCGCTGCCAAACAGAATGATCTCGCGATCGATCATGCGTCTCCGCGATCGATCGCTAATCGCCTCGCGATCGATCGCCGAGACTTGGCGATCGATCGGCAGCACTGTACATCGTCTCCAATTTTCAGCTGCTCATCGCGATCGATCGGCCCTCCTCGGCGATCGATCGCGACCTGCGATTTTTCGAGAAATTTTAGCTTCCATGGTGTTTTTGACACCCAAACTCAAAACCAACACCCCTAACTTCCTCAACACAACCAATACACCATTTGTAACCAATAAAAACACTAAAAACTCAACTTTGGATTTTTATTAAAAACCCCCAATTACCAAACCCAACAAAATACTCAACCATTTAGCAGAAAACTATAATCAAATCGAAGCTAAAGGTGAGGAGAAGAAGATTATCAGCCTTTCTTCAAGAAATCGGGCTCCCATGACGAGCCCCCAACGATTTTGCTTCCAAGAGGAGAAGAGGGGAGGGTTTGGGGTGAGAGAGGCGTGAGGGGATGTGATATCCCCGAAAGGATTATGTGTAAACATGCTTTGATGTACTAATTTTATTATGTGTTAAAGGCATGATTTAATTTGGGGTTTATGGGTTATGCTTTATGTGGTAAATGCATGTAATTAAGTTGGGGAATTAATGTATCTGGTTGGTGTTATATTTATTTTGAAGATGTGGTTTAGGAGGCATGTTAGGTATTTTTGAATGATGTATTGATGGGGTAAAATTATAAAATATCAAAGAGGGATGTTTTAATACATCGTACGAAATACCGGGACACAATTAAACACCACTTAACCACCCCACAAGCAACCCACCCCCCACCCCACCCCCCCTGTCAGCATTAACCCATGCCCTTATCCCCTGAATCCAGCAGGATGTTGGGCAATCATCCACTTTGCCATTATTCATTCCTCTTGCTCCTTCTCGTTTTTCTCTCCCCTTTTCTGGAAAAAGCCTTTCCAACATTTCATCTGAGTATAGGAGAAGAAATCCAACGTTTTTGTTGAAAGAAGTTTATCAAAAATCGAGGAGCAAAAGTGGTGAGGAATCATATTTTTCCCAGTTTTCAGATTTTAAGCATGTATGTTCATTATAGCAGATTTGGCATGCTACTTTAAGGTTCGATGAAATATTGTTTTGAGTGCTTGCATATACGTTTTATGAAGCCCCTAGCATGTTTGGTTAAGCAACTTACATGCTTTATGTGTTAGATTTTCGTTTGTGAAAAGTATTCCTCGAAAATCTGGGTAAAGGAAGTGCCCTGTTTTAAGTTGAGTAGGGGTTTATCATGAGGTTATGAAGCATGCTAGCTTAGGTTTCTTTAAACCTTCGAATTACGGGCTTGCATGGTGTTGTTATGAAGCTCCCAGTACTTTTCCCGGAGCATTTTGCGTGTGATATGTGAAGGATTCAATCTTGTGAAATGTAGTGTTCGAAAAATCTGGGTAGATTAAATGCCCTGTTTTTCTGGAAAAGGTTGAATGGGAGTGAACTTTATGAAGGTGTTATTATGCATGTTAGCTAGGTTTTGCTCAAACCATTGATGTGGTTACGTGGATAGAAGTTTTGTGATGTTCCTAGCATAATTCCTCGAGCATGTTTTATGTTATATGTTGTAGTTTTAATAGCATGAAATGAGGTGCTCGACAATTCTGGAAAATCGCATTTTTGCAGGGGAGCTCGATCGATCGGTGGTGATTTTCGATCGATCGGGCGAGGCAGAAAGTTTTAAACAAAAGGGGTCGATCGATCGGTGGTTTTCTCGATCGATCGCCTAAAGTCCTCGATCGATCGGTGGGGTCTTTTCGATCGATCGGTCGAGGCAGAAGTATGAAAAATGTGATTTTGATTTATTATGTCAAGTTTATGATATTGAATCATAATGAGGTGCCTAATATTGTGTTATGTGGTTATGTAGAACCATCGCAGGTACCAGCACAGTCGAGGAGATAAAGTCGGTTGACTCCGCTATCTTTTGAAAGGTACGTAAGCAACGTACGGGCATCCCAACGGTAACATGTATTCGTGTTTATTTATTTAACACAAGGTAAAGTAAAGTATGCATAAGATAGTGCATTATGATATGATACATGTTGACATGCATTGTTTTTGCATATGAATGCTGTGGAATATAAGAGGTGTGTTCCACGAGAGGAATATAAGAGATGTATTCCACGAGTCAAGGTTATCCCAGTGAGGATTTTAATGCTTACACTATAATTCCGCTGAAAATGTGGAGCGAGAGGTAGAGAATCGTTCGCACATGGAGGCGTGAATTTCCATAAGAAGTGAGGAAGAATACCGCTTACGTGGAGTTCCATAAGAAGCGAGGAAGAATTTCGCTTACGTGAAAAAGTAAGAAGCATTGCAATACACTAATGATAAAATGACTCAAGATTGAAGTAAGTGTTGGAATCGAAGAGGGGGGGTGAATGAGATTCCTTGGCTACTTTAGCGTTTTAAAATGAGTTTGTAAAAATAAAATATTTTGCGCTTGCGGAAGCCTTTAGTCAATCGATAAATGCAAAGAATAAAATAAATAAATGCGTAAAGGAAATAAAGCAATAAATAACAAAAGGATTTGTTATAGAAGTTCAGCGATGAATCGCCTACGTCTCCTCTTCCCGGTTAGATAACCTCCAACCGAGGTTCCACTAGAACAATTGGTCTTGGCCTTGAGGCCTCCAAGTTAGCCACACAACAACTCTTCCCGAGTTTACAACGCTTTTCCCGAGCACACTACTCTTCCCGAGTACAAGCTCTTCCCGAGCATAATACTCTTCCCGAGTATACAAAGCTCTTCCCGAGCTACCAACACTCTTCACGAGTCTTCTTGGCCTTAAGGGCTCCAAGGATAGCAACACACTTGCACCAACTAGACTTGTTGATAACTTTACAATTCTCCAACTTGCTTTGGTGTTGGAGGACCTTTACAATAAACCAACACACACCTTCACGGTGTACCAACACGAAGTGAACAAGACTCACACACAATAAAAGAATTACAAGCTCCAATACAATAACAATGTATGGAGATTGCAAAGCTTAAATCAAATAACAATTATCAATACTTTGGTATAAGTTGTAGGCTTGTTCCTTAGCTTCAAAATGCTCCAAAGCATCCATATTTATAGTGTAGAATGCCTCCAAGGCTCCTACTAGCCGTTGCTACTCATAAGGCTGAAATCACTCCAAGATCCCTCGGACATCGCCTCAGGCGATCACCATCGCCGCGCCCCAACGGTCACCAAAAATCACGCATCGCCTCAGGCGATCGCTGGATCGCCTCAGGCGATCAGCAGCAAAAATCAAGGCCGTAGCCTCAGCATGTCCAATTCTGTCATCGCCTCAAACGAACTTCAGATCGCCTCAGGCGTTCCTGCCATCGCCTCGGGCGTTCAGCCCATCACCTCGGACAATCTCCCTGCGCGCATGCCCGCGCCAAGCCTCGGCGTCGCTCCAGTCGATGTGCGGGGCGAAGTGCCAGAAGGTTGCCATCGCCTCAGGCGTTGTTCACCATCGCCTCAGGCGATCTTCCTCGCATGCTCGCCTAGCCATCGCCTCTGTCGATGTGCGTGGCGATGCCTGGCCTGGCACCCATCGCCTGGGGCGATGATCACCATCGCCTAGGGCGATCTAGGCCAGAATATGCACACTTGATTTTCTTCAATCCAAACCACTTTTCATCACTTAATCTGCACACTAAGTAGATGAATTAGTATAACAGACACAAGTTTTGTTGATCATCAAAACTCAAAGATTGACCGGGGATAATTTAACGCATTAAACGCAACCATGCGTTTAAGGCTCAACAATCTCCCCCTTTTTGATGATCACAAAACTTGATAAACTTGAATAAGTAATATGCATGAAATGTGAGTAAAAATAACTCCCCCTTAACAATTGCATAACACATACAAGTTATCAAGTAAATCATTAAACAATTAACTCTCCCCCTCAAACCATGCATACATAAGCTCTCCCCCTTAAACTATGCATTTATTAAGGTTCAAGTTTATCACAAAATTCTCCCCCTTTTTGTGATAATCAAAAAGCATAAAATTTAAATAAGCATTACTCAAATAAGTTGACACATAGCCATATTTTAACAATTTTACACATGGTCCTCACCAAGCATGTAATAGTCATTAGATTAAATCAATTAGAGGGAAACACATGCGTTTAAGGCACTCAACAATAAATCCTAAAAGTTGCAATGTGTGCATATGTTCATGCATTCATGCCAAAAGCAAAATACTAAAAATATCAAAGCTTTATAACAAATCATATACTTGCACATTTTCACATAGCATATTCAAATTTGAATGCAAAGCATATCAAGCTACTTACTATAAAAAAGATAAGCATACATCATGCATTTGAACAATTATGCTAAGGGGTTTAAGCATTTTACTCCAATGAATATTGAGCTTCAATATTTATTGATCACAATTAATTTGTGCCAATGAATTTTGAAATTGCTCTATTAACATGTAAAAAAAATTTACCCTCAATGACAAGAGTTCGTTCTTATCATAGGTCCAACGCCTCGAGCCTCTTCTATAGTTGTGAATAATACAAACTCCTCCTTTGAGTTGCTTGACCCTTCATCCTTCATTCCATTCTTGTCCCTACAAGACAAATTTACAATTGGAGGAACTTTGGTACCCATTTGAGTTTTGGGTCCTAGGGGGTTAACTTTCAATGGCACTTTTGGAATCCATTTCCACCTCTTATTAGGTTGGTATTGGATTCTAGCAAACCTACACTTATTTTTAGTGTGGCCATTTTTGCAACAATAATTACAAGTAGGAGAATCATGCTTTGCATTGGCCAACAAGCTAGAAAAAGTTTTTGATTTGCTTGAAAAACCTAACCCGGCTTTGTCAAAACTACAACGTTGCAAGCCAAGCAATTCATTCATCTTTTTATTACTTTCACTAAATTTGCAAAATGATATCTTTAAAGAATTTAATTCATTTTTCAATGAATTATTTTCTTCATCTTTCTTAGCAATCTCAAGTTTGAGTAATTTGTTACTCATCTTGGTTTTGCCAAGAGCATCAATAAGATCATTATAAGACTCTAAAAGTTCATCAAATGAAGGTACCTCATTGTCACTTTCATCTCCTTCATCTCCAAGAGCCATTAGACATAGATTGGTGGCTTCTTCTTCATCGGAGTCGCTATCACTCCATGTGGCTATAAACGCCTTCTTCTTCCATTTGTCCTCATTCTTCTTCCTAGGGCATTTGTTAGCATAATGACCTTTATCATTACAATTATAACAAGTTACCTCATATATTGATTCATTTTTGGTTGCATTTGAGGTCTTTGACTTGCTATGTTTGGTGAAGAGCTTCTTGAACTTCTTTGTGAATAGGATCATCTCCTCATCATCATCATCTTCTTCATCATCGGAGTGGTCTTTCCTTCCAACCAAGGCAATCCCATTTTTCTTGGATCTATCCTCCTCCTTTACTTCTCTCCTTGTGGCAACTTCAAGCTCATGAGTCACCAATGTGCCATGGAGCTCATCAAGATCATAAGATGCGTTCTCCCCTTTGTTGGACTCGATGATGGCCGTCCTCTTGGCATCCCATTCTTTAGGTAAGGCTCTTAGTGCTCTCCTCCATATTTGCTTTGGAGGATACTTCTCTCCAAGTTGAGCAAGCTCGTTGATAATTTGGGTGAGCCTCCTAAACATGGAATCCACATCTTCTCCGGAATCCATCTCAAATCTCTCATATTTGAGTTGAAGGAGGTCTATCTTTGTCTCCTTCACTTGGTTGGTTCCTTCATGACAAATTTTCAATTTGTCCCATATCTCCTTAGCGGTTGAGCACATTGAAATCCGGTTGTACTCCTTCATATCTAAAGCACAATGCAAAATATTAATCGCTTTAGCATTTTGAGATATTAACATCATATCCGCTTTTGTGAAGTCGTCCATTTCTTTAGGAACACTAATTCCCCCAACATCCTTTAAAGGAGTATGTGGACCTTTCACAATGATTTTCCATAGATCATAATCTACGGATTGGATATATAGGGAAATTCTATTTTTCCAATACCCGTAGTTATCACCCGTGAAAAGCGGAGGGCGATTCGTCGATTGACCTTGAGCAAACTCATTTGCTAGATTAGCCATAAAAAAGATTTGATTTAAAAACAAAAATCAAATGGCTCTGATACCACTTGTTGGAATCGAAGAGGGGGGGTGAATGAGATTCCTTGGCTACTTTAGCGTTTTAAAATGAGTTTGTAAAAATAAAATATTTTGCGCTTGCGGAAGCCTTTAGTCAATCGATAAATGCAAAGAATAAAATAAATAAATGCGTAAAGGAAATAAAGCAATAAATAACAAAAGGATTTGTTATAGAAGTTCGGCGATGAATCGCCTACGTCTCCTCTTCCCAGTTAGATAACCTCCAACCGAGGTTCCACTAGAACAATTGGTCTTGGCCTTGAGGCCTCCAAGTTAGCCACACAACAACTCTTCCCGAGTTTACAACGCTCTTCCCGAGCACACTACTCTTCCCGAGTACACAAGCTCTTCCCGAGCACAATACTCTTCCCGAGTATACAAAGCTCTTCCCGAGCTACCAACACTCTTCACGAGTCTTCTTGGCCTTAAAGGCTCCAAGGATAGCCACACACTTGCACCAACTAGACTTGTTGATGACTTTACAATTCTCCAACTTGCTTTGGTGTTGGAGGACCTTTACAATAAACCAACACACACCTTCACGGTGTACCAACACGAAGTGAACAAGACTCACACACAATAAAAGAATTACAAGCTCCAATACAATAACAATGTATGGAGATTGCAAAGCTTAAATCAAATAATAATTATCAAGACTTTGGTATAAGTTGTAGGCTTGTTCCTTAGCTTCAAAATGCTCCAAAGCATCCATATTTATAGTGTAGAAGGCCTCCAGGGCTCCTACTAGCCATTGCTACTCATAAGGCTGAAATCACTCCAAGATCGCCTCGGACATCGCCTCAGGCGATCACCATTGCCGCGCCCCAACGGTCACCAAAAATCACGCATCGCCTCAGGCGATCGCTGGATCGCCTCAGGCAATCAGCAGCAAAAATCAAGGCCGTAGCCTCAGCATGTCCAATTCTGTCATCGCCTCAAACGAACTTCAGATCGCCTCAGGCGTTCCTGCCATCGCCTCGGGCGTTCAGCCCATCGCCTCGGACGATCTCCCTGCGCGCATGCCCGCGCCAAGCCTCGGCGTCGCTCCAGTCGATGTGCGGGGCGAAGTGCCAGAAGTTTGCCATCGCCTCAGGCGTTGCTCACCATCGCCTCAGGCGATCTCCTCGCATGCTCGCCTAGCCATCGCCTCTGTAAATGTGCGTGGCGATGCCTGGCCTGGCACCCATCGCCTGGGGCGATGATCACCATCGCCTGGGGCGATCCAGGCCAGAATATGCAAACTTGATTTTCTTCAATCCAAACCACTTTTCATCACTTAATCTGCACACTAAGTAGATGCATTAGTATAACAGACACAAGTTTTGTTGATCATCAAAACTCAAAGATTGACCGGGGATAATTTAACGCATTAAACGCAACCATGCGTTTAAGGCTCAACAGTAAGGATTTAAGAAGTAAAGATATGTCATGACATTTATATAAGGAAGCCATAATATCATATAATGTTTTTATCATGAGTTATGGTACAGGGACAACTAATGGGCGTTTTAAATGCATTGGAAATACAGGAAGTATTTTATGACTATGATTATGCATTTATGCTTTACATTCATATTATGTTTGATATGAATTACGATATGCTCATGTGATGGGGGTTGTCCTTGTAGGTGCTTTTGCTAAGGAGAACCAGGGTCAGGTTGATAAGCCGAGCTGTAAGGAGTGCTACAAGATAGCAAGATAAAGACTTATTTTGTATAGTTCCTACTAGGAGTACAGTAGAAGTAGCCTTACCCAAATTTGTTAAAGAATGTAACAAATTTCTTTTGGCATGTCATATATACATGTAAACCTTAAGCTCAATTGTTAACACGACTTACAACTCTGATTAGGTTTGATTAGTTCTCTTAATTGCACCTTATTGTATGTTTGAGATAACGGGGTCTCACATTTAGTGGTATCACAGCAGTGGTTAGATAACCAGGGAACGAGTAAAAGGTAGCCTTTAGAAACAAGTTGGCTAGGTATTCATTGGTAGGCATGTTTATGCATGTGGTGCATATTTTTGTATAAGTTGTTATACTAACATGCTTTTGAATATGATTACTCTTGTTATCTAACGACTTATATTATGAACTGCTTTTGGTATTGTTGTTAACCCTTGTGTTACAGCATGGCGGCTATTAACCCGGAGAACCTCAATGAAGAGGTAGGGGATATGGGCAGTATGAATGCTAGTCTTGCTCAGATGAATCTTTTACCGCCACCTGCTGTGGGCGTGGAGCCCAGTACACAGATGTTATTACCAGGGGAGCTCAGCTTGACACAGTTTCTGAACTTCCATCCACCTATATTTGAGGGGATTGAGTCTGGTGAAGCAGCCGAAGAGTGGCTGGAGCGGATAGAGCAGATACTTATGACAGCGCCCTGTGCACGTACCGCATGGCTGAGGTTGGCTGAGTTTCAGATGGCGAAGAAGCCTTCTGTGTGGTGGAAGACCACTGTGATGGAGCTGAGAGCTCAAGGTGTGGCAGTTGACTGGACTGTATTCAGGACCCGGTTCCTTAACCGGTATTTTTCTGCAGCTTCCAGACAATTAAAGGAAGATGAGTTCAATAATTTAAAGCAGGGCAGCCTGTCAGTGTCAGACTATGCTATGCAGTATTCCTCATTATTGAGGTATGTACCTCATGTCGCTGTGAGCAGTCATGCCAAGATGAGAAACTTTCTGAAGGGACTGAGACTAGAACTATTTGATCGGGTTGTCTCCAACAACCCCAGCTCTTTTGACGCCCTGACCCGGGCAGAGTTGGCAGAGATTGCAGTGGGCGCGTACAAGGAAGTTGTACCCCCTTTCCCACCACCGCAGAGACCTGTTGGTGACCGTCTGAGGCCACGAGGGGACCAGTTTAAGCCTCGTGGGGCCTCATCATCTTCTAGATTCAGTGGAAAGAAATCTCAGGGTCAGAAGCAAAGTAACCGAGGGCCATCCCAGGGAAGTAAGACAGGAGGAAACCGATGGGCCACTTGGCTCAAGGTTGCCCCAATCGGGGAGGTCAGGCAGACACTGGGCCGAATAGGCCAAGATTTGACGCAGGAAGAACACCACAGAGGCAGCATTTTGCACCACGACCGCAAGGAGGTAAGGCGGCGGGACAGCCGCAGGGTCAGGTGTATGCATTGACGCGGGAGCAGGCTGAGGCAGCCCCGGGGAGGTCATTGCTGGTACGTGTCATTTATTTACGTACCCTGCATTTTTATTGATAGATACAGGTGCTTCCCATTCTTTTGTGTCTGCTGCTTTTGTGGAGAGACACCGCTTGTGCCCGTCTCTGTTACCCACACCTCTCATGGTCTCGACACCCACGGGGAAGCATGTGATTGCAGACCGACTGTTATCTGATTGCCTCATTTATTTTGAGGGCAATGATCTGAGGGCCGATCTGATTCAGTTAGAGATGACAGATTTTGACTGCATTATCGGCATTGATGTGTTGAGCAGATACCGAGCCGTGGTAGATTGCCGACAGAGGATGGTACATTTTCTTTCTGATCAGGGGTTCCAGTGGACCTTTTATGGGGACGGCTCTCGTCCCAAGATTCCAGTGATCTCAGCAGTTAAGATGTCGCGGTTATTGGAACACGGCCACACGGGCTACATTATTTATGCCGTTGACGTCTCTGAGGAAAAGGAAGAGTTAAGGATCGAGGATATACCGGTCGTGACGGAATTCATTGATGTATTCCTGTGATGTCCCCGAAATGATTAATTACAATTAAGGCATTAATTATGTTATATGATGAATTATGTGGTAATTGATTTATGTGTTGGGTAATAAGATGTTAACATGATTTAATTGTGTTGATTATTAAATATGAGGAAGATGTGAATTTAGAGGAAGTGTGTTGCATTTTACTAAATGCTTGTAAAATACCATGTTGAAGTATTTTATGAATCATGTTAAGTTTGGGATATGATTTTAAATTAATCCACAACCCCTTTTTAACCCTTCACCCATCACTTTAACCCCACTTTACCTTTACTCTTTTAAAACCCCCCAAATTATCCTCAACCCTAAACCATTCCACATTTTCAAAATTCTTCAAAGGAGGAAGGAGGAAGCTCCACAAAACTTGAGTTTGTGTGATTTTTATCAAGATTTGGAGTCTTCAAAAGGTATGGAACTCTTCCTAAAGTTTTGATGATGTTTGGATTTGAAATGGGGTGATTTTTGAAGTGATTTATGTGGGTTGTTTTGATGTATGTGTTGTATGTGGTTGGGGTATGGTTTTATGAGGTTTTTGTGGTGATAAGTTGTTGGGATGTCTTTGGTTTAAGATATATTGGTTTATTTGGTAGTTTTGTGCCAAAAAAATGAAGTTTACCCGAAAATGTCGCAGCGACCGATCGATCGGTAGCAGGGCGACGATCGATCGGTGCAAGTGCGTAGCGAGGGGTGAAATTTCTTTACTTACCGATCGATCGGTGAAAGCGGCCGATCGATCGGTGGATGGCTAACGATCGATCGGTATCCTGGACCGATCGATCGGTGAAAGGCCGTAGCTTAAATTGAAATTGTGAACAGTTGTCGATCGATCGGTAAGGGTGACTGATCGATCGGTAGAGCGATTTTGCTGAAAATTAATTCCTTGGCATAATTGATGGAATTTTTGGTACTGGGCTATTAATTAGCTTCTGATATTGATTTGTATGGTTGTGTAGAACCATCCCAGGTACCCACAACATCAAGGAGATAAAGTTCTCCAACTTCTCCACTTTTGGAATTAAGGTACGTAAGAAACGTACGGGCATCGGACGGTAAACCATATTCCTACATATGATGTTTATGATGATAATTATGATAAGTAAGTTATGATGATGATGTTTATGATGATGATTATGATAAGTAAGTTTATGATGATGATATTTATGATGATGGTTATGATAAGTAAGTTTATGATGATGATATTTACGATGATGGTTATGATAAGTAAGTTTATGATGATGATGTTTATGATGATGATTGTGATGAGTAAGGTTATGATAATGTTTATACGATGTTTATTTAATGATACGATGTATATGATATGGTAAGATGCCATATGATTGGGTAAGATGCCCATGTGGTAAGATGCCACTCGATGTATATGATTGGGTAAGATGCCCATGTGGTAAGATGCCACACGATGTTTATGTTATGGTAAGATGCCATACAATGGGGTAAGATGCCCTTATACACGAATGAGAATCAGGGACAACAAAAGAAGTTAAGGAACGACCCATAAATTTTACTTAACTAAGATATTACGCATTTACTGTTATGCCTTTTTTATATGATGTTAAGTAAATACTTGTATGCTCACGATGCGTTGTCCCTGTAGGTACGCTTTTGGACTAAAGGACTAAGGGCCGGGTTGAGGCAGTGAGCTATGAGGAGCATGAAAGAAGTTAGGATATAGGATTTTTGGATAGTTTCTACTCTAGGAGTAGTATAATTCTATCGCCTTAACATTCATTTGAGAATGTAATTAATTTAGTTTTGAAATTTTATTTTTGGCCTGTAACTCTATTAGCTCAAAGCTACAACCGGAACCCTAAGATGATATGAATGCATGATTAATCCATAATTTGTGTTTATAATGACGTTAAGGTAGGAAGACCCTACATTAGTGGTATCAGAGCAGTGGTTAGATAACCCGGGAATGAGTGAAGGGTAGCCTTAGCAATAACTTGGCTAGGTGCTTCTTTCTAAACATGTTTTGTACATAAGTTGCATATGAAGTATATGATGTTACACTAACATGTTTGATTTTCTGACGATGTATTATATGAACTGCCTTTGGTATTGTTGTTAACCCTTGTGTTGCAGCATGGCAGCGAATGTTGAAGTGGGAGATGCAGATAGTGTGAATGCAAATGCTGGACATACGAATCCCCTACCCCCGTCAGCTTTTGGCGAAGAACCGTCTGAACAGCAGTTGCTGCCTGGGGAACTGAGCTTGACTCAATTTCTTGCATACCGACCCCCGACCTTTGAAGGAACTGAAACAGGGGAACAAGCTGAAGAGTGGTTGGAGAGAATAGAGCAAATCTTCGTGGCAGCTCCTTGTGCTAAGACGGCCTGGATAAGACTAGCAGAGTTCCAGTTGGCCAAGAAGGCACTAATGTGGTGGAAGACCACAGTAGTAGAGCAAGAGGATCAAGGTAATGAAGTTAATTGGAGGCTGTTCAGAACTCGGTTTCTGACCCGCTACTTCTCGGCGGCTGTACGGCAGGCCAAGGAAGATGAATTCACTAACCTCAAGCAAGGTAACATGCCGGTGTCAGATTATGCTCTCCAATACTATTCTTTGCTCAGATATGTGCCTCATATCGCCACAAGTACGCAAGCAAAGATGAGGAATTTCATGAAGGGCTTGAGGCCGGAACTGTATGATAGGGTGATCACTTATGGCCCTACTTGCTTTGACGATGCACTTTCACGGGCTGAGCTAGCCGAACTAGGAGTTGGTGCATACCCTAACATCGTACCACCTCCAGCACCCCCTCAGAAATCCACTCCTGATAATTTGAGGCCGAGGGGTGATCAATTCAAGCCAATAGGAAACACATCGGCGTCAAGGTTTAGTGGTAAGAGGCCCGACAATCGTTGGAAAGGAAGTCGTAGGAATGATGCTTCATCTGGAAGAGGACAGTCTCAGGGAGACCGATTCGGGAAGGTCCAGTGCACTCTTTGTGGGCAACCACATTTGGCAAAAGATTGTGTAGGATGTTATGTTTGTGGCGACAAAGGCCACTTTGCTCGACAGTGTCCCAACAGGGGAGGACAACAGAACTCTGCGGGGAGGCCTGCGGACAGAGCAGCTCAGCACAGACCACCTTTTGCACCGAGGCAGGTTGGAGGTCAGCCCATGGGGCCACCTCAAGGGCAGGTTTATGCTTTGACGAGGGAGCAGGCTACAGCGGCTCTGGAGGAGGTTATAGCGGGTACGTGTCTTTTATTTACGACCCTGCTTTTATATTGATCGACACAGGTGCATCACACTCTTTCGTGTCGACAAGTTTTGTGGAAAGGCACCACATATGCACTTCTCTGTCGCCCACGCCTCTTATAGTCTCGACCCCCGCTGGAAGAAGTATGATTACTGATCAGATTGTCTATGATGGCCTCATTTATTTTGAGGATAACGAGCTAAGGTCAGACTTGATTGTTCTGGGAATGTCAGACTTTGACTGCATAGTAGGCATTGATGTTCTGAACAAGTATCAGGCAGTTGTGAACTGTAGGCAGAGGACTGTCCGATTCAGGTCTGATATGGGAGTCCAGTGGACATTCTATGGAGATGGTTCTCGTCCAAAGATTCCGTTGATATCTGCTATCAAGATGGCACAGTTATTGGAACGAAGCCATGCAGGATATCTCATATATGCCGTTGATGTTACGGAAAAGAAAGAATAAGTAAAAGTTGAGGATGTGCCCGTAGTAGCGGAGTTCCCTGATGTCTTTCCGGAGGAGATTCCCGGATTCCCACCGACGAGAGAGGTCGAGTTCGGGATTGAGTTATTACCGGGAACGTCTGCCATTTCTCGTGCCCCATATAGGATGGCACCAGCGGAGCTAAGGGAATTAAAGACACAGTTGCAAGAGCTCCTTTATAAGGGCTATATACGCCCTAGCGTATCGCCCTGGGGTGCACCAGTTTTATTTGTCAAGAAGAAAGATGGTTCGATGCGTCTGTGCATTGACTACAGACAACTGAACAAAGCCACAGTGAAGAATAAGTATCCACTTCCGAGGATCGATGATTTGTTTGATCAGTTGCAGGGTACGAGGCTCTACAGTAAGATCGATCTGAGGTCGGGGTACCATCAGATTCGAGTAAGGGAAGATGATGTCCAGAAGACAGCTTTCAGGACTAGATATGGGCAATATGAATTCCTAGTCATGCCTTTTGGGGTGACGAATGCCCCAGCTGTTTTCATGAGTTTGATGAACAGGGTGTTCCAGCCATATTTGGATCAGTTCGTCATAGTCTTCATTGACGATATACTCATCTACTCCCGGACTGAAGAGGAACACGTGAAGCACTTGAGGACAGTGCTCCATGTCCTTAGGAATCATCAGTTATATGCAAAGCTCAGCAAGTGCGAATTCTGGTTGAACAGTGTGGTGTTCTTGGGCCATGTTATATCTAGCAGCGGGATATCTGTAGATCCCATGAAGATTGAAGCTGTGATGGAGTGGGCTGCACCCACATCTGTACCAGAGATACGGAGCTTCCTTGGTTTAGCGGGTTACTACCGACGTTTCGTCGAGGGATTCTCTAAGATCACTAAGCCGTTGACACAGCTAACTCAGAAAGGAGTCCCGTTCTATTGGTCCGAAGCTTGTGAGGAAAGCTTCCAAGAATTGAAGCGTCGTTTGACGACAGCGCCAGTGTTGGTGATTCCTTCTCAGAATAAGAGATTTGCTTTGTACACGGATGCATCATTGAAAGGTCTGGGCTGTATATTGATGCAAGATAAGCACGTGGTGGCTTATGCTTCGAGGCAGTTGAAGCCTCACGAGACAAGATACCCAGTTCATGATCTGGAACTGGCGGCCATTGTATTTGCCTTAAAGATTTGGAGGCACTACCTTTATGGTACTTCATTTACCATTTTTACGGACCATAAGAGCCTGAAGTTTCTATTCACCCAGGCTGAACTGAATATGCGTCAAAGAAGATGGATGGACCTACTCAAGGATTATGACTGTGAGATTGAGTACCATCCCGTAAAGCAAATTTGATAGCAGACGCCTTAAGTCGGAAGGTGAAGAGTACTGCTGAGGATGTTATGTGTTTGTCGGCTTTGATGACTTCTTATTGCCATCTGGGCTATGATTTCGATGTAGACACGTCGCCTGTGCGATTGTCGACCTTATTGGCGGAGCCAGATATATTTGATACTATCAGGAAAGCCCAGAGGTCGGGTGATGAGGTTCAGAGATGGTCATCGATAGTGCTTCAAGGACAGCCATCAAAGTTCAGAGTGGCAGAAGATGATTCCTTGAGACTGGGCAACCGATGGGTAGTCCCAGATACACCAGAGTTGCGTAGAGGAATATTGGAGCGAGCTAACAGTAGTCGGTTCAGTATCCACCCAGGAGGAAGGAAGATGTACAAGGACCTATGCGGTCAATTCTGGTGGAGACGCATGAAGCGTGATGTGATCACTTTTGTTAAAAGATGTTTGATCTGCCAGCAAGTAAAGGCAGAAAGACAGAGGCCTGGTGGCGAGCTGAAGAGCTTGGAAGTACCTAAGTGGAAGTGGGAACATATATCTATGGACTTCGTGACCCACTTGCCAAGAACGGCCTCTGGATTTGATGCGATCTAGGTAATCGTGGATAGGCTGACGAAGGTAGCTCATCCCTACTGTATGACTTTCACATATCTAAAGATGGCCCAATTATATGTACGGGATGTAGTGAGGTTACATGGGATTCCAGTCTCGATTGTGTCTGACAGAGACCCAAGGTTCACTTCGCATTTCTGGGAGGGTCTCCAGACAGCTTTGGGCACAGAGGTGAGACTGAGTACAGCGTATCACCCTCAGACTGACGGCCAAACAGAGCGTACCATTCAGACGCTCGAAGATATACTGAGGGCATGTATTTTGGAGTTTGATACTCCATGGCAGGATGTATAGATGTCAAACGGGCTGTGCCGGCCCGGCACGGCCCGTAAATCCGTGCCGCCCGGCACTGTTCCGTGCCGGGCTGGCACGGCCCTTTAAGGAGACGGGCCGTGCGGTGGCCCGGCACGGCCCATAGGCCCGTGGCTTATGGGCTGTGCCACGGGCCGTGCCGTGCTGGCACGGCCCAAATCAATTTTTTTTTTTTCATTTTTTTTTATTTTTTATTTGTTTAATTTTATTTATTTAAATATAATAATATTATATTTAAATATAGATTGACACAATATACTTATAAAATCAAAATTTATTGACTACGAATTGAAAAACTACAAATTACATTGAACAAAAGAAAATAATAAATTATAAAAGAGTTTAAAAAATATGCTAGTTTTCTTCATTTTCATCCGAAGAAACATCATGTCCTCCCGAACCTTGTAAGCGGCTATCAGCATCCAACCAATCCTTTAAAAGAATACACATCTCCACAGTGTTTGGTTTCATTCTACTTCTTTTTTCATCAATGACTCTTCCACCTGCACTAAAACAAGACTCCGATGGAATTGTGGATATCGGAGGAGTTAGTAGATCACGTGCCATTATGGAAAGTACTGGCCAAAGTCTAGCATTGTCTTTCCACCATGCCAAAACATCAAAAGTTTCTAATTCTTGTTCACTGAAATTTATGACTTGGTTTAGATATAACTGAAGCTCAGTAAATGAAGATGTATTAGAACTAGAACTAGAAGAAGCGGAATTAGTGTCTTGTCTTCTTCTTAACATTGTCCACACAGAACCCTTACCACTACTACCACCACTACTACCACTTTCTCTTACTGGAGTTGCTCTAGAATTATGTAACGAATCATATAAAGAAAACAAAGCAAACAAACATTTATTAATGCGCTCTTTCTCTTGATTAATATTAATATTCTCATAAGCCATGTTGGTGTAATAAGATTCTATTATAATTTCTACACTATATAATTTTAATCTAGGATCCAGAATTGATGCCAAGCAATTCAACATAGGAATAGTTTTCCAGTATTTTTTAAATTTATACTCCATTGGTTCGACAATACCTGTAAAAAACGGATCAGATCTATGTAATGCAAAACATTCACTAATTTCATAAATTTTATTCAAAAATATTGAAGAAGTTGGATAATAACAGCCCGAAAATAAATTGGTAGCATCGTAAAACGGTTCTAAAAAATTACAAATATTAGAAGCAATTTCCCAATCAGTTTCTTCAATATGAAAATGTTCGGCCATCCTTCATTAAAAAATAAAGTGATCACATTTCTATAAGGTAAACATGCTTGCAACATTAAATATGTAGAATTCCACCTATTAGGAACATCATAAGGAAAATCTTTATAATTCATACCATGAGAAATACATAAACTTTTGAAGTCTTGTTTTCTAGCAACTGAACCATTAAGAAATTTAAGAGTAGTCTTTATTTTTTCTAAATGAAGCTCAAGTGGTTTCAATCCATCTTGCACACACAAATTTAAAATATGACATGCACAACAAATATGAAAAAGATCACCATTTAAAATTGGTTTCAAATAATTTTTTAATATAGTAATTGCAGCAGTATTATTAGTTGCATTATCAAATGAAATAGAGAAGATTTTATTACTAATATTATATTCATTAGTAACTTGCATAATGGCATTGGAAATAACTCCACCCGTATGAGGCCAATCAATTTTTGTGAAACCTAAATTTTTTTTATGTAACACCCAGTTATCGTCAATCCAATGTCCTGTAACACAGAGATATGATGCATTGCCAAGATAAGTTGTCCAAATATCACTTGTTAGTCCTACTTTCGATGAAAGATTACCTAAATACGTAATTAAATTTTGCTTTATATTCATTAAAAATTGTGAATGCATCCGATATAATAGTATTCCTTGAAAATCGTTTATGTTGAGGTTGCAAACCTAAATGAATATAATTAGTGAATTTGGCGTCCGCCCCCATTGAAAAAGGTTTCTCCGCCCATATGATGTATTTAGCTAGTTCTCTCCTATCTCTTTCAACATTATAAGTGAAAATACCTAAACTTGAACTACTACTACCAGTACCGAATTGTGAAAGAATAGTTTGGTTACCATCAGTTGGTTCTTTTTCATGTTTAGCCATGTGTCTTAGTAAATGACCTGTACCACCAGAAGAAGCATATGCATAATCTTTTTTACATTTTTTACAAACTGCCCTTAATCCCTTTCCCTCAACAATTTCTACATCGAATAGTTGCCATACATTGCTAGTTCTTTTTTTTGAAGTTCTTCTACTTGATGATTGAATATTTGGTGTGCTTTCTTCATTTTCTTGGAATTGATCGATTTCATCATCATAATTCACATTATAAGTTGAATCGGTCATTATGTATATAGACTACAATTATGAATTATCTAATGCAACAAATATAAAAGTTACCAAATATTTGCTAGGACGAGTGTTGGCTTTGTTGCTTGTGCTTGTCTTGGCAAACGTAAGACGAATTTCTTTCTTCTTGTGAACAAATTGAGAGTATAGCGTCTCAAGTATATAGAGCTTACAGATTAAGAGGATAAAATGTTTCCTCAACACACACATATATATAACAACCAAAAAAATAAATTTTTTTTTTTTTAAAAAGCCGTTGAACGGCTATATTTTTTACCGTTGGACATTGGCGATCGATCGCCATTTTTGTGGCGATCGATCGCCACCCTGCATTTTGCTTACTGCCTCTAGGCATGGCTTGGCCCGGCACGGCCCATACTCCGGGCCGTGCTTGGCACGGCACGGCACTGTAGCAAAACGTGTCGTGCCGTGCCGCTCCGCGTCGTGTCGTGCCCGTGCCGTGCCTCGTGCCATCCACTCCGTTTGACATCTCTAGCAGGATGCAGTGCCATTGGTTGAGTTCTCCTATAATAACAGCTATCAGGCGAGCATTCAAATGGCCCCTTTTGAAGCTCTTTACGGACGACGATGTAGGTCACCGTTGTATTGGGAGGACTTGACTAGTAAAGCGGTCGGAGGACCGGACATGATTAAGGAAATGGAAGAAAATATTAAGTTGATACGCCAAAAGATGAAAGCGGCCCAGGATAGGCAAGCAGCCTATGCCAATAAGCGACGACGACCGCTAGAATTCCAAGTAGGAGACAAGGTCTTCTTGAAAATCTCACCCTTCAGGGGTGTAGTTTGTTTTGGTATGCGGGGGAAGTTATCTCCGAGGTATGTTGGGCCGTATGAGGTATTGCAGCGTATCGGTACTTTGGCTTACCGTTTGGCTCTACCGCCGTCTTTATCTGGGATTCATGATGTCTTTTACGTTTCTATGCTACGGAAGTATGAGCCAGACCCGTCTCATGTATTACAGCCTACTGAAGTTCAGTTAGATTCAGATGTATCCTACGTAGAACGACCGGTCAGAATTCTGGATCGTGAGGATCGCAGGTTGCGAAGCAAAGTTATACCGATGGTTAAAGTTCAGTGGGATCGTCGGGGTGTCGAGGAGGCTACGTGGGAGACGGAACGGCATATGGTGCAGCATTACCCGGAACTATTTTCTGGTATGATTTATGTTTAGTTTCTTTACGGGTAAGTGCATGCGATTTCGAGGACGAAATCTTATAAGTAGGGGAGTATTGTGATGTCCCCGAAATGATTAATTGCAATTAAGGTATTAATTATGTTATATGATGAATTATGTGGTAATTGATTTATGTGTTGGGTAATAAGATGTTAACATGATTTAATTGTGTTGATTATTAAATATGAGGAAGATGTGAATTTAGAGGAAGTGTGTTGCATTTTACTAAATGCTTGTAAAATACCATGTTGAAGTATTTTATGAATCATGTTAAGTTTGGGATATGATTTTAAATTAATCCACAACCCCTTTTTAACCCTTCACCCATCACTTTAACCCCACTTTACCTTTACTCTTTTAAAACCCCCCAAATTATCCTCAACCCTAAACCATTCCACATTTTCGAAATTCTTCAAAGGAGGAAGGAGGAAGCTCCACAAAACTTGAGTTTGTGTGATTTTTATCAAGATTTGGAGTCTTCAAAAGGTATGGAACTCTTCCTAAAGTTTTGATGATGTTTGGATTTGAAATGGGGTGATTTTTGAAGTGATTTATGTGGGTTGTTTTGATGTATGTGTTGTATGTGGTTGGGGTATGGTTTTATGAGGTTTTTGTGGTGATAAGTTGTTGGGATGTCTTTGGTTTAAGATATATTGGTTTATTTGGTAGTTTTGTGCCATAAAAATGAAGTTTACCCGAAAATGTCGCAGCGACCGATCGATCGGTAGCAGGGCGACGATCGATCGGTGCAAGTGCGTAGCGAGGGGTGCAATTTCTTTACTTACCGATCGATCAGTGAAAGCGACCGATGGATCGGTGGATGGCTAACGATCGATCGGTATCCTGGACCGAGCGATCGGTGAAAGGCCGTAGCTTAAATTGAAATTGTGAACAGTTGCCGATCGATCGGTAAGGGTGACCGATCGATCGGTAGATCGATTTTGCTGAAAATTAATTCCTTGGCATAATTGATGGAATTTTTGGTACTGGGCTATTAATTAGCTTCTAATATTGATTTGTATGGTTGTGTAGAACCATCCCAGGTACCCACAACATCAAGGAGATAAAGTTCTCCAACTTCTCCACTTTTGGAATTAAGGTACGTAAGAAACGTACGGGCATCGGACGGTAAACCATATTCCTACATATGATGTTTATGATGATAATTATGATAAGTAAGTATGATGATGATGTTTATGATGATGATTATGATAAGTAAGTTTATGATTATGATATTTATGATGATGATTATGATAAGTAAGTTTATGATGATGATATTTATGATGATTGTTATGATAAGTAAGTTTATGATGATGATATTTACGATGATGGTTATGATAAGTAAGTTTATGATGATGATTGTGATGAGTAAGGTTATGATAATGTTTATACGATGTTTATTTAATGATACGATGTATATGATATGGTAAGATGCCATATGATTGGGTAAGATGCCCATGTGGTAAGATGCCACTCGATGTATATGATTGGGTAAGATGCCCATGTGGTAAGATGCCACACGATGTTTAAGATATGGTAAGACGCCATACGATTGGGTAAGATGCCCATGTGGTAAGATGCCACACGATGTTTATGTTATGGTAAGATGCCATACAATGGGGTAAGATGCCCTTATACACGAATGAGAATCAGGGACAACAAAAGAAGTTAAGGAACGACCCATAAATTTTACTTAACTAAGATGTTACGCATTTACTGTTATGCCTTTTTTATATGATGTTAAGTAAATACTTGTATGCTCACGATGCGTAGTCCCTGTAGGTACACTTTTGGACTAAAGGACTAAGGGCCGGGTTGAGGCAGTGAGCTATGAGGAGCATGAAAGAAGTTAGGATACATGATTTTTGGATAGTTTCTACTCTAGGAGTAGTATAATTCTATCGCCTTAACATTCATTTGAGAATGTAATTAATTTAGTTTTGAAATTTTATTTTTGGCCTGTAACTCTATTAGCTCAAAGCTACAACCGGAACCCTAAGATGATATGAATGCATGATTAATCCATAATTTGTGTTTATAATGACGTTAAGGTTGGAAGACCCTACAATTCCCGGATGAGATTCCATGTTTCCGCCGATCAGAGATGTGGAGTTTGCCATTGAGCTACTGCTGGGGACATCAGCCATTTCTCGTGCCCCATACAGGATGGCACCGGCAGAGCTGAGAGAGCTGAAAGTACAGTTACAGGAGCTCCTCGACAAGGGATACATTCGTCCTAGTGTATCGCCTTGGGGTGCGCCAGTTTTGTTCGTAAAGAAGAAGGATGGTTCAATGCGTCTGTGCATTGACTATAGGCAACTTATTAAGGCGGCAGTAAAGAACAGGTATCTGCTTCCAAGCATTGATGATCTGTTTGATCAGCTTCAGGGCACAGAGATCTACTCAAAGATTGACTTGAGGTCAGGCTATCACCAGATAAGGGTTAGAGCTGACGATATTCAAAAGACAGCCTTTCGAACTCGGTATGGGCAGCCTTTCGGTGTGAGAAATGCCCCTGCAGTTTTTATGAGCTTGATGAACAGAGTATTTCAAGAGTACCTCGATCAGTTCGTGATCGTGTTCATTGATGGCATCCTTGTCTACTCAAGGAGTGAGGAGGAACATGCCGATCATTTGAGGACGGTGCTTCAAATCCTCAGAGATCACCAGTTGTACGCCAAACTCAGCAAGTGTGAGTTTTGGCTGAGCAGTGTATCATTCTTGGGTCACATTATCTCTCGAGAGGGGATATCAGTAGATCCCAGGAAGATTGAGGCAGTTATGGATTGGTCCGCCCCTACTTCAGTCAGTGAGATTCGAAGTTTTCTTGGTTTGGCTGGCTATTATAGACGTTTCGTCGAGGGTTTCTCAAAGATCGCCAAGCCACTTACACAGCTAACTCAGAAGGGAGTCCCATTCTGTTGGTCAGAGGCTTGTGAGCAGAGTTTCCGGGAATTAAAGCACAGACCTACTACTGCACCAGTTTTGGTGATTCCCATGGAGAACAAAGGATTTGTTCTTTATACTGACGCATCGCTACAGGCCTAGGATGCGTACTGATGCAGGACAGACATGTGGTGGCTTATGCTTCTAAGCAGTTGAAGCCACACGAGACGAGGTATCCAGTCCATGATTTGGAATTAGCAGCTATAGTGTTTGCCTTGAAGATATGGTGACACTACTTATATGGTACCTCATTTACCATCTTCACTGATCACAGGAGCCTGAAGTTCTTGTTTACGCAGGCTGAGCTGAATATGAGGCAGAGGAGATGGATGGATCTACTGAAGGACTATGACTGTGAAATCGAATACCATCCGGGAAAAGCAAACTTGACAGCCGACGCTTTGAGTCGGAAAGTGAGGAGCACGGCAGAGGATGTCATGTATGTATCAGCTATGATGGGCTCCTACTGTCAGTTGGGGTTTGATTATGATGTGTCTTCTTCTCCGGTACAGGTGTTGACCTTGCTAGCTGAGCCAATCATTTATGAACACATCCGGAAGGCTCAGGGGACCGACGCAGAGGTTCAGAGATGGATGTCAGTGGTTCATTCAGGTCAGCCATCGAGATTCAGAGTGGCTGAGGACGGTTCTCTGAGGCTAGGCGACAGATGGGTGGTTCCAGATACACCCGAGTTGCGACAGGGTATATTACAGCGAGCTCATTGCAGCAGGATGAGTATCCACCCGGGCGGGAAGAAGATGTATAAGGATTTATGCAGCCAGTTCTGGTGGAGGCGAATGAAACAGGATGTTACCTCATTCGTCAAGCGCTGTTTGATGCAGCAGGTGAAGGCTGAGAGGCAGAGGCCCGGTGGTGAGCTAAGGAGTTTGGAGATACCCGAGTGGAAGTGGCAGCACGTGTCTATGGATTTTGTGACCCACTTACCGAGGACTGTTTCGGGTTTTGATGCCATATGGGTAGTCGTCGACAGATTGACTAAGAGTGCTCATTTCATTCCCTACTGTATGACCTTCCCATACCTAAGGATGGCTCAGCTATATATCAGAGATGTGGGGAGACTGCACGGGATCCCTGTTTCGATTGTGTCTGATCGAGATCCGTGGTTCACATCTCACTTCTGGGAGGGTCTTCAGTCAGCCCTGGGCACAGAGTTAAGGTTGAGCACAGCATATCATCCCCAGAAGGTCGGACAGACCGAGCGTACGATACAGACGCTCGAAGATATGTTGAGGGCTTGTGTGCTGGAGTTCGACACTTCTTGGCAGGACTCAGTAGCCTTGGTGGAATTTTCTTATAATAACAGCTACCAGGCTAGCATACAGATGGCTCCATTTGAAGCCCTATATGGCAGGCGTTGTAGGTCACCTTTGTGTTGGGATGATGTGGACCGTAAATCGGTCGGAGGACCAGAGTTGGTCCAGGATATGGAAGAAAAGGTAAAGGTCATCAGGAGAAAGATGAAGGCAGCTCAGGACAGACAGGCAGAGATGCCAATCAGCGGCGAAGTGATTCCGTATAATGACGGAATACCGAGTCTATTTGGTATATATAGCTCCAAAGCTCCAAAATACCGACTCCTCCACAAATACATCATGATTCATTAAAAATCATCTGTTTTCGAAAAATCATCTCTCTAACCTAAATTCCCATAACCTGCCCCAGTACACAGTACTCCAGACCCCAAATCCCACGAAAGACCAAATTCCAAGGTTAACATCACGACGAGATTACAATCTCATCCCCTGGATCCAAAGACTCCAAATATGGGATTTAAAATCCCCAGGAGTTCCAAAACCACAATTAATACACAACCAAAATCCATTAAGGATTATTACCACACCGGGATTAGCACCCATAATTCCCGGGCATCACAACACCAGCAGTGATAATTATACTATCCATACATGTAATATTGAACTGTATCTTACAGTTTGATGATAGTGTTGCGGATTTGAATTAAATGTTGTTGCCTAGATATGGTTTTGATTGTATCAAGGGTATGGATACTCTGATAAATTTTGAGATATTATAAGTTGATTTTGTAAGTAACCCCATGAGCATACAGCGCAGCGGAATAAAATTTTGGGATTACAAACCAGCGATCTATACATAGGGAATCATATCGGATTAGAGAATTACAAGTGTCTTACCCTTGTAGCGTGTTTGAAGCCGAATCCACGGAGCTGCACCACGTCCTACGCCTTCTCCGAGTCACTAAGCAAAGCTCGATTGGTTTTGCCTCAACGGTATCCACACGATCAAATCGAGTGAAGGGATAGTTTAATATCAAGTTGCTAGACAAGATATTAAACCGGAACCAAAAACCACACTTTGATTCACAATCAAATTGGCACAAAATCGCCAAGAACTACTCGGCTATGAAGTGGCCGAAAGTTCAAGATGATGGTAGCGGCCGAGAGTGATTCTTTTGTGCTAGGTTTTTATGTTATGAATTGTGTCTTCCAATTAAACACCTTGTAATCACTTTTATATAATTAATTAAAGGCTTTCTCAAAGCTTCATGGGCTTAAGCCCATGATTTAATTAATCCTTATGATTATTAATTAAGACTCCTCTTAATTATTTAATTCATCCCATGAATTTAATTTCCCTTCTCGATTTAATCTTTTGTGCGACCCGATAGAATCTCGTAATGTTGGCAGTGACATAAAATCTCATTTTATGTCGCAAGCAAGCATTGAGCGGTATCTAGCAACACATCGATGCTACCCAAATTACGAGAATGTCAATGACTCGACATAACCTTTAGAACTTGTGATAATATTAATCATGTAACTTAATCCCTTTGTCCTTTGTGTTTAGATTGAACACGAGTCATGGAATAGTCATACTCGTATATCCAATCTTTATTTCTTGATCCCCAAGTAGAACTAGAATAAACGAATAAGCTCGATATCTCATATCGACTCATTCGAGCATGGCCATGCATTTTAGTTCTCACTTGATCAAGGGCCAAACACATCTCCTGTTATATAGGAGGGACAAATCCTATCTCGATCAAAATCAACATCCCTCTACATAATTCGTAGTGTATCCAATAGTCGCCTTTATAGTATACCCTGTTACGGGTAACGTTTGACGATATCAAGATACATAACTCCTTATGTTGGGATCTCTGATGATCACAAGTCGTAAGGATTGTATACATTATTATCACTATGAGAATTGCATATGACGATCATATAACTATCCATGTTGCATTCTCATGGTGGGTCTGTCCAGTACATCGTTCTCTAACATGTACCCATATGTTGATTTGATATCTCATATCAATGAACAATTCATCGATCAACATATACTAGTCTCTACGTGTTATCATTATCCCTATTCATGATAATACTTGACTAGGGACATCTTTAAGAATAATACAATATTATTCTAAGGACATTAACATATATATTAATTCACAATGCACAGTTAAAAGAATAATATATAATAATGAATTGCCATTCATAAATCCATAAACATTGTATGTCTTAAACAATCATCTAATGACTTGTCTTAGGGCATATCCCAACAGATTTCAGGGTAATGAATTTTTTTTACCGTATTGTGGCTCCAATATGAAATATTTATAGCCACGAATAGCAAGCTAAGATACTGATAGTATCAGCTATGAAAATATTGCGGTTGCGATATTTGGAAAATGAGGAATATTTGATACTAAGCAGTTTAGTGCTGATCAGGAAGAGTCATGGTTGACTGTGGATATGATAGTTGGTAAGATTCAATTCAGTCAGCTTCTCTAGCTATCCTAGTGGTAAGAACACTTATCAAGAGTTTTTGAGGAAGTAAGAGAAGTTTCTGTAGAGTAGGATATTGATTTTAACTATTCGTTGATGCCAAGGAATAGATTCGATATCTAAAGTACTGTACGGAATGTCATCAGCAAAGTTGACAGATACAGAAGAATAGTTACAGAATCTCCTTGATACGAGTACATATGTCTGAGTATGTCACTTGAGGAAAACAACAGCATTGTCCGTGAAGAAGGAAGATGATATTATGAAGATGTGTATCGACTAAAGGTAGTTGAATCGGGCTATTGGCAAGAATAAATCCCACTGCCTAAGATCGAGAAGTATTTGATCAGTTGTAAGAAACTTCGATGTATAAGAAGATGATTTTAAATCTGGTTACCATCAGTTTGAGTCAGAAGAGAAAATGTTCTCTAGGTAAATGGTCAAACCAGATATAGGCATTTAAATTTTTTGTAATGCTGTGTAGTCTGACAACTATACCAGAAGAGCTATGAATTTGATGAATAAAATATTCCGTAACTTTTGGACGGAATTGTAATCATATTCATCAGTGGTATACTAGTGTATACGAGATCCGGAAGGAACCACACAGAACATCTGTGAATCATGATTCAGACGCTTCGTGAAGCTCAAATTGTATACCAAGTTATCGAAGTGTAAATCTTGGTTGAATTGAGTGTTGTTTTGGGATATGTGATTCCAACTCACCAGGTATCTGTTGATCCCATTAAAGTAGGGGTAGTAATAATTTGGCCAAAAGTAACCATTATACTCGATATACGAAGTTTTATGAGTTTTGCCAGATATTGCAGGCTTTTATGGAAGGATATTTTAGTATAGCCTGACCTATGAACCAATTGACCAAAAAGAAATTTGAGTTTCGTTTGGTCAGATGAATGTGAAAGCAGTTTCCATAACAGAAACTGAAGTGGACTACAACCCCAATGTTGATTTTGTTTAACTGGTTCAGGGGGATATGTAGTTTGTGCAAATTGGTCAAAGATTTGAGATACGTTCTGATGCATCATGAGGAGATGATTGTATATGCTTGAGATAGTTGAAGCTGAAAGAATCATGATATCCTGTTCATGAACTCGAGCTTGTAGCCATTATTTTTACCTTGAAGATGTGGCAACGTATCTGTGTGGTGAACAGTTCATGATATACTCTGTATTTCGGAGTTTAAAATATCTATTATTCACTCAGAGTTGAACTTGAGATAGAAGCGATGACTAGATTTATTAAAGAATTTGACTTTGATAGTCAATATTAATCAGGGAAAATGAAACTAGTAGCAGATGCACTGAACCGAAAAGTGCAAGGTGCAATGATAGCATCTATATATGCTTTGCAATTTGATCACCTCAAATTTCGAAGATCGGAAAGACTCGAAAAACAGACCATACATATATTGAGTGAAGAAATTGGTTCTGTCTCATCAACCAACTAGATTTTAGTATGCAATTTAGTGGCGGGTTGCGATTGAACAATCAGTAATTAGCATTGAATCCTACTGATTTGAAAGAAGTATTACTGCAGAAAGCACACTATAGATGACATAGTGTTATTCTGGGAATGATGAGATGTATCATTCTTGAGATCCTATTTCTGACGGGATGGTATAAAGAAAGAAATTTTGGAAACTTTGTGGCAATTGTTTGACATGCCAGCAGGTCATGATGAAAATACGAGACCTAATGGAGTACTACAGAAATTGTAAGTGCCACAATGAATTTGGGAAACTTCTAGTTTTGAGTTTTATAACTCAAATTGTTTAGACCAAACAGAGATTGTGAAACAAGTAGAATCGGAATTGATTGACTATTCAATACAAGATATTGAGTTCATATGATAGTCTATATGTCTATGAGAAATGACATGTTTGAGATGTGGATAATGTGGTTTAGTTACAGAGAGTATTCTGTAACAATTGTATCTGATTGAGATCCGAGGATAATATCCGAATTCGAAAACTATTTTCAGAATGTCATGGGTACTAAATTAGCAATGTGTATTGCTTAGCATACCCATACTGATGGATAACTGAGAGAATTATCCAGACTTTGGAAGTTATGTCTCGATTAATAGTGAAGAATTTAGTAAGAATTGACAAAACTCACTATTCACCAGTAGAATTTTCCTATAATTTAAGTTTCAGATAACTTTTGGGATGACATCGGTTGAGGTTTTGTAGATCCAGAATTGTTGATCGCTGATATGCTGAGATGAAAATAATAAGGAATATTTTGACACAAGTTGAGATTGTTGAGGAAATGCCAGGAACGATAAATTTTCTGCCAAAACGATTGAAATTTGCTTAAAGTGAGCAGATTTGCTATGCCAAAGAGAAATATATCGTTAGACTTTCGAGTGGAGAGTCAGGTAAATCTGAAGTTTTTACCTTTACGGTGATCGATATGATTCGTTAAGTGAGGTATAATGTTGCCACGATATTTTGAACTTTATGGAATCATAGAGAAGTTTGGTTCAGTGGTATCATCGACACTACCACATCAGTTTTCACTGATACATGATGATTCCTACGTATCTGTGAATGAGATTGGGACATCTCATATGATTTAATTTATTGAGTAATGCTCAATTTTGCGATTTCGAGGATGAAATCTTTTTAAGAGGGGAAGAAGTGTAAGGCCCCGATGCTAATTAATCCGGATTAACGATGATTAAGCAAACTCGGATAATAAAAACTACAAACTTGAATTAAGGTATCCCGGACCACGATGAGTCAACCAACTAGTGGAACATGTTTTAGTGCATGAGCATGTGCATGATCACATGATACTTGGAGAACACATGACACTCATTAATTTAACTCATGTTTAATACATGATTTTGGACCTTTAATCTGGCAAGATAGTGATGTATTGACACATGGATTCCACAATACATTAAATACATTAAAAATCATGCATTTTAGCATGGAAACTCACACCTACACCCTCATTTCAGATTTGACTTGGATAAAAAATTACCATGCAAACACCATTTCTCTCTCTTCTCTCCCCAACAAAAGTCTCTTCCCTCTCTCATCAAGAATTTCGAAGTTCCAGCCTCTCTTAGCACCAAAAATCTCTTCCAATTACTAATGCATGTTACATGCAATTAGTGATTTAGAAACCCCAAGACAAGGGTGTTAGTTAGGTGCGAGAATTTTCATTTTGGAGCAAGTTTGGAGGAGTTCAAGCTAAGAATGAGCCATGGTGGAAAACTTTTGGGTCTACAACGGTATGGACTTGTTTTTATTTATTTTAGTTGGATTTTATGGATTTTGGGTCGAAAATATAGGGAGAACCACAAAAATGTTGGTGTCTTTTAATTAAAGCAGGATCTGAAAATATTTGATGTTGCATGCAGTAGATTGTTCTTTATTTTCGATTTTCTAACTTCTGAATATGACTTTGAGCCTCAAATAAAAGTTGTAGATCTTTCACTTTTGCAATTTAAAAAAAGAAGCATGCAATTTTGGGTCTCGGAAACAAAAGTTATGTCGATTTTACTGTCAGTGCTCATTTTTGACTCTGCATGTCCATGCATGTCACATGCAGACTGTAATTCGACTTTCTGGGCATATGCTCTTGCGAATTTGATTTCGGTCTTCCAATAAAACTTGTAGATATTTTCATTCTCTTGAGTTTAAAAACAAAAGAGGACTCAATTCGGACTTAATTTCGAGAAGTTATGAATTTTATACTTTAAGTGCACAATCTATGTCCTGCATGTGGATGAAAATCCCATGCAGTGTGTTATCCGAGTTCCTGAGCATTTGTGGCTAGGAAATCCGGCAAATGTCCAGATATAAGTATTTTAGTACTTGGAGTTGGCTTTCATTTGCCACTAGAATCACCTAATTTGAAGTTAAAATGAAAAAGATATGGCGCTTTTACTAAAACTGCTTGAGCTGGAAAACAGAATTTCAAAAGCTAAGTTTTTAGTGTTTTTACTACATTTAAATGGAGGAATTAGCTCGACATCATTAGAGAAGAAAATGAAGTCCTTTGAGTTTTGAACTTTGGGAACTATATTTGGGTCATTTGGACATCATATGAATTTAATATGAATTTTGAACGAAAACTGGTCAGTCTGAATTTTGAAGGAAAATCAGTAGGAACCATCCTTAAAACTTATTGTAGCTATTGTGCCTACTTAAGCACTTAGTGATAATTTTTAGTATATATGACCAGGTTAATAGGTTCCGGGGTTGATCTGAGAAGTCTCGGTGGCTTAGCTTGGGTCGAGGTACGTTGAAATGAGTTGTATCATGACGTCTGGCAAAGGCGTGTAATGATACTACTGTATGACATGTTATGCCATTACTTGATTTATATGATTTAATTGTCACTATATGATTCTTATGTGACTATATGACATGATGAATGTCTTGGATTACATGATATGTGAAATTACATGATATGTATGTACTTTCACATGAGATTGCATGATATATTGAGTTGCATATGTCATTTGATGCATAAATGATTCATGGGCATATCATATTGATCTATCATTTCTTTGATATCCATGATTATGACTGAGTTGATTCACTCTGAGTGTCGGGGACGACGAGCACGGCGATGACAGGCAGTATAGGTAGCGACTGTAGTCACACGCATGTCACCGGGCCTAGACACGAGGAATGGACGAACACAGCACATAAGATGAGTCTCCTAGCGCAATGTGCGTGTGTTGTCACCCTCTGCTCGAGCTGACATTATTTGATGATACCTTCCTTTGGACTCCGATTTTGGTATCTTGATATTCGATTCCTTGTACCCATTCATACATCGCATTCATACATGGTATGCATTGCATGATACTTTGTCATTTGACATGATTTATTTATTTCTCGTACTGGGGTACTGACCCCCTTTGTGGGGCTGTCATGTCTTTTGTTGTTCGGACATGATAGGCTTTACAGGAGGAATGGTAACGATGCTTACAACGACGCATCAAAGAGATAACCGACCTTCATGATGAGCGAGCTCAGGTTATGTATGGTTTCTTATTCCCAGTAATAATATTATGTCATTGTTAAACAAAATAATTTACCGGGGTATGCCCCGTGTATGTTGTACTTGGGATATGATATTTTCGAGACTATGTGATAATGTTGGTAAATGTTTGCTCTACTATTTGCAAATGAAAGGCCTAACTAGAATTATATATATATTTTGATATCAATATATATGTATCACTTAAAAGCGAAAAAATTTTAGGACCATTTAACAAGATTTTTGAAATAAATCTTCCGCGGTTTACATAAATAATCATTGTGTGCTAATTAAACACTTGATTAGGAATGGGTCCTCACAATAATTTCCTTAAATTTCCAGCCTGACCCATTTTTGTAGCAAAACTACTATAAATTCATACGACGTCAAAATGACTCGAATCCAGTGCAAAGTATTACATTCATCCTTTATGATGTCAAGCTGGTTCATCCATCTAAAAGAATTTTGAACACTAAAAATATAGCATTTAAAAATCGTTTTCCAGCTTGAGCAGTGATAGTAAAAATACTATACCTTTTCCGTTTTAAATTCAAATTAAGTGATTCTAATGGCAAAAGATAGCCAACTCAAAGCACTACAACTCCTATTTCTGGACATTTTCTGGATTTACAATCCAAAAATGCTCAGGAATCCGAAGAACCTACTGCATGAGTATTTCCCCCCACATGCATGGCTCAGATTGTGTACTTTTGGTATAAAATTCATGATTATGCTCTGATACCAACTGTGAGGGCTCGGTCCTAATCGTCACTTAATGATTATTTACGTTAACAGCGGAAGATTATTTAAAATTCATCAACATGTGGCCCAAAAATTTTTGATTTTACATATATCATAGTACTGAAAAATATGTAATTCCAGTTTCACAATTTAGCACGTTATTCATCGCATACGCATCACATATAAACTCCTCAGTAAAGTACTACTTAAATACAGATACTCGAGGCATACCGGTAAATTGAATCACATTTAAATATACTCTAACAACTACTGGGACTCAAAACATAAAACATATACCTGAGATCGCTCTCAAGGAGCTCTGGTATTCATTGATGCTTCATCTCGAGCATCCACAGTACGTCCACATGTACCACCTCTCATGCCCATACAACAAAGACATATCAAATCTCCAATATTAAGATCTCAAGAGTCCAATGGAAGGATCATCAATCAAATCATCAAGCTCGAGCAGGGCATCGACACGCTCGTCACTACGACATCTCTCACAGTCGAGCCATCGGTGGTCCATCATCCCTCGTGTCTGGACGACGTTGGCACACTAGTCGCTACGGCATCTCTCAGATCACTCTCTCCGCCAAGCCATCGGCATGCCCATCATCCCCAGACACGCATCACAGATACCAACGAAAGGATATAGGTATCAACAAAAGAATCGATAGGATCAACATGACATGCTCAATGCCCATGCGTGTCAATGCATCATGCAATATCATAATCTCATGTGATGCATCTCAATATATCATGTCATCATATATCATGCAGTCTATGTATCATGTAATTCACATACTGCAGTTCAACATGTCATATAGTCACATAAGTAGCAAGTAATGACAAGTAAATCATGCCCCGGGGACATCACATGTCTTTGCCAGACATCGTGATAGAATCGATTTTCTACGTACCTCGGACCAAAGCTATATCTACCGAGTACTCTCGAATAAACCTCAAGATATGTTACCTGGTCATTTATACCTCAATTATATCATCAAAGTGTTCAATTATTTCCAATATCAAGTTTGTAATCCAAACATTGACCCTTAGGAAATTTCTTAAAATTTCAGCTTACATGATCATAGTAATTGGCTCATAAATTTTCCAATACTTAACCAAATTACATGGGTCTAATTTAGCTTGAAAGCTAACTCAAAATATGACATTTCATATGTTTGACACTTCCACAAATTATATCATTTACCTAAGGAAAATTGGGTCTAAACTCACTTAAGCAAAAGAGGGGAATTTCTAAGTTCTAAATTGAGCACTTTTTGTAAAAACTTCATAACTAATTCATATGACATCCAAATGACCTGATTCCAGTGGGAGAATTTAGATAACTCAAATTCTACAATACATCGTTTATGAGCTTTAAGCTAATTAGTTCATCTTGTGGTACATTTTTTGAAAATCGTTACAGTCTAAAAACTCGTAAATACCCTGTTTCCAGATTGCATAGTTGTTGGTAAAATTAGCATAACTTTTGCATATAAACTTCAAATTGAGTGAGGCCAATTCTAAATGCAATCTAATAAAATACTACAACTCTTAATAGAAGGTAAAACTTCAAATTTGTAGCCATTTATTCCCAGAAATTCGAAGAACACACTGCATGAAACTCGAATGCACTGAATTTCTAGATTTTACACATTTTAGTAAAATGACCATAACATTTTCATCTTTACTCTAAAGTAACTGATTTTGGTGGCCAATTAAAGCTAACAAAAAATATTACAACTCTTATTAGGGACACCAACCTCAAATTCGAAGCCTATCATTTTCGAAATATTTACCAAACCTACTGCATGTGCCAAAGTCATAACAGATACAACATACAACAACCAAATCTTAACTTATACACCAAAATTCGATCCTTTAACATAAATCAAAGTTAATAAAACTCAAGATTCATGTTATACCTCACTATATCTTGAAGATTTGAAGCACAATCAAGCCCTTGAGTCAACCAAGCTCCTTTCTCCTTCCAAACTCTTCTTTCCTCCCTCAAGAATGCTCCAAACTCAAAGATTCTTGGGTTCTTCTTCCCTAACCTTGTAGCTTCTAAATCCGTAATTGCATGTAACATGCACTTATAAATTCACAAGAATTTTGGGAGCTAAGAAGCTGAAAATTTTGAAATTGGGTAGAGAGAAGGAGGAGGTTTTCTGTGGAGTGGGAAGAGAGAGAAAGAGGTGGGGAAAAATGAGGGAAGAATGAGTGATGGCTGAATTTTAACTCTTGATGGGTAATATTTTTAATCATTTGATGTATTGTGGAATCCATGTGTCAATACATCACTATCTTGCAAGATTAATGGTCCAAAATCATGTATTAAACATGAGTTAATTTAATTTGTGGCATGTGTTCTCCAAGTGCCATGTAATCATGCACATGCACAAGCACTAAAAACATGTTCCACTAGTTGGTTGACTCATTGTAGTCCGGAACACCTTAATTCAAAGTCTGTACTTTTAATTATCTAGGTTTTCTTAAACATCGTTAATCCCGATTAATTAGCATCGGGGCCTTACAACATATCATCATCCTGAGCACTTAGTTGTGCTTGCATCCGAATTCTCTATTCATCATATTCATCCTTTTTTAACATCGAAATCTTGCAGAATGAGGCCATCAGTTCTTAGCATTCTCACAATTGAGAAGACATTGCTATGATACCACATGTTAGGGTCGGAGTTGTGTTTAGAAATGGGGGTTGAATAAATACTAGACTCAATTTCTCGATTCTTAGATATACAATAGACTGTTAAGTACTGCAGTAAGATCTCAATTGAAGCAAGTCGGTGGACAACTAAAAGTAGTACGGAAGGTGTCTACTGGACTTGTGAGTTTAGAACTGATCAGTAGATGTTTAGAAATATAAGGGTAAAGTACTGAAATTATATGACACAAGAATTGTTTCTGGAAGTTCGAAGAACAAACGCTTCTACATCTCCCCTTCTTCCTTTGCAGGAAGGTTACACTAGAAGACTTTGGTTTACACTTTACAACATTCAACCTTCATAGGCACCACACAGATTTGCCTAAACACCTAGCAACACAATAATCACACATATTACAATTTGATTTTCTTTACAACACTCTCACAAAATATAAAACTATGTTCTTCTGTAGAGTGTCTTTGAGCAGTAGACTTAGTAGAATTTGATATTCAATATCTCAAAAGCTCTTGAAAGAACCGCGTAAAATCAGCTTCCTGATTTTCATCCAATTGTTTTTTTTGTTTTCTTTCCATTCTTGTTAATCAATGGCTAGTTCCCTGTGACGAGATTGGTGGCGCTGATATGGTAGTGTGGCGCTCTGTTGTACTATTGTCAGAGTGAATCTATTCGTGTTTTGTCTTTTTGCCTTATAGGTCTGCTGACTTCTCCTTGAATATTTGTCTGCTGGACGAAAGACAACTGATTTCTTTTTCTATCTATCTGCTGGTCACTCATTAGTTAGTTAGTCTGTTGGACTAAGGCCAACTAATGTCTTCTTCATCATCTATTGGTATCTCCTAAGGATTTGCGCAGTGGACTGAGATGTCCTTGTTCCACTGGACGTTTATTCTCTGTATCCGGTAGATGATGAATCTTAGTCCTTGGACCCGTTCTTGGACCCGATAGACGATATCTGGTAGTCTTTGGACTCGGTAGACCTTTGTTGAGTCAATCAACAGCCTTTTCATAAGTAAACTTCTTTGATGCAGTATGCACTTCAAGCAGTAGACATTTGTTATCACCAAAACTTAGAAATGTTTTCCCAACAGACTTTTAGTGAAGCACCAAGTACTCGGATATCCTACAAAAATAGTTATAACATACCTATATATTCAAATTGATTTGCATAATATTAACCTGTTGAGAAGTTGTTGTCCACGTGGTTCACAGAATCGGGAATGGAACTGCAGGAATAGCTGTTCCGGAACCGGAACGGAGATGGGCCAGTCTAATTTCACATATGGAATGGAAGGTGCTTCATAACGTTGATAGTAATAGTGGTGAAAGTCGTGGAACAACCGTTTTTTTAACATCACTGTTTTTTGGCCTTTATCGGGAAAGAACGCCATGTCTATAAATTTAGTGTGTATGTGTGTGTTAATTTTTTTGTGAAGAAAAAGACGAATCATGTGTTGGGCGTGTGACCGAGGAAGGAGTGAGATACATTATTAGTGGGCCCATTATTTATAATTAAATTATATGAATATTTGTTTTAAAATTTTAATTAAAAAACATTTTAAAAATGCATAGTTAAATGTAAATAATTGTGTTTTGCATTAATACTGTACAACTTTTAAAAGCTAGTATTATAAAATAATTTATCTATTTATTTAATTTATAATGAATTTATATAGTTTATATTGTATTAATCATTAAATTACATTTGTAATTAATTATTATTGTATAATTAAATTACTATAAAAATATATTAAATTAATGAAGAGATTATGTTCAATTATTTTCAATATTTTCCCATAAAAATACAATAGAGTATAATTTAATAAATATATTATTAAGTCATATGAATCTAATAATTGAACTAAAATTTAGTTTGAGGGGGAATACACTGATTATTTTGTTTCTTTATGTCACTAATTATGGTATTAATCCAGGTGATATAACACTTACAAGTATTTTTCTATGTTAATGTTGTAAAATGGTTATATATCAATATATGAATTTTCATTAATTCGATATACATTTCATTTTAATAACATTATTTTTATTCTCAAATAGATATATTGGATGTGTAATTTAAAATATATAACATTAATTAATTTTACTATAAATGTTGGGAAGCAAAGCACAACAGTGGATGCAGTATTAAGCATCATCATTTTATCACTCTAAATTGTTGCCACTTTGGGTGAACATATACCCCTTCAAATGACTATTTCAAAATTTCAATTTATTAAACACCAAATTTTTTTCAATATCATATATGAATTTTGATATGTTGTAAAATTTTAGTATATATTGATGATACATTTGTATTTTAATAAAGTGTACATAAGATTTTAAATAAATAATTTATTATTTTCTTATTTTTAAAAATAATATTTATAAAAATTATTTATGAATTAAAGAAGATGGAACAGTGACCTCCGTTCCGATAACCGTTCCCGCGACGATTAACCATGGTTGTCCACATTAGGAAGTTAAAAGCTATATTTGCTCATTATAAATGATTCTGAGTAGGAATCCCGTGAATTCTTAACATGGTATTAGAGCAGACTTTTCAAGTGATTGACTATTCCGTCCACATGCTCACTGTCCACCGCGTCATCAATCCACGTGTTTGACGTATATAATATCACACGTGAGGGATGTGTTGGAAGTTGTAGTCCCATATTGAGAACTTAAAATTTATATTTGCTCCTTATAAATGATTATGAGTTACTTTTATCATAATCAATTGTTTATGATAGAAACAACATGAATTCTTAACATAACCAATAAATTATTTCGTGATTTGAGATAATCATTTAATAAAAACGAGAAACATATAATGAAAATCATAAGCACAAGTCTTATCCAAATCCTTTAGCTGAACAACCACACTAGACTAATCAATTGTCCTCTCACAGCAAATTTAAAGCTAAAAAGCCTTCGAATCCGCTGCCACAATTGAAAATGCATGCAATTCAGGCAGGAACCTTAGGGTAATAGTAACTTTTTGTGTGTGCTTTTACCCTTTGGCTTTACTACAAGTCTTTTAGATAAGTACAAAAACAGACAGTTAAAATTACTTAAAACACACTATGCATCTGCTGTCACATTCACGACACAGCAATAATTTTATTAGAGATAATTTAAGGAATAAAGGATTTATAAACATGTATGTATCAGTGGATTCTTGTACGTCAAATATTTGATAAAAAGTCAGGCATGGCTTAAAGTAGTTAAACATGTCATACTATACATAGAAGCATTGATCTATCAGTCTATATATATGTGTACTTGATTAGTTACATTTGCTTATAGTGATTTCAAAGTAGTTAGATGCTTTATATCATTCTTAGATAATTTTTAGTCGATCCATATTATTTACAAAAATTGAATTTTTAAAAATATAAAAAAAGTCATTTTCTTTTCTAAAATAACTATTTGTCGTCATAATTTTTTAGGGAATTTATATATCATCGCATCATATACTATTTTTTTTTTAAAATATTAATATAGAGAAAATGTTTTCTGTTATTTGAAACCCCATAAATCACATTTCTGGCTTTAGGGTTTCTTAGCACTTATCTAAAAGAGCTTCTTGTCTTTTTTTTTTTTTTTAAAGGATAAGGTTTTGAAAAAAAAAATTAGTTGAAGAGTTTCCCTATCCAAATACACTTTAAGAATAGAAAAAAAAATAAAAATAAAAATGCATAAGCTCTTGACATAAAAAAATTAATGCTAAATAGCTATTTTTATTCCTAAAAGTATATTCACTAAATAATTTACAAAAAAATTACAAAAATGGTCTTATAAAATATGAACATTTGCGACAGTAATCCCTAACTTTTAATACTAATTAAATATAGTCCCAAATTTTTTTTAACAAAAATAGTCCCAAACTTTTAGTAATAATCAAATATAGTCCTAAAGAAATTATTTTTTAAACAAAAGTAGTCATACGTAAATATTTTTATCAAATATGAGCATAATATATTTTCTAACAGGCCCTAAACCAATAACAAAAGTTGGAACTATTTTTGTTGTTCAATAAATAATTTAAATATCAATTTATTGAGTCATTTTAGTATAATGTATTGTTATGAATTGGTCTCCACCAATTCCCAATCCAAGAACTCAATTGCACGACCAATTGAATATTTATATGGCATAACGCACTATCACCAAATAACGCTACCAACTGAGCTAGGACGGCATGAACAACGACTCACTCACAGCATGTTATAGGCACAGAGTGATCAACACACAAGAAAATACATGGCAAGAAACATCAATGAGATGACACAAAGAAATCAAGAACGAAAGACACGATTTACGTGGTTCGATCACTAAACGATCTACGTCCACGGGGGGATCATCTTGCAATTTCTTTGAGTGTACAATGCATTACAATACATGATTTTCCCATCCCCTCATGTATTTATACTATATATATATATATATATATATATATATATATATATATATATATATATATATTATATATTATAATGTGTGAGCACCTTAGAGTAACCACTTTGGTATGACCATTGTGAAATTCCAAAAATACCCTCGATGTGCTTTAGTAATAGCCATAAGACCATGAGATAAAGGATAATATTGGAAGATCACATATTAACTTCCCAACTTAGTTTTCAATTTTTCACCAAAGCATTTTTTTCTCTTCCCCATAAAATATCATATTTAAATCAGATATTTCAAATATAAAAGTTTAGTATACATATACAATATATATTAAAATTTCATTACACACGCAAGGCGTGTGCGCCGACCGCTAGTAATAGTAAAAAGTCGACAAATAAAGTTATGTGGTGTATATTTGCCTCTCTATATCATAAATTTAACCATAAATCTAAATACGCATTTCTTAAATTACATAAAATATAGGTTCTACATAGTTTTAGTTGTGATGTAATAAATGTAGTGCAAAGTCATTTGCAAAATCACGCAATACAAGATGAGCACATGCATTTGCAATATTTATAATATGGTTCATTGGAAAACCTAGCTAGCTAACGTTTTCTTGCAGCAGTTTCGCGCTGGCAATTAAAGAAGACAGCAGCAACAGGAAGACCCAATTCATTCTCCTCAGCAAACTTTCTCGTATTGAATCCATCCCTACAAATCGGAGATTTCATCACTGATTGTCTCTTCTTCTGCTTGAACAGCAAGAATATGAACCTGTGTATTCCTATGTTTGGCCTTGGCATTTCGTAGCTAACTGATTCTTTCCCTGTTTTTTTAATTTTATTTTCATCATACGAAGTACTCATTAATTGTGGGTAAAATTAAAATGGATTTTCGCATACCAAACGAGGAATCCGTGGTTCCTGGGATATCTGTAACTATCCTGTGAATTTGTCAAATCAAGTTATATCTGTCAGTGTGGTCCCAGTCGAGAAAAAAACAAGTGGTAATAATATGAACATATCTAGTGGTATGAATAATTGGCATGACAAGTTGTGTGTTGATTTAACTTACCATTAAGCGTTTAACCATTTTAAATTTCGTAGTTAGAATTATATATAAATTATAACATGCAGTAAATAATGACAAATTCAGTGGTTTGGATGAATATACTTGCTTTGAAGTGATGATTAATTATTATTGATTAGCATCCATTAGTCAAGGCAAGTAAACACAATCTTCTAGTTTATTTTGCATATCATATTTGTTAAAAGTAAGTTTGATTTGTCATTCTATTAAAAAAATGTGTTATCCTGATGAAAGGTATAGATTTTCACGACAGTTAACATTTGAAGAAAGCCTCTATATCGACCATTTAGAAAATAAGTTTGTTAACGGGAAAATTATGGGTACCTTTTCTGTAAAATAATTTTACTATGAGTTCCTACATCTAATTTGAACAATAAGAGATGCACATTTTTTAAAATAAATGCATTACGAATTCCTCCCCTTTAGTTTGTAATGGCTGAAGAGAAAATTTCAACTATCTTCCCTTGAAAAAAAGCCACATAGCAGGGGAAGTAAACGTTGTTTTTTAGTTGTTCAAACAAGAAGGAGTCTATATGTAATTACCATTTATTAGCATTAAGTACTATTGCTTTCACACAATCAATTGTATGATTATTTCTCAGGAGATTTTCATGTGCATGTACACAAGGGCTGTTTGATAGTATTTAGTTTCTTAAGTTTTATAGTATTTAGTTTCTTAAGTTTTACTTTATCAAGGAACAAAAGATGAAACACAATGCATTAATTAACTTAACATAAATCTTGGATCTCAACAGTAAATAAAATACTAAAGTTCAAAACTTTAGTAATTGTAAGAAGGAAAAGCAAAAACTTAAATCTTTGATGTCTAACAAAACCATATTTTGCTCATTGACAACCCTGATAAAAATAGATTATTTGATTTATAACATTAGCTGGGATGAACCCTAGTTAACTTCATTGCAGGATAATCATATGACTTCTCTCACATCAGAAAAAAAGAACGATGAATCTTTTATACTGATTAAATATTTATTACATGTCCCACAACTATTATGTTTTATACTCTCTTTTACTTTGTGGGAAATTTACAATCATACGATTAACAATGTCAAATTCCTTTTACGATTTTTCTATGTATAAGAACCTAATTGCTAAGCATACCAGTGCAAATGTTCTCTGAGATATGGATCACTTGGACCAGGAACATCAGGATCTGTCATGATCTGAACCAAATAACATAAAAAAAAAAATTTAGACACCAAGAACTTGAAAAGATTAACAAAAATAGATAGCTGAAAAAACCAATATTACCAGGGTAAAAAATGATCTCATATCACCTCCAAGAACTTCAACCCTAGGTTTAGAACTAACCGTAGAAGGGAAGTGCTCATACCCATTGTACACATGCTTGTTTGAGTTGTACATCACAGACATTTTCACACTAGGGTGGAAATCATCAACAACATCTCCAATCACTCGACCAATTACCAGTGGATCTGATGACATTTTTGACATAATAAAAATAAATATGTATTTTAAAGAAATTACTTATAATGATTTTTGTTCTGCTGAGAATGGAAGAGCAAACCCCATATATTTATAGTGTCAACAACAAAGAACCCTAACTTTCATATCATTTCAAAGCAAGTGGAACACATTAAAATATATTAGTTTTGATGTATATACGATGGGCTTAGTAATTATATGGCATGTAACCAGAAAACTGGGGTTTTGTTCTTGAAAGTAAAATTCATATGTAAATAAAAGATGATTTGACATTGGAGGAGCTAGATTCTTGCTTTATCTACTTTTTACTTAAAAAAATTAAAAGGCAAAATGAGAATTTGCAGAAAAGGTTAGTGATCTTTGTTATTCAAGGTAAAAAAAAGGAGAATTCTCCAATTAATGGGTTTTCGTAACTTTTTCACAGAGCATAGTTCCAAAACTACATATGCATTACTATATATGGAGAGAAAAAAATTGAAAGAAAGAAGCTGAATGATATATTTAAATATAATATGTTATGGTGGGAGCCAGGGAGGTCATTTCAAGAATTAAAAGAAATAAATCTGTGTTTTATTTTTAAATCATGCTGGTGGCTTTATTTTGCTACAAAAAGAAAGCTTTGATGCTCGCTCTCTTTTGAGCATAATAATTCCACTCCCTTGAAGTGACCCCAAACCGTCGTAGATTTATATCCGTATATATAGAGTAAACTGTATAAAACCCCTTTGTGTTATATTAAATATGCACCAAACTTTCATGTGTTAGCAAAATATGAAAAAAACCCTCAGTTTTCTTAAACTCTGTACGAGGTAAAAAAAAAACGGTTCCTTTTTCGAAACTTTACATGAAACCCCCTGTGTTAAACAAAATATGCAAAAAAGTCATCCATTTTCTTAAATCCTGCACAAAGCTTTCTCTCATTTACAAATAAATAGATTTTATTTAATCTCGTAAAAATTATATACAGGTTTTATGAAAACAAGTTCATAAATGTTCATATATATTATATATGTTTATAATAACTTGTTTTTTGTTTATATATATTTATTCTTGTGAAACATATTTTATGATTTTTTTGGAAATATGCATATTTTTTACATTTGCAATTGTTGGTTATTTAATATATTCAAAACTTGAAAAAAAATGAACTTGAATTGGTTAATAAGCATGCATATATAAAAAGAAAAAATCAGAATATTATTCAAAATCTATTTTAAAATTACACCTTAATTTATTCAATTTAAAATTCTGAATATTAAGAAGAAATCATTACAAAAAATAATAAAATAATGTAGCTGCTGAAAAATTGGAGGGCATATTAGATAACGACGGTGGTTTTTTTGCAGAATTTAAGAAAATAAATGGATTTTTAGACTATTTTGTTTAACACGGAGGGTTTAGTGAAATGTTTAAAAAAATGGGTTTTTTTAGCTATTTTTATAACACTTAGGGGTTTCATGCAAGTTTAAGAATATATAGGTTTTTTTGCCTATTTAATTAACTAGTTGGAGTTTTGTGCATATTTACTATAACAATACGTGGTTTATGCAATTTACCCATATATATATATATATATATATATATAATTTAAGTTTCAAGTTTTGATGTTCCTTCCCTATTGCTAAATCACCGAACAGAAGAGGCTAGTCTCATGTAGTATTGCAAACCAACAAGGCGATTATTTTATGAGTCACTGACAATTTACCCCCTATGAATCGATAATATGCACTTTATGTGATGCCCGAAATATTTTCATTTAATTATTTGATTCAATTGAGGTAAATTATGAGATAATTGCGGAACTAAATTTTTGGGAATTTTAAATTGATCGGGAGTTGGAATAAAATAATTGTGGGTTGTATTCATTGTGTAAATTAATTTTAAAGGAGGGTTTTTTTCATAAAATAAAATAAAAAGATATTTATATATTGAATTGTCTGGAGGAGATTAATCTAATATTGGATCTCTCTCTCCTCTCCCCCTCTTTCTTCCCATTTTTTTCTTCCCCTTCTTTCACGATAGAAAAACGTGGAGATGCAAGTGATTTCAGAAATTTCTTGTTGCGATTTTGCTCAAGGTTTGTGAACGATTCTCTTCCTTTTTCCTTGATTGTTCATTTTCGTTAAGTATTATGAGTTGTTGGTTCGATTTCTATTACGGCTTTGGGGAGAATGTTGATGTCGGTTTTATAGCTGTTGTGTAAGGCCCCGAGAATTTATTAATGATAATCAATTTTAATTTGGGAATTAATTAATTATTAATTCGGAATTAAATAATTAATTGGAAGTGAAATTGACCAGATGAATGTCAAATGACAATTTAATTGGAACATGACATTTTTGAAATGGTAAATTAAACTCCGTTAATAGTTTAGAAATAAATTACTAAAATAAAGAATTTAATTATGTGTTATAATAGTGGGTATAAATCCCAATTGTTGTCTGTAAATTTAAATATCAGTGCACCGATGACACTCCGATGTACATAATTGGACTGGAAGCAATACATATTAAAAACGCATTCAGCTCATTTTTTTTCACACACTAAAATTTAAAAACGCACACACTCATTCCCGTCACTCTTTCTCTCCTGCGCGCACCTGACCGTTCGCCGCTAAAGTTTCGCGCCTGCCGCAGACCGGCCATCTCACGATGAGTCCGACCCACGACCTCCTTCCTCACTCACCGGCGGTCATTTCTATACCATCAATGTGATGCCCGGGAATTAATGGTGTTAATCCGGAGTAGTAACGATCCTTAATAAATTTTAATTGTGGCAATTAAGAATTAATTATTGTATTGGGACTCCCAGGGATTTTAAATCCGGTATTTGGAGTCGTTGGATCCAGGGGATGAGATTGTATTCTCATCGTGGTGTTAACCCTGGAATTTGGTTTTTAGTGGAATTTGGGTCCGTAGTACTTTGTATTGAGAATGGTAATGAAAATAGAGATTGAGAGGTAATTATTGAAAACAGATGATTTTTAATGAGTCATGATGTATTTGTGGAAGGATTGGTAGTTTGGAGTCTTGGTAGTATATATACCAAGTGGACTCGATGTTTCGTCATTGCACGAACTCTCCTCCCTCCTCTCTCCTCTCACCTGCGATTTCCCCTCTCCCCCACACCCCTCTTTTCTCCCTTTGGTAAAAATGGCTAGAAGCTTGGCTCGGGAGCCGGATTTCTTGAAGATAATAAGGTATTGTTCTTCCCCTCGTTCTTATCTTCGATTTGATAGTAGTATGGTGGATTTTGGTTGAGTATTTTGTTGGGTTTGGAAATTGGGGGTTTTTGATAAAAATCCAAAGTTGAGTTTTTGGAGTTTTTATTAGTTTTAAATGGTGTATTCGAGGTGTTGAAGGAGTATGGGGTGTTGGTTTTGAGTTTGGGGTGTGAAAAACACCATTAAAGCTCGAATTTTTCAGAAACCCAACGGTCGCGATCGATCGCGGCTTGGTGCCGATCAATCGCGACATGTTACTGATTTGGGAAGGCGATGAGCAGTAGCGGCGATCGATCGCGATAAGTGGGCGATCGATCGCATGGGTCTTGGCAATCGATCCCGGAATGTTTATTTTCGGGCAGTAGGATATGGCAATCGATCGCGGCTTGGCGCCGATCGATCGCGGCCCTGTTCCCTTTGGTTTTTTTTTGAAAATGTTGGAAAATGTCGGGATTTTGGAATCGATGTTTAATTGGCCAATTCTCGGGGCAATGTCTACATTCCAATGGGAATGCTATACTTTTAAAATGGAGTGGTTGGAGCCAAATTTCAAAGAAACATGGAATACTCGGTTTAGTATTTGGTTAACCTTTGAACTTTTAAAATGGAATATTTTGGGTATTATGCATGCTTAAACTGGAGTCTTTTAAAATGGTTAATCGTCATGGATTGACGATGGGGTTAGAGGTTGTGAACGTGCTTGGGCACGTGGTTGCATGCTCATGTTTGATTGTGAGTTATTTATGTGTTAGCACATAATTCATCGGGGTCGTGGGACTCAGGCAAGGTTGGACTTGAACTACGGAATCATAAGGTACGTATGACGTACGAGCATAGCCCTTTTATATAATTGCAATTGTTGAATGCATGGTACATTATATTGCAATAAATGGATAGATATTGGGAATTATGTGATGCCGCTCTTGAGCGAGCAATGATGGGGATGTTGTCGCTATTGAGCGAACATCGATTATGACGCCGCCGTTGTTGAGCGTGCATGGGGTTAAAATGCCGCTATTGTGGAGCGAGCTATGAAATAGAACTATGGAATCATTGGTTAGATATATATGATATCTATGGTACTTCATTTAATGATTTAATCATATTTGATTATGGAACTGGTATGGCAGGAATGGTTTTAGTTAATCAATGTGGTGATTAACTGGCTTTGGGAATTTGATGGTTTTGGTTATTTTGAGAATAGGGACAGCACAGGAAATCCTACATGGTAACGATATTATACAGGGAGTATCCTTTTATATTACAATTTTATATTCTGTAAATTACGTACTGTGATCATTGGAATATTGGTATTGGTATGCTCACCCCGTGTGGGGGCTGTCTATGTTGGGGCAGGTGGTACAGGTGCATCAATGGCTTTGGAGTTGAGCTCGGGCTGTTGATTTGAGGTACTTCCAGGATTGAAGTACCAGAGCTGGTTGAATAAGTATAACGGTAGATCCAGAGTTGAGATCGAGCTATGCATGAGAGGTGCTTCCAGGATCGAAGTACCAGTAGCGGTATTTGGTAGAGTATCTTATACATTAGATACACGTTTATTCATCGGGTGCTCGCATGTGAGCACATTTTTAGGTGTATATGGAATGTATAAATGGGCATGGTGTTTCTCTCTTCATTTATTGTCTGAATGCAATTAAATACGGAATTGATAAATGAACTGAGAGCATGTTAGTGTATTATGAGGGTGCATGCTATGTAAATGGTCTTGGTTGGGGGAATTTGAATATTATGGGGTTCTAATGCAAGAAATTTTATAGATGACATATGATGCTATACTTGCATATGGTTTTCTTCCCCATGATAATATGATTGTATGCACTAATGGCATGAGTTAATACACTAATAACGGGTTAAGGGCACGGGGTCCTTACATTAGTGGTATCAGAGCAGTGGTTTGCTCTTTGGGGTTGTTGAGAGCCTAGGAATATGTTGATAGAAATGGGAAGCATATACTTATGCATGATGGTAGTTAGTGTTGTGTGGCACAACTATATTGCTTATGTGTGTTTATGATATGTGTTCATAATTGGAATATGTTGTTGGTAACCATGGTGGTTGCAGGGTCATATGGGACATGGATTATGCATTGCGGTTGCATATATATTGGAGTGATGATTTTAATGCTTTGCCGCTAAATGTTGAAGCGATGGTAACTTCCGCATGTCACATTTGAAGCAAGGTGCATTAAAATACACTCATAGCGATGTTTATTGGGATACGGATTATGCATTACGGTTGCATACATGGCGTAGCGATGTGAATACTTGCCGCTGTCATATTATAGCGATGAAGAATATTTGCCACAAATATGTCGAAGCGAAGGATAATTCCGTTGTCATATTACTATTGCGAGGGATATTATGCCGCTAATATGTCGAAGCGAGGGGTATTTCCGCTGTCATGACAAAACGAGGAGTAGTGGCGCCGCTGTCATACTATCGCGATGAAGAATATTTGCCGCTTAAGCGAGGAATATTATACCGCTAATATGGAGTAGCGATGAGCTTTCCGCTGTCATATGATAGCGACGAAGGATATTTGCCGCTTAAGCAAGGGATATTATGCCGCTGGTATGTCGAAGCGAAGTAGCGAAGAGGGATATTTGCCGCTGTATAGTGAGGGATATCATGACGCTAGTTTATTGGCGATGGTTTATACCGCCGGGTATCTATATAGCGGTGGTTCATTCCGCTAGTTTTTTTGCGATGGTTTATACCGCCGGGTATATGTATATAGCGATGGTTCATTCCGCTAGTTTATCGGCGATGGTTTATACCACCGGGTATATATATAGCGATGGTTCATTCCGCTAGTTTATTGGCGATGGTTTATGCCGCTGGGTACCTATATAGCGATGGTACATTCCGCTAGTTTATTGGCGATGGTTTATACCGCCGGGTATTCATAGCGATGGTTCATTCCGCTATTCTATTGGCGATGGTTCATGCCGCTGGGTATTATATAGCGATGGGTCATTCCGCTATCCTATTGGCGATGGTTCATGCCGCCTGGTATTATATAGCGATGAGTCATTCCGCTACATCTATTGGCGATGGTTCATGTCGCCAGGTATCATATAGCGATGGGTCATTCCACTACGTCTATGGCAATGGTTCATACCGCCGGGTATATATATATAGCGATGGTACATTCCGCTAATTCTATTGGCGATGGTTCATACCGCCAGATATCTATAGCGATGTTTTATGCCGCTGACTCTATGGCGAGGGATTATGCCGCTGATTCTATAGCGATGGGTTATACCGCTATGTACGTAGCACTGGATTACGTCGCCTACGAGCGATGGGTGCTGCTTGCGTACCACTGTTGGGCGATGGATACTGGTATGCCGCTATCTTGTTAGCGATGAGGTATGGTACCTATTACTGCTTTATTAGCATTATTATGGATGTCGTGTATCGACATATACCGTCACGTGTTTGACGATGAGATTGTGAATGTCAGGTGTTGACATGTACCGTCACGAGTTGACGATGTTATTTTGGATGTCATATGTTGACATATACTGTCACGGGATGATGATGACATAGTGGATGTTCTATGTAGATATGTAGCGTCGTTTTGATGAATAATACGTCTGGGTGTATGTATTTAGTCATATGGTTTGAGTGCCGATGATGAGCACAAGGTGGTGTCTACGTCACCGGTTGACGAGACTGATGTGACTAGAAATAGACACATCTTTAGTGCTTAATTGTCTACGATTTGGTAGGTTTTGATAGATAATTTGATACATATGCTACCTAATCGTATATTTGTGTAATTGTAGGTACAATCGAAGAAAACGAGCTAAAAACGATGTGTAAAGACCAAGGAGAGACATGGACATGACAAGGACTCAAAGTTGATCAAGAAAAGGGCAAAAATGTAATTTTGGAGTTGGCAATCGATCGCCCGGAAGAGGAAATCGATCGCCTATGGACAGAAACTTTTGCAACACAATTTACGGGTCAGCGATCGATCGCGAATGCCAGGCAATCGATCGCCAAAGTCTACTGGAGCTCAGCGATCGATCGCGATAAAGTGGCGATCGATCGCCTCAAGAAATTCGCTGAAAAAAAATAAGCTAGCGATCGATCGCCACACATCAGGCGATCGATCGCCGCAGAGTCCGAGAATAAGGAAATTGAGTCTTTTACCATGTTTAAAAGATTGTATCCCATTTTTATCACTCACATACCCTAAAACTCGAGACTAAGCCTCATTAGCAGCAGTTTTTGATAGTTTTTGAAATTCTTAGAATAATTTGAGATTTTAGATTAATTTTCCTTCAAGTTTTCTTCAAGAACAACGAAGAACGGAACCGGAATCGACAAGCCGGAATCGTGATTTATCTTAGTAACTTTCTTTCCTTTATTTATTTAATGTTTTCCATCGAATTTTCATTGTTTTTAGATTTAATTATGCTAGGCTAAAACCCTTTGATTCTTGGTTGAAGGGATACCTACTTTTGGATTTGAATCTTTTATGAGAATTTGGTTTGATTGTTGAATTAGATGTCGATTTCAATTTGTTTCTCAGATTTCAAATTCCATGATTGTTGTGTTTGTGTATTAGACCGATCACCTAATATTCAATTACATAATCGATAGTTTGTTAAGAAACAACTAAGATTAATAATTAACCGGCTGTAGGTGTTATTGAATTCTTAGGAGAAACGGTTGAGTAATCAATTTTAACGGCTGTAGTTTTCATTGATTAGATTTATCGAACTCATTAGTTTTGAAAACTATCATTGATTTAATCATTAACGGCTGTAGTGGTGATTAGAGATTTGGTAAGGGTTGAATTGAATGCTGTTTTCTCTTTAACTACGAATAAGATGAGTAGGAATTAAATTTCCAATCGATAGATAATCGAAAGAATTAGAATGTTTTGATTTGATGACTAAAAGATAATTTTCCAAAAGTACGGTTACCTGAAAACCAAGAATCGCTTCACTCTCATAAGTTTAAATCATCTTAGTTAATCTCGTTAATTAGTTTAATTTTAGAATTTGCTTAGTAGTAATCATTCATCCTAAAACCCCCTTGTTACTATTCATTTTTGGCACGAAATAAATTTACCTTCCCTGTGAGATCGATCCCTACTTCCACTACTACATATTTTTGCTATTAACTGAAGAAGGGTTAATTTGGGCGTACACGATAAACGCTACCAAATTTTGGCGCCGCTGCCGGGGAAGGCAATATTTATTAGTGTCAAATTTTTTTTTTATTTCGTTTTTGTTATTTGCGTTCCCGCACAACTACTGAGGTTTGTTGATGAGTACAGGCGGATCGTTTGATTACAAGGATAATTCATATTACGATCCAGAAATCGAGAGGACGCTGCATCAAAGAAGGAGAGAAACTCGGAGACAAGAAGAAGAGGAAAGGAACAATATGGCTGAGAACCAAAGTCTACGCCAACTGGCCAATCCAGATTTGGACCAACAACCTCTTTGCATAAATTTTCCTGCTTTCGCAACTAATGTAAGTTTTGAACTTAAACCGGGACTTATACATTTGTTGCCAGCTTTTCATGGTCTTGCAGGTGAAAACCCGCATAAGCATCTGATGGAGTTCCACGTGGTGTGCACTACCATGAAGCCGACCGGAATCACCGAGGATCAAATAAAGTTAAGAGCTTTCCCGTTTTCTCTAAAGGACGCTGCAAAAGACTGGCTCTTCTACTTACCATCCGGATCGATCACCACGTAGACTGACTTACAAAGAGTATTCCTAGAAAGTACTTCCCAGCTTCAAGGGCAACGAACTTGAGGAAAGAGATATATGGTGTGAAGCAGCTCTACGAGGAATCACTACACGAGTACTGGGAGAGATTCAAGAAGTTGTGCGCAAGTTGTCCACAACACCAGATAAGTGAACACCTTCTCATCCAATACTTTTATGAAGGTTTACTTTCTTCTGACAGGAACTTAGTGGATGCGGCAAGCGGAGGAGCATTTATAGATAAAACAGCGGAGGAAGCTAGAAGGTTGATAGCTAACATGGCGGCCAACTCCCAACAATTCAGATTTGTGCGCCATGGACAACCGCAAAGAAAAGAGGTAAACGTATCAAATTTAGAACAACAACTGATAGACCTCACTTTTCTTGTGCGTGGTATGGCAGGTGGAAATGTAGGAAAGACAAAGCCGTGTGGAATCTGTCTGGCTGCGAACCATTCCACAGACGCATGCCCCTCACTACAAGAGACAACTACGGAGAACGTGAATGCTGCGGGAGGATTCCCAGGCCCCCCACAAAGGAGTTATGACCATCCACCAAACAACTACAATCCAGGGTGGAGAGATCATCCGAACCAAGGCTATGGTAACCTATAGATGAACCAACCTCCACCTTATAGACAGTCATATCAGCGACCTCCACCACCGCCAGTGTACCCTCCTTCTGACAGGTTAGAACATAGCATTAAAATTATTGCTGAAAATAGCTTACAATTTCAACAGGAGACGAGGGAAAGCATCCAGAGCCTGACTACAAAGATGGGACAATTGGCAACTTCAATCAGCAAGATCGAAGCAAGGATTTCAAATGGACTGCCGTCACAACCAGAGATGAACCCCCGTGAAAATGTGAGTGCTATCACAATGAATGTGGATGAAGATGCAACTGAAGAGAAGGTGGTACTGACGCCACCCCAGAAAGATGAGATGACGGAGACAGAGACAGACGTTGAAGAGCCAATGCAAGGGGAGGAACCACGAGGTAAGTGCCCCAAACTTTCTGCATATAAAGTACCACCCCCTTTCCCCCAAGCATTGCAGGACAATAGGAAATGTGCCGGACTCAAAGGCCTCTACGAGATGAGTCCACGCTGCAAAGAGCAAATTCCATTACACAAAGGGCAGCCCAAGGTCGAGCTCAATGAAAATGTTTCGGCGGACAACCAAAGAAGTATCCCCATTAAATGCAAGGATCCAGGTATGTTCTTTATCCCATGTGAGATTAGGTCTATGAGGATTGAGAAGGCTATGCTCGATTTAGGATCGTCCATAAATGTCATGCCTTACTCAATGTACTCTCAACTGAAAATGGGACCTTTAAAAAGAAATAGCGCAGTTATTCACTTAGCTGATAAATCCACGGTCATACCTAAGGGAATAGTAGAGGACGTAGTTGTGCATGTAAAGAACTTGGTCTTCACAGCCGATTTCTATGTCTTAGACATGGGAATTGGTGATCCTTCTAGTCTAATTATTTTAGGAAAACCATTCTTGAAAACATCAAAATCAGTGATCAATATAAATAACGGTTTGATAACCATGGAGTCTAATGGTGAAATTGAAAAATTCAACATGTATGAACCCATTAAACTTCTTGAGCATTCTAGTTACGCTATTGATGTACATGATGACTATGATTATGATTTTGATAATGATGAGTTGTGGGAGATGGGAAAGGCTACTGATGGCCTTAACGATAGGAGAGGTATAGATTCGAGCTCTTTTACTACTGTTCATATGATTGCTACTCTGTCTACTCACGATACTGCTGACCCTCTTATTTCTCAATTGCAAGATCGTACAGTTGGAAAGAAGCACCCTCTGGATCGACCATGTCAATCACATGACGAAGGAGTAACGACTGAGGACGACCACTCAAAGGGCAACAAGCCGAAATACCGAGGAGTGAAGAAGATATTGAGGTGGTTAAGGAAGGATAGAGAAGCACTGCATCAACCACCTTGATAGAGGAATAGCGTCGGGCCACCGACATTAAACAGAGGCGTTGCTTGGGAGGCAACCCAAGGGGAGTTAGTTTCCTTTCTCCCTTTTATTTTCAGTTTTTTTTATTGCTTTTTAGTTTCAACTTTTCTCTTTTCTTTATATTTTTTACCTTACATTGGGGACAATGTAGGATTTAAGTATGGTGGAGGGATTAGTAGTTAGTTTTGCTTTAATATTTCAAAAATACAAAAAAATTGAAAAATTTGAAAATTTTGAGCTCATAGTTAGTAATGAACACATACTTAGAATCACTAGCCCATGATGAAACCTAATTGATGGCATGCATGCTTTTGAACATAAGTGAATTGTTAACCTTAGAACACTTTGAACTCTAATGCAAAATTCTACTTCAACTTAGTAAGTTGAATATTTTGAGCACGATTTTGTCATGGCTTGTGAAGTGTGCATAGCTTAGTGAAGATTGTGTGAACTTTGTAATAGTCTTAAGAAGTCTCTAATACATGCTAGAACTTAACTACATGCTCTTTGAGGCGTATATCTAGACTACTTGCAAACATGAAAGTGATATAGGCAATCTTTGATGCGTTTGAGCCTTTCAAGCCTACCATGTAAATAAAATCAATCTATAGTACCCTTTTTGAGCCTTAATGTAAAAGAATGGTAGTATGCTAAGCATACTAAAGACCCCCATTCAACATTCCTTGACTAGCTTATCATCCTACCCTTTTAGCCTAAATATGATTTCAATCCATACCTTTTAAGGGAGTATGATGTATTTCATTCAAATGCACTTGGGAATCATTGAAGTAGATTTGTGAACTTTATTGTCAAAAGAATGAAATACATGAAAGAAAAGGAATGCCTTGAGGAATTTGAGAAAAATGACTCCAAGGGGAGCCAAGGCACAGAAGAAGAAAAGTGTTGAAGTAAACCTTGTGGAAAAGAACAAAGTTGAAAAATTCATGCAAGAAGAGAAGCTTTTAGTGTGCATTTCATCATACTCTCTTGTTGAATATCCTTACCCTTTCTTTCATAAGCCAATACCTAGGCCAAGCTACAAGCTAATAAAGACCTACTTGATTTGTGTTTGCAAAGTGGCTAAGGTAGTGGAGAAGGGTGTGCAAGTGAGCTTATACTTGTGTTAGTGTATGACTTGAACTATTATGGCTTTGCATATTTTGGATCTATAATTTGTACACAACACTTGTTTATGACCACACACACACGTTCACTGCTTTGTTGGGTACGGAATGTTTTGGGATTGAACTTGTTCCACTGTTAATTTTTCACCGCCGTTCATCATTATTATGCATGTTATAATTGTTGAGGCATTGAAGTGAGGACAAGTTGCTTTGTTATGAACCTATGAGCCAACCAAAAATATTGTAGTTTTATTTGTTTACTCGAGGTCGAGTAAAGAGTAAGTATGAGGGAGTTTGATGTGACTAGAAATAGACACATCTTTAGTGCTTAATTGTCTACGATTTGGTAGGTTTTGATAGATAATTTGATACATATGCTACCTAATCGTATATTTGTGTAATTGTAGGTACAATCGAAGAAAACGAGCTAAAAACGATGTGTAAAGACCAAGGAGAGACATGGACATGACAAGGACTCAAAGTTGATCAAGAAAAGGGCAAAAATGTAATTTTGGAGGTGGCAATCGATCGCCCGGAAGAGGAAATCGATCGCCTATGGACAGAAACTTTTGCAACAAAATTTACGGGTCAGCGATCGATCGCGAATGCCAGGCGATCGATCGCCAAAGTCTACTGGAGCTCAGCGATCGATCGCGATAAAGTGGCGATCTATCGCCTCAAGAAATTCGCTCAAAAAAAATAAGCTAGCGATCGATCGCCACACATTAGGCGATCGATCGCCGCAGAGTCCGAGAATAAGGAAATTGAGTCTTTTACCATGTTTAAAAGATTGTATCCCATTTTTATCACTCACATACCCTAAAACTCGAGACTAAGCCTCATTAGCAGCAGTTTGATAGTTTTTGAAATTCTTAGAATAATTTGAGATTTTAGATTAATTTTCTTTCAAGTTTTCTTCAAGAACAACGAAGAACGGAACCGGAATCGACAAGCCGGAATCGTGATTTATCTTAGTAACTTTCTTTCCTTTATTTATTTAATGTTTTCCATCGAATTTTCATTGTTTTTAGATTTAATTATGCTAGGCTAAAACCCTTTGATTCTTGGTTGAAGGGATACCTAATTTTGGATTTGAATCTTTTATGAGAATTTGGTTTGATTGTTGAATTAGATGTCGATTTCAATTTGTTTCTCAGATTTCGAATTCCATGATTGTTGTGTTTGTGTATTAGACCGATCACCTAATATTCAATTACATAATCGATAGTTTGTTAAGAAACAACTAAGATTAATAATTAACCGGCTGTAGGTGTTATTGAATTCTTAGGAGAAACGGTTGAGTAATCAATTTTAACGGCTGTAGTTTTCATTGATTAGATTTATCGAACTCATTAGTTTTGAAAACTATCATTGATTTAATCATTAACGGCTGTAGTGGTGATTAGAGATTTGGTAAGGGTTGAATTGAATGCTGTTTTCTCTTTAACTACGAATAAGATGAGTAGGAATTAAATTTCCAATCGATAGATAATCGAAAGAATTAGAATGTTTTGATTTGATGACTAAAAGATAATTTTCCAAAAGTACGGTTACCTGAAAACCAAGAATCGCTTCACTCTCATAAGTTTAAATCATCTTAGTTAATCTCGTTAATTAGTTTAATTTTAGAATTTGCTTAGTAGTAATCATTCATTCTAAAACCCCCTTGTTACTATTCGTTTTTGGCACGAAATAACTTTACCTTCCCTGTGAGATCGATCCCTACTTCCACTACTACATATTTTTGCTATTAACTGAAGAAGGGTTACTTTGGGCGTACACGATAAACGCTACCAGAGACCATTATGCCGAGCAGGTTTGCTCGATGAATTATTGGATGCATTGTACCGGTGAGTGTACCGCATCATGCATTAGAGGTAAATATTTTACGAGTAGGGGTACCTTTGGGTATACTCGCTGGGATGGCTAAGGCCAAGTGATTGGTGGTAAGAGTAGTTATTGAGGAAACTACTAGCTTTTGTCGTTGTGACGTGGGGTAGACATGGTCACACCCACCCTGAGGGTGTGGAATAAGTCCTAATGAATTAGGATTGCATCGTGGTTGAGCAAGGACACCGGGATGTCCATTATGCTTTGGTGTTTTAGAGAAATATTGGGTGATGACCCACTACTCTAATGGTTTGTACGGTATGGCATACCGGGATGTAACGTATGACACGTTGGTAGGTTTGGTATAAGCCTATGGAGGCAGCGATTTGCTAGCCAGGTATTGTTGCAGTGATATAGTATGCTTGTTGTAGCCATTATACTGCTTGTTGGAACCGAGTTTGGTGAAGCGTATGATGATACGATGAGGGTAATAGTGGACTCTAGTAGTCACTATGATAAGGTTTGAGGCAGGGAATACCTCACGGGAACGTTTGTACGTTAAATGTTTTGAGGGACTTGTACTGGGACAGCTCAGTTTTGTTGGAAGTATCAACGTGAGTGTCGACAAGTGGTTATTAGCTCTGGTTGAGCATCTTTGCATATGTAATGCAATGGGAGTCACAATTGGAATTGTGGGATATAGTTAGTGGGGTGACACTACTATATTGACTTTATCTCTTGGCGAGATTGGGATTGTACTGTCATGGAGACAGCTGGTATCGGTCGTGGGTTGATTGTGACAGCCATGGTAAGCATTACTGGTGTTGGATTGAGTAATGGCTTTTATTTTCTGAGAGGTTGGGAAATGCCCAGATTGTGGAGTACTATGGTGTGACATCCCCGAAATGGTTAATTGTTATTTGGCTTTAATTGTGTTTACATGATTAATTATGTGGTAATTGATTATGTTTTGGGATTTATTTACCTTATGGAAATGCATGGTCATGTGGATAGGGGTGACCCGGGATTGCATTTTAGGGTGCATGTGGTGCATGTTGGGTAAATATTAATGGAAGCATGATTATTTGCCTTTGGTAGCAATTTATTAGAAATCATGTGTTAATTGATATTATGGTGCATTTTGAGTAAATGCTTTGGAAAATATCATGTTGGGGTGTTTTATACACCATGGAAATTCTTTTGGGTATCATTTTAATAATTCACATTTTAATACCCAAACCCCACCTTTATCATCCATCACTTTACCTTTACCAAATCAAAACCCACAAACCCTTTCCCTTCTCCCAATTTTCGAGCTCAAGCCTAGGGTTGAGGAGGAACCTTTCAAAAATCTTGATTTGTGGAGCATATTGGGTGATTTGAGGTCCCCAAGAGGTATGGGTACCTCATGCTTTAATTTTGTAAGGTTTTGTTTGAGTTTGGTTTGATTTTGAATGGTTTTAAAATGGGTTTGTGTGGGTTGTTGTGGGTTTGGTTAATGGTTGGATTTATGGTTGTTTTAAGGTGTATTTTGGTGGTTTATGTTGATATCTATGTTGTTGGTTGGTTGGTATAAATGTTGGAATGGTTTGGAAGGATTTTGGGTGCAAAAATGGCAGAAAAACGCATGTCTGCGCGAGGCGATCGATCGCCTGAAAAGAGGCGACCGATCGCCAAGAGACAGTGGCATTTTTACGGGTTAGGCGATCGATCGCCTAAAATGGGGCGACCGATCGCCGAGAGGCAGTAGGTTTTTCAAAGGAATGGCGATCGATCGCCATGTTTGGGGCGACCGATCGCCGCTGTGTAAATTTTGAGGCGACCGATCGCCTATGGGAAGCGATCGATCGCCGCCTGTGGAATTTTGGAAAATGGTTTATTTTGTCAAATTTTTGGTATTTGGCTATTATTTGGCTTCTAATATGGGGTTGTGTGATTGTGTAGAACCATCCCAGGTAGCAACACAACCGAGGAATTGAAGCCGGACCAATTCCACTTTTGGAAAGGTACGTAGTGGACGTACGGGCACCCAACGGTAACATGTATTTTATATACTCATTGATTATGCATTGTGAATGCGGGTATATATGTGGTATTGCATTGTGGATGCATATACATGTTGATTTATGCCATATGTGGTATTGCATAGTGGATGCATATACATGGTAATTTATGCATATTGATGTTAGATGCATATGATGATTATTGGATGCACATCCCATGAGTCGTGGTCATCCTTTGATGATTTTAATGCTTGCCGCTTTTTGTATTGGTTCCGCTAAATGTGAAGCGAGGGGTGGGAGCGCCGCATGTCACATTTGAGCGTGGTTATCATATGGGGCGAGGAAAGGGTATTTGCCGCTCAACGAGAGGCGAGGGGTGGGAGTCCCGCAGTCCGTTGAAGCGAGGTTATCCTATGCCGCTCATATGAAAATAAGCGAGGGGCATTAAAATACACTGTGATGGACAGACTAGGGAATGGTGACCAATATTTGGTACAGTTGAGATGGTATATGATGTCATGACATGTTTTGGCCATTAAAAATAATCTGTTGATTATACTCATGAGTTATGGTATAGGGGACAACCAAACGGGAAGCGTTTGCAATGCATGGAAAACAGGAAGTGTTTTATATTGATTATGCATTTACGCCTTATCTTCATATTGTGTTGAATATGAATGATTATTATTGCTCATGTTTGGGGGTTGTCCTTGTAGGTACCTTTTTGGCATGATAGCAAGCTTTGAACGGGTTGAGGTGGTGAGCTTGTGAAGCATTCTTTTGAGGATTAAAGGACAGGATTATTTTGTCTAGTGTCTACTCTAGGAGTAGTGTAAAACTAGTTGATAGCATTCATTGATGAGGAATGTAATTAATCCATTCTTTTTGGAAGTCCTTATTATTATGGCATGTAATGCTTAAGCTCATAGACTCAACATGTTTCTTTTCTCACTCTGATCATTATATTAGCTCTATTATGCCTTATTTCCGCATTTAAGGATTAGGGTCCTTACATTAGTGGTATCAGAGCAGTGGTTAGAGAACCCGGGAACGAGTGAAGGGTAGCCTTAGCAAGTTTGGCTAGGTGCTTACATTTGAAGCATGTTTATGCATGTGGTGCATATTGGTGTATATTTGGTTATACTGACATGCTTATATCACTCCTGTTATCTAACGACATGATATATATTGCTTTGGATTGTTGTTAACATTTGTGTTACAGCATGGCTGCTAATGAGGAAGTCGGAGATGTTGGGAGTGTGAATGCGAGTATTGGACAGGCTAATCCTCTACCTCCACCGGCCGTAGGGATGGAACCAGTACTTCAGTTATTGCTACCGGGTGAGATTAGCTTGACTCAGTTTCTGTCTTATCATCCGCCCCGGTTCGAGGGGACAGAGTCCGGAGAAGAAGCTGAAGAGTGGCTGGAGAGACTTGAGCAGATCTTTGTATCGGCTCCTTGTGCTATTACTGCTTGGCTGAGGCTGGCGGAGTTCCAGTTGGCTAAGAAACCATTGATGTGGTGGAGGAGCACAGTGATGGAGATGAGAGCACTAGGTACTGTGATTGATTGGACGCTCTTCAGGACCAGGTTCTTGAACCGATACTTCTCCGCGGCAGCAAGACAGACAAAGGAGGATGAATTTACAAGTCTGAGGCAGGGGAACATGACAGTGGCAGACTATGCCACACAGTACTCATCACTACTGAGGTATGTCCCCCATATTGCCTCTGATGGACGTGCCAAGATGAGAAATTTCATGAAAGGACTGCGACCGGAACTCTATGACCGGGTTATCATCAATAACCCAACTTCTTTTGATGATGCTCTCACAAGAGCGGAGCTTGCTGAGCTAGGAGTGGGAGCTTATGCCATGCCACCACCGGTACCGCAACAGAGGCAGACTAGTGACAGTTTGAGGCCTCGGGGTGAGCCATTTAAACCCCGTGGTGCCTCTTCATCTTCGCGGTATGGTGGAAAGAAATACCTTGGCCAGAAACAGGATGGCAAGAAGGGAAATTGGTCCGCCAGTCGAGGATCTTCACAGGGGGATAGGCCGGGAGAGCCGAGGTGCAACAATTGTGGAGGGCCACATTCTTCAAACAAGTGTCCTGCATGTTATGTTTGTGGCAAGATGGGCCACATTGCTCGGTATTGTCCCACCAGGGGAGGCCAGTCAGAGTATCAGGGCAGCAGGCCAAGGTTTGAGGACAGGACAGTGCAGCAGAGGCAGCAGTTTGGGCCTCGTCCGTCGGGAGGTCAGACAGTGGGACCGCCCCAGGGACAGGTATATGCACTGACCAGAGAGCAGGCTCAGGCAGCCCCGGAGGAGGTGATTGCCGGTACGTGCCATTTATTTACGTACCCTACTTTTGTTTTGATAGATACAGGTGCCTCCCATTCTTTTGTGTCTGTGGGATTTGTGGAAAGACACCATATGCGCACGTCTTCTTTACCCACGCCTCTCCTTGTCTCGACACCCACTGGAAGAAATGTCGTTGCGGATCAGTTTATGGCGGACTGCCTCATTTATTTTGAGGGCAACGAGTTGAGATCAGACTTGATTGTGCTGGGTATGTCAGACTTCGACTGCATCTTGGGTATTGATGTTCTGAACAGATATCAGGCAGTGGTAGATTGCCGACAGAGGACAGTGAAGTTCAGACCTGAGTTGGGCAGTCAGTGGACTTTCTATGGCAACGGGTCTCGTGCGAAGATTCCGTTGATTTCAGCGATCAAGATGTCTCAGTTGTTGGAACGTGGTCACACGGCTATCTTATTTATGCCGTGGACACGTCTGGGAAGCGTAAGGAACTAAGAGTTGAGGATGTGCCAGTAGTGGCAGAGTTTGCTGATGTATTCCCAGAAGAGATCCCAGGATTTCCACCGGCTAGGGAAGTTGAATTTGGGATCGAGTTGTTGCCAGGGACATCCGCTATCTCTCGTGCACCTTATAGGATGGCACCGGCTGAGTTGAGAGAGTTGAAAGAACAGTTACAGGATCTCCTTGACAAGGGTTATATACGCCCGAGCGTGTCGCCATGGGGCGCACCAGTTCTCTTTGTGAAGAAGAAGGACGGTTCGATGCGGCTGTGCATCGATTACCGGCAGCTGAATAAGGCTACAGTGAAGAACAAGTATCCTCTCCCAAGGATTGACGACTTGTTTGATCAGTTGCAAGGTACTAGGGTGTATAGCAAGATTGATTTGAGGTCCGGGTATCATCAGATTCGGGTCAGAGAGGATGATGTGCAGAAGACAGCATTCCGGACACGATACGGGCATTATGAGTTCTTAGTGATGCCGTTCGGTGTGACGAATGCTCCAGCAGTCTTCATGAGTCTGATGAACAGAGTGTTTCAGCAGTATCTTGATCAGTTCGTCATCGTGTTTATTGACGACATTCTTATCTACTCCCGGAGCGAGGAAGATCATGTGAAACACTTGAGGACAGTGCTCCAGATTCTCAGAGAGCATCAGTTGTATGCTAAGCTCAGTAAGTGCGAGTTTTGGCTGAGCAGTGTAGTGTTTCTGGGGCATGTCATTTCGAGCAGCGGGATATCAGTGGACCCCAAGAAGATTGAGGCTGTGATGGAGTGGGCTGCCCCCACTTCTGTGCCTGAGATTCGGAGTTTTCTTGGTTTGGCCGGGTATTATCGGCGCTTTGTCGCTGGCTTTTCGAAGATTGCCAAGCCGCTGACTCAGTTGACTCAGAAGGGAGTGCCTTTCTTTTGGTCAGAAGCTTGTGAGGAGAGCTTCCAGGAATTGAAGCACCGGCTGACGACGGCGCCAGTGTTAGTGATCCCGACGGAGAACTCCAGATTTGTTCTGTATACTGATGCATCGCTTCAGGGCCTTGGGTGTGTTCTGATGCAAGATAAGCATGTGGTAGCTTATGCATCGAGGCAGTTGAAGCCGCATGAGACCAGATATCCAGTTCATGACTTGGAATTGGCGGCTATCATCTTTGCCCTGAAGATCTGGAGGCATTATTTATATGGTACTTCATTCACCATATACACGGATCACAAGAGCCTCAAGTTTCTATTCACTCAGGCGGAGCTGAACATGAGACAGAGGAGATGGATGGACCTACTCAAGGACTATGACTGTGAAATAGAGTACCATCCCGGGAAAGCCAATTTGACAGCGGACGCCTTGAGCCGGAAGGTGAGGAGTTCTGCTGAGGACGTCATCCATCTGTCGGCTATGATGACCTCCTATTGCCATCTCGGCTATGATTTTGATATAGATGCATCACCAGTGTATGTCTCTACCTTATTAGCTGAGCCAGATATTTATGAGAACATCAGGAGAGCTCAGAGATCAGATGCTGAGGTTCAGAGATGGTTGTCTATAGTGCATCTTGGGCAGCCGACGAAGTTCAGAGTGGCCGACGACGGATCCTTGAGATTGGGTAGCCGCTGGGTAGTTCCAAGTACGCCGGAGTTGCGTAAGGGAATCTTGGAACGAGCTCACAGTAGCAGACTTAGTATCCACCCAGGCGGGAAGAAGATGTACAGAGATCTGCGTGGTCAGATTTGATGGAAGAGAATGAAGTCCGATGTCGTCGCCTTTGTAAAGAGGTGTTTGATCTGCCAGCAGGTTAAGCCAGAGAGACAGAGACCTGGCGGCGAGTTGAGAAGTTTGGAGATACCGAAGTGGAAGTGGGAGCACATTTCCATGGACTTCGTGACTCATTTGCCGAGGAGTGCTTCAGGCTTTGACGCTATTTGGGTGATTGTGGACAGATTGACTAAGGTAGCCCATTTTATCCCCTATAGCATGACATTTACATTCTTGAGGATGGCGCAGTTATATATTAGAGATGTGGTGAGATTGCACGGGATCCCCGTTTCCATTGTGTCGGATCGAGATCCGCGATTCACATCTCATTTTTGGGAAGGCCTTCAGTCAGCCTTGGGAACTGAAGTCAGATTGAGCACTGCTTATCATCCTCAGACGGATGGCCAGACCGAGCGCACAATTCAGACGCTCGAGGACATGCTGAGAGCTTGTGTTTTGGAGTTCGATACTTCTTGGCAGGAGTCAGTGCCTTTGGTAGAGTTTTCGTATAACAATAGCTACCAGGCGAGTATTCAGATGGCTCCGTTTGAAGCTCTTTATGGCAGACGATGTAGATCACCCTTATGTTGGGATGATTTGGACAGTAGACCAGTCGGAGGGCCTGAGTTGATCCGGGAAATGGAAGAGAAGATAAAGATTATAAGGCAGAAAATGAAAGCGGCCCAAGACAGACAGGCAGCTTATGCAAATAAACGGCGGAGACCGTTGGAATTTCAGTTGGGAGATAAGGTCTTTTTGAAGATCTCGCCTTTCAGAGGCGTTGTGCGATTTGGGATGCGCGGGAAACTGTCTCCGAGGTATGTTGGACCGTACGAGATCTTACAGTGCATCGGCACCTTAGCTTACCGACTGGCTTTGCCGCCTTCTTTATCTGGGATACATGATGTGTTTCATGTATCGATGCTGCGAAAGTATGAGCCGGATCCGTCTCACGTGTTACAGCCTTCCGAAGTTCAGTTGGAATCCGATGTGTCTTATGTGGAACGGCCTGTTAGAATTCTGGACAGAGCAGACCGTAGACTTCGGAACAAAGTGATACCTATGATCAAGGTTCAGTGGGATCGCAGGGGTGTCGAGGAGGCTACGTCGGAGACGGAGCAGCATATGGTGCAGCACTACCCGGAACTATTCTCTGGTATGAGTTTATGTTTAGTTTCTGTTGGGGTAAGTGCATGTGATTTCGAGGACGAAATCTTATAAGTAGGGGAGTATTGTGACATCCCCGAAATGGTTAATTGCTATTTGGCTTTAATTGTGTTTACATGATTAATTATGTGGTAATTGATTATGTTTTGGGATTTATTTACCTTATGGAAATGCATGGTCATGTGGATAGGGGTGACCCGGGATTGCATTTTAGGGTGCATGTGGTGCATGTTGGGTAAATATTAATGGAAGCATGATTATTTGCCTTTGGTAGCAATTTATTAGAAATCATGTGTTAATTGATATTATGGTGCATTTTGAGTAAATGCTTTGGAAAATATCATGTTGGGGTGTTTTATACACCATGGAAATTCTTTTGGGTATCATTTTAATAAATTCACATTTTAATACCTAAACCCCACCTTTATCATCCATCACTTTACCTTTACCAAATCAAAACCCACAAACCCTTTCCCTTCTCCCAATTTTCGAGCTCAAGCCTAGGGTTGAGGAGGAACCTTTCAAAAATCTTGATTTGTGGAGCATATTGGGTGATTTGAGGTCCCCAAGAGGTATGGGTACCTCATGCTTTAATTTTGTAAGGTTTTGTTTGAGTTTGGTTTGATTTTGAATGGTTTTAAAATGGGTTTGTGTGGGTTGTTGTGGGTTTGGTTAATGGTTGGATTTATGGTTGTTTTAAGGTGTATTTTGGTGGTTTATGTTGATATCTATGTTGTTGGTTGGTTGGTATAAATGTTGGAATGGTTTGGAAGGATTTTGGGTGCAAAAATGGCAGAAAAACGCATGTCTGCGCGAGGCGATCGATCGCCTGAAAAGAGGCGACCGATCGCCAAGAGACAGTGGCATTTTTACGGGTTAGGCGATCGATCGCCTAAAATGGGGCGACCGATCGCCGAGAGGCAGTAGGTTTTTCAAAGGAATGGCGATCGATCGCCATGTTTGGGGCGACCGATCGCCGCTGTGTAAATTTTGAGGCGACCGATCGCCTATGGGAAGCGGTCGATCGCCGCCTGTGGAATTTTGGAAAATGGTTTATTTTGTCAAATTTTTGGTATTTGGCTATTATTTGGCTTCTAATATGGGGTTGTGTGATTGTGTAGAACCATCCCAGGTAGCAACACAACCGAGGAATTGAAGCCGGACCAATTCCACTTTTGGAAAGGTACGTAGTGGACGTACGGGCACCCAACGGTAACATGTATTTTATATACTCATTGATTATGCATTGTGAATGCGGGTATATATGTGGTATTGCATTGTGGATGCATATACATGTTGATTTATGCCATATGTGGTATTGCATAGTGGATGCATATACATGGTAATTTATGCATATTGATGTTAGATGCATATGATGATTATTGGATGCACATCCCATGAGTCGTGGTCATCCTTTGATGATTTTAATGCTTGCCGCTTTTTGTATTGGTTCCGCTAAATGTGAAGCGAGGGGTGGGAGCGCCGCATGTCACATTTGAGCGTGGTTATCATATGGGGCGAGGAAAGGGTATTTGCCGCTCAACGAGAGGCGAGGGGTGGGAGTCCCGCAGTCCGTTGAAGCGAGGTTATCCTATGCCGCTCATATGAAAATAAGCGAGGGGCATTAAAATACACTGTGATGGACAGACTAGGGAATGGTGACCAATATTTGGTACAGTTGAGATGGTATATGATGTCATGACATGTTTTGGCCATTAAAAATAATCTGTTGATTATACTCATGAGTTATGGTACAGGGACAACCAAACGGGAAGCGTTTGAAATGCATGGAAAACAGGAAGTGTTTTATATTGATTATGCATTTACGCCTTATCTTCATATTGTGTTGAATATGAATGATTATTATTGCTCATGTTTGGGGGTTGTCCTTGTAGGTACCTTTTTGGCATGATAGCAAGCTTTGAACGGGTTGAGGTGGTGAGCTTGTGAAGCATTCTTTTGAGGATTAAAGGACAGGATTATTTTGTCTAGTGTCTACTCTAGGAGTAGTGTAAAACTAGTTGATAGCATTCATTGATGAGGAATGTAATTAATCCATTCTTTTTGGAAGTCCTTATTATTATGGCATGTAATGCTTAAGCTCATAGACTCAACATGTTTCTTTTCTCACTCTGATCATTATATTAGCTCTATTATGCCTTATTTCCGCATTTAAGGATTAGGGTCCTTACATATGGCATTAGTACAGAGCATCGTTAGTGTAAGGACCTCCGTGCCCTTAACCCGTTATTAGTGTATTAACCCTTGCCATTAGTGCATACAATCATGTTATCAGGGGGAAAGAGATTACATGCAACCCTAGCATGAAATACCATTTATAAAATTTCTTTACATTATTCGTATAATGTCTAAACTTTCCCCAAACATAATCCATAAACCTAACATGCACCTTTATACATACACTAACATGCTCTCAATTCATTTTTGCAATTCATAAATAATTGCATGCAACACATAAATGAAAAGATAAAGGCCCTTGCCTTCTTTATACAACCCATATACACATGATAGTGCTCACATGCGAGCATCGAATAAGTATATGTGTATCCAATGTATAAAGTATCATGCTCAATACCGTCACTGGTACTTCGATCCTGGAAGCACCTCAAATCAACAGCCCGAGCTCAACTCCAAAGCCATCGATGTACCTATTCACCTGCCCCAACAGAGACAGCCCCCACATGGGGTGAGCATACCAATATCCCAAATCCAATAAGCACACTAGTACAATTCATAATTTACACAATGTAAAGGCTATGAATAATAAAAGACACTCCCTGGATGGCATCATCCTCATACGGGATCCCCCTGTGTTGTTCCTGTTCTCAAAATATTCGAAAACCATTAAATTCCCAAATGGCAGTTAATCACCTCATTGATTAACTAAACCCATTCTTTCCATGCCAGTTTCATAATCAAACATGATTAAATCATCAACAAATGATTATAGATATCATATATATCTAACCAATGGTTCCATACTTTTATTTCATCGCTCGCTCCACAATAACGGCATTTTAACCTCACGCATGCTCAAAAGCAGTGGCGTCATAACCGATGTTCACTCAAAGGCGACAACATCCCAATCATTGCTCGCTCAAGCGCGGCACCATATAAGTCCCAATGTCTATCCATTTATTGCAATATAATGTACCATGCATTCAACAATTGCAATTATATAAAATGGCTATGCTCGTACGTCATACGTACCTTAGGATTTCGTAGTCCGAACCAACCCTTGCCTAAGTCCCACGACCCGATGAATTAAGTGCTAACATGCAAATAACTCTCAGTTTAAACATAGGCATCCAATCACGTGCCCAAGCACATTCACAACTTCCAACCCTATCGTCAATCCCTGACGATTACCAATATAAAAGCCCCCCCGGCTAAGCATGCATAAAACCCAAATATTCCATTTATAAGTTTAAATGATAGCCAAAAACTCAACCGAGAATTCCGTTTTATCAAACTTTGGCTCCAACCAATCCATTTTAAAAGCATAGCATTCCCATTGGAATGTAGAGATTGCCCCGGAAACCGGCTATGTAAACCCCAAATCCAAAATCCCATGTTTTAACAAAGTTTTGAAAAAAACACCTTCCAGCAAGCCGCGATCGATCGCCATACCTTACTGCCGGGCAGAACTCCTTCGCGATCGATTGCCAAGTCTTCACGATCGATCGCCAGACTCCTTGCGATCGATCGCCGAGACTTAGCGATCGATCGCCGCACTGTGCGTCTTCCTCAAAATTCCAGCTGCTCGTCGCGATCGATCGGCATGCAATCCGCGATCGATCGCGACCTGCGTTTTTCCGAAAAACTCGAGCTTCAATGCTGTTTTTCACACCCAAACTCAAAACCAACACCCCATACACCTTCAACACCTCAAATACTCCATTTAAAACCAATAAAAACTCCAAAAACTCAACTTGGGATTATTTAGCCAAAAATCCCCAAATCTAAATCCAACCCAACCTTAACCAAAAATCAACAATACTATAATCAAATCGAAGGTAAAGGCGAGGCGAAGAGGATTACCAACTTTTCTTCAAGAAATACGTCTCCCGAGCCAAGCTTCCAACCATTTTTCTCCAAAGAGAAAATGGAAGGGTTTGGGGAAGGTGGTGGAGGGCGAAGAGAGAGGGAAGAGAGATGAGAGATTCCGTGCAATGACGAAATACCGAGTCTACTTGGTATATATAGTTCCAAAACTCCAAAATACCAATACCTCCACAATTACATCATGATTCATTAAAAATCATCTGTTTTCAATAATTATCTCCAACTCAATTCCCATTACCAGCCCCAGTTTAAAGTACTCCGGACCCCAGATCCCACCAAAAACCAAATTCCAAAGGTTATCACCACGATGAGAATACCATCTCATCCCTTGGATCCAAAGACTCCAAATACCGGATTTAAAATCCCCGGGAGTCCCGAAACCGCAATTAATTCATAATTGCCACAATTAAAATCCATTAAGGATTATTACCACGCCGGGATTAACACCATTAATCCCCGGGCATCACAGTTAGAATGAGTATACATGGAGTATACGGGTTTCGATTTGGTAATAGTGGCATTGATGCACTATTCTGAACCAGTTGTGTATTTATTGGTTCGAGATACATCGTGGTATAAATGTATCTAATTTTTCCGAACGGTGGTTCGAGGTTGGAAGGTCATGGGTTCATGACACCTTCCTTGTGACGAAAGCGGTATTCATATACCTTTTGGGAATCATTGGAAGATTCGTTGAGTCGGTTTGTGCGGTGTTGATGTCGGAATCACACCATTGGTCGTTGGTTCGTCAATCATCATTCTCCAGGATACGAGAATAACTGGGAATTGACAGTTGTTTTTGGGGCTTTGGGTATTATTGGAGATACCCGAGTCGATTGCATTGAGTATGCATGTTGTATTCGTACTTAGGCATGTATACCAGTGTGTGTATACGAATGCCAGCATTTATTTAGTCCTCGTCGAGCATCGGGTTAGTATGCTTGGATGAATGAATCTCCGGTGAGAGATTGTGGCACCTTGAGATTGGTAATCTCGATGACACGATGTATTCTGAAGAATGATCGTGAGGTCTGGTTGACTCCCTTGAGGAGGGATTGTCATGTGTTGAGGCCGTGGTAATTCATTTCTGACTAATTTGCTAACGTCCATGTGTTAGGATTGTTGAATCCTAGGGTAAACGAGGGATGTCCATGTGTCGGAGTTTTTTAGGTGTCGTGGTTGACACGTGTGGCGGGAATGCAATTGATTTTTCTTGCATGTCCTTTCGGGAACTTGAGATCTTGTGGAGTCTCTATGATATCCCCGAAATGATTAGATGCATTTGGGCATTAATTATGTTTATGTGGTAATTATGATGTTAATTAATTTAGTATCGGAATTAATTAATATGGTGAAATACTTAGTCATGCGGTGTGCGTGACCTGGTAATGTATTTCAGGGTGCATGTGATGCATGTTGGTAATTTGGGTGTTGACATGGTTTATTTTTGGTGAAGCATGTTTTAATTGAGGTTATGGTGCATTAAACATCATGCTAATTAATGGGGTACATGTTATTATTAACCCCCCACACTTATACCCCACTATCCCTCTTTAACCCTCATTCTTTAACAAAAACACCCAACCCTTGCCCCAAAACCCCATTTTCGTTCTTGTCTTGGAAAGGAGGAGGAAAACCTTGCAAAATCTTCATTTGGTGAAATCTTGGTAGGATTTGAAGTCCATAAGAGGTATGGATTCCTCCTTGTTGTGTTTATGAGGTTTTATTTGGAAATGGGTTGGTATTTTGGGATTTATATGGGTTTGTTTTTGGGTGTATGTTGTATGTGGTTGGGTTATGGTTTTTGAGGTGTTTTATGTTGGTTTTATGGAGTTATTATGGTGTTGAGTTGTTGGGATGTTTTGGTTTGAGGTGTATGTGGTGGAGCTTTGGATTTGTGCTCAAAAATGGTGGAAATCGCGCACACAGGGTGTGGCGGTCGATCGCTATATATGGAGCGATCGATCACCGAGAAGTCGTAGCAAAAATGGGTGCAAGCGATCGATCGTTATATATGGAGAGATCGATCGCCTCGAGGCAGTGAGGTCTGGCGATCGATCGCTATGTCAAAGCGATCGATCGCTATGTCAAAGTGATCGATCGGTAAGGCTCGCGATCGATCGCCTCGACATAGTGATCGATCGCCAGCAGTCAGATTTTGAGGAATTAAGTTTTTATTGGATTCTTGGTATTGGGCTATTATTTGACTTCTAATATTGGTTTGTGTGATTGTGTAGAACCATCCCAGGTGGCAACACCGCCAAGGAAGTAAAGTCCTACCGAATCCTACTTTTGGAAGGTACGTAGAGAGACGTACGGGCACCCAACGGTACATGTATCTTATATACTCATTGGAATATGCATTGTAGATGCAAGTATATATTGAATTGTGCATTGTAGATGCAAATACATGTTGAATTATGCATTATGGTTGCATATGTGTATGTTGAATAGTTGGTGCACATCCCATGAGTCATGGTTATATTTGAGTGATGATTTTAATGCTTTGCCACTGTCACTTGAAGCGATGATAGAATACTTGCCGCCAAATGTTGAAGCGAGGGTATTGCCGCATGTCGCATTTGAGCGAGGTTATTCAATGCCGCTAATATGTCGAAGCGAGGGGTATTAGTGCCGCTGTCATGATAAGCGAGGTGCATTAAAATTCACTATTATAACAGACTAGAGATTGATGAAATGGTGATATGTCATGACATTTGTGGAACCATTAAATAATCTATTGATTATACTCATGAGTTATGGTACATGGACAACCAAAAGGGAGCGTTTAAAATGCATTGGAATATAATTAATTGAAAGTGAAATTGACCAGATGAATGTCAAATGACAATTTAATTGGAACATGACATATTTTTTGAAATGGTAAATTAAACTCCGTTAATATTTTAGAAATAAATTACTAAAATGAAGAATTTAATTCTGTGTTATAATAGTGGGTATAAATCCCAATTGTTGTCTGTAAATTTAATTTATCAGTGCACCGGTGACACTCCGATGTACATAACTGGACTGGAAGCAATACATATTAAAAAGCATTCAGCTCATTTTTTTCACACACTAAAATGTAAAAGCGCACACACTCATTCCCGTCAATCTCTCTCCCGCGCGCACCTGACCGTTCGCAGCTAAAGTTTCGCGCCTGCCGCCGTACGGCCATCTCACGATGAGTCCGACCCACGAACTCCTTCCTCACTCACTGGCGGTCATTTCTATACCATCAATTCGAGATTTACGTTGCGGAATTCGTCAGATGTTGCCCAAGAAGCGATGGAGTTGCGCGGTTAGGGTTCTTGAAGTTCTGGCCCGATTTCTTCGATTTGACCATGGATTTGTTGAAATCAATGTATTGAAGCTCTTCCCCTCACCATGACCGACGTTTCCCCTCTGGTATCCGCCAGTCTCGCCGCCGGAGTCGCCGGAAACGTGCCTAAATCCGTCGGCTTTCGCTTAAGGAGCAGGGTAACCTTCCTTCCAACTTTTAATTCGAAAATTTAGCCATCAATTTAAGTGTTGATGTTAGTTTGTGCACTGCATGTTAGTTTTACAGTGTTGGGTGATTAATTTTATGATTTTGTCATAGTTTTGGAGCACCTCTTGGTCGAAAATCATATTGCATGTGGTTCGAAAATCTGCTACATTACGATCCAATTATCTGCTGATAGATTGCTGCAAAGATAATGCTTGTTGGTGCGATTTCCTGTTGTTGAATTCGGAAAACCAGTTGCATGTTTGGATTTAAAGTCTAAACTTAGAAGTTCTTTAAGGAGACACTAAAATAATCAATTGAGAAAGAGCAAGATAGTAAGATTGAATTGTTGAGCTAATAAACTCATTATATGATTATAATTGCTTAACGAGTTAGTAACTAGAAGTGTTATGAATACAGCTTAAGATATTCTGAATTTGATGAATTATGGTGATTCTCAGGGAATTTTCCAAAGAAGTTAGTATTCTAAGCATTGTTACTCCAAATTGTAGGCATTGGAAAACTTTGAATTATATTAAATCTTCTATGAGTAGTTAGTAGGAAAATATTATTGCGAATAAGATTATGAGGTGGATACACTACATTTAGATTTAATTAGACCAGTTTATTTAATAAAGAAATTGAAATATGTATTCTTTTGAACTTGGGAAATCAAATTAATATGCTAGCGAATGTGATTTAAACGTGTAAGGAAATTGAATACGAATTGGAATTAGTATGATTCTATATTTTAACAAACTAAATGACATAGTATGATTGAATGAATATTTGGAATTGTGTAGATCTTATTAAATTTCATACTGAAATATCATTGATGCGATCGAAGATATCGAGATTCGACAACTAAGAATAGGTATGGTGCGATCGGTAACATACGACAGGTATCTGTATTATTTGATACATGAATTGCTGAACTTACGTGAATTACGTGAAACTATCTGGCTATGTGAAACTACTTGGCTATGTGATTTTCATTGAATCATAAGCATTCACAGCATTTGTAATGCCTCGATATGACGTATACATGTGTAATATGAAGTAGGATTAATTCTGGTATGATGTGGACTCGGGTTCGGGTTGAACCGAGTATGCGTAATGCCATGCATGAATAAAATGTAGATGACAAGTAATAAAATGACTATGTATATATGAACAATCAAAGCAAGTGAGATTATGACATAGACATGTGTGAGGGATTGAACATTGGTGGGTTAAGTGGAAAAGAGACTTGAAATGTAATACATAGTTGGAATTTATATTTGGCATGCATTTGAGAGGATTTGTATTTGCATTTGTGTGCAAGTTGGAGAGTATAAATAGCATGCTAAATCAGATTTCCAAACACATACAACAAAAATTCCTTCCCAACTTCCACAACACTTATACCAACAAACCCAAAACACTAAAACACTTTAAACCTTCAATTACTTCATAAACAACCCCAAAATCCCACACCCAACCACAAAACATACCACCCAAATAAACCCATTTCATACTCCAAATGTAGTTAAAATCACAATAAACTTAAACAACAAGGGATGATATATATATACATCCTAGGACCCAAATCTTACCAAGAAATCACAAGAATCAAGTTTGCAAGAACTTCTCTTCCACCTTGGAGTCCCACTCGAAAATGAGAGGAGGAGGGTAGGGTTTTAAAAGTGTTGGGGGAGTAATGTAAGGGGGGTAAAGATGCGATGAGGTTAAAGTGGGATTATGAGAGGAATCCAAATTTTACATCCCACTTCCTAACATGATGCAATTTATGCCCAACATTGTATTTTAGACACATAGTCACCATCAATCGCCAAATACCAATTGAAAAATGCAGATTTTTGTACAAAATTGAAGCCTATTGTAACATGTTATATTGTTCACATTGTTGTAGCATCATCACAGGGGACGGGGCATGGAGCGAGCAATATTTAGGATGTCGTCGCTACGGAGCGAACATCGATTAGGATGTCGCCGCTGTTGAGTGTGCGTGGTAATTGAACTATGTCTTAATGTTTAGATACATGGGATATCTGTTAGCCATTCGTATTTGGTTTGGATTCTATTAATATTGCAAACTGGTAATTGGGAACACGGACTTAGTTAATCAATGTAATGATTAACTGGCTATTGGGAATTTGATGGTTTTGGTTGTTTTTAGAACAGGGACAGTACAGGGAATCCCGGATGAGGATGATACCATCCAGGGAGCATCTTTTATATTTCATAGCATTTACATTTTATAAATTATGAATTATATTATTGTGATTATCGGTTTGGTGGTATTTGTATGCTCACCCCGTGTGGGGGCTGTCTCTGTTGGGGAAGGTGGAACAGGCACAAGAGTAGGTCCGGAGTTGAGATCGAGCTGTAGATTGGAGGTACTTCCAGGATCGATGTACCGGAGCTGATATCTTGCATGGTATTTTATACATTAGATATACACACGCTTATTTGATGCCCACATGTGAGCACTATTACGTGTATATGGTTTGTATAAAAAGGCAAGGGCCTTCCTCTTTTCATTTATTTGTGGCATGCAATTAATTAGTAATTGCTAAATGAATTGGGGATATGTTAGTGTATTATAAGGACGCATGCTGTGTATGTGGACTTGGTTGGGGGAAAACCGGTAAATTGAATGGAAAATGCAAGAAATTTTTATAGATGGTATGTGATGCCATGAGTGCATGTAATCTAATTCTCCTGATATATGATTGTATACACTGAATGCATGATTTAATACACAAATAATGGGTTAAGGGCTTGGGGTCCTTACACTCGCTTCAACATATTAGCGGTAAATATTCTTTCCTCGTTATGATATGACAGCGGCAAGTATTCTCTCGTCACTTCAAATGACAGCGGCAAAGCATTAAAATCATCACTCGAGTATAACAACAACTATCCATAATATGCACAAATGCTCACAATATATATATATATATATATATATATATATATGCAACCACAATGCATCCAAAATGTACAAATACATTTTACCGTTTGGTGCCCGTACTTCTCTCTACGTACCTTTTCAAAATATGGGATGTTGAAGGACTTTATCCCTTGCGTTGTGTTGCAACCTGGGAAGGCTCTACACTAGTGCACAACTCAATATTAGAAGCCAAATCATAATCCCATACCAAAAATCCAACAAAATGTCCAAAAATCCCATATTTCGTGTCTCGCGATCGATCGTCCAAAGGCGCCGATCGATCGCGAGTGTAAGGACCTCCGTGCCCTTAACCCGTTATTAGTGTATTAATACATGTCATTAGTGCATACAATCATATTATCATGGGAATGAAACCACATGCAAGCATAGCATCATATACCAACTATAAAATTTCTTGCATTAGAACCCTATAATGTTCAACTTCCCCAACCAAAATTTTCATAGTATGCACCCTAATAATACACTAATATGTTCTCAGTTCATTTAGCAATTCAATAGATAATTGCATACTACTCATAAATGAAGAGAGAAAGGCCCTTGCCTTTTTAAACATACCATATACACATAATAGTGCTCACATGCGAGCATCGAATAAGTATATGTGTATCAAATGTATAAAACGTCGTGCTCAATACCATCACTGGTACTTCGATCCCTGGAATCACCTCCATTCCATAGCTCGAGCTCAACTCCAAAGCCATCGATGTACCTAATCACCTGCCCCAACAGAGACAGCCCCCACACGGGGTGAGCATACCAATATCCCAAATCCAATAATCATAATAATACAATTCATAATTTAAAAAATGTAAATGCTATGATATATAAAAGATGCTCCCTAGATGGTATCATCCTCATCCGGAATTCCCTGTACTGTCCATGTTCTCAAAATAATTGAAATCATCAAATTCCCAAATGCCAGTTAATCATTACATTGATTAACAATTCCATTTGCCACATGCCGATATCATAATCAATAATATCAAATCATTAAACAATGATTACAGATATTCCACATATCTCACTTATGGTTCCATAGTTCTATTTCATTGCTCGCTCTACAATAGCGGCATTTCATTCTCACGCATGCTCAACAGCAGTGCCGTCATAACCGATGTTCGCTCAAAGGCGGCAACATCCCAATCATTGCTCGCTCAAAAGCGGCACCATATAATTCCCAATGCATATAGGCTATCACATGCTTATCTTGCATCAACACACAGCCCAAACCCTGTAGTGACGCATCTATGTACAAGGAAACCTCTTATTCTCAGAAGGAATCACCAATACTGGTGCCGTAGGCAAACAACGCTTCAGTTCTTGGAAGCTTTCCTCACAAGCTTCAGACCAATAGAACGGCACTCCTATCTGAGTCAGCTGTGTCAGGGGTCTGGCAATCTTTGAGCAACCCTCGACGAAATGTCGGTGATATCCTGAAAGCTGTCTTCTAGACATCATCTTCTCTTACTTGAATCTGATGGTACCTCGACCTCAGATCGATCTTACTGTAGAGCCTCGTACCCTGCAGCTGGTCAAACAAATCATAATTCCTTGGAAGCGGATACTTGTCCTTTATTGTGGCTTTGTTCAGTTGTCTGCAATCGATGCATAGACGCATCGGACCATCCTTCTTTTTGACAAATAAAACTGGTGCACCCCAGGGCGATACGCTAGAGCGTAATTAGCCCTTGTCAAGGAGCTCTTACAACTGAATCTTTAACTTCCTTAGCTCCGCTGGTGCCATCCTATATGGGGACACGAGAAAAGGCAGACGTCCCTGGTAGTAACTCAATCCCAAACTCGACCTCTCTCGTCGGTGGGAAATCCGGGAATCTCCTCCGGAAAGAAATCAGTAAATTCCACCTCTCGGGCACCTCTTTGACCCTTAAGTTTTCTTTCTTTTTCATGACATCAATAGCATAAATGGAGTATCCCGTATGGCCTCGTTCCAATAACTGTGCCATCTTGACAGCAGATATCAACGGGATCTTTGAACGGGAACCATCCCCCATAAAATGTCCACTGGATTCCAAATCAGATCTGAACCGGACAGTCCTCTATCTGCAGTCCACAACTGCCTGATACTTGTTCAGCACATCGATGCCCACAATGCAATCGAAGTCCGACATTCCCAGAACACTCAAGTCTGATCTTGGCTCATTGCCCTCAAAATAAATGAGGCCTTCATAGACAATATGACCAGAAATCAACTTCTTCCAGCGGTGTTGAGACCGCTATTACCTCCTCCGGAGCCGCTGTAATCTGCTCCCTGGTAAGTGCATAAAACTGACCCTGAGGTGGCCCCATAGGCTAACCTCCATACCGCCTTGATCCTTGCTATACTGCTCTGTCTGCAGGCCTTCCCGCAGAGTTCCGTTGTCCCTCCCTATTGGGACATTCTCGAGCAAGGTGGCCTTTATTGCCACATACACAACAAATCAAACAGTCTTTCGTCGAATGTGATTGCCCACAAATAGAGCACTGGACCCTTCCAAATCTGCCTCCCTGAGGCTGTCCTCTTCCTGTAGGGGCGTCATCCCTACGACTTCCTTTCCAACGATTCTCGGGCCTCTTGCCACTGAACCTCGAAGTCGTTGTGTTCCCCCTTGGTTTGAACTGATCACCCATCGGCCTCAAATTGTCAGAAGTAGATTTCTGAGGGGGTGCTGGAGGTGGCACTGCATCAGGATATGCGCCAACTCCCAGTTCGGCTAGCTCGGCTCGTGAAAGTGCATCATCAAAACAGGCAGGGCCATAAGTGACGACCCTGTCACACAGCTCAGGTCTCAAGCCTTTCATGAAGTTCCTCATCTTTGCTTAAGGTTAGTAAACTTCTTGGCCAGTTGAACTTCCGCTAACCTTATTCATGCTGACTTCACACATGGAGCTACCACAAACATCTGTTCCATCCTCTCTAATCACTCCTCGGCTAGTTCCCCTGTCTCAGCTCCTTCAACATCGGGGGTCGGTATGCCAGAAACTGAGCCAACTAAGCTCCCCAGGTAGTAACTGTTGCTGGCGGTGGTAAGGGGTTCGTACGCCTAGCACTTGCATTAACACTAATCACACAACTTACTTCAACATTTGCTGCCATGCTGCAACACAATGATTAACAACAATACCCAAAAGCAGTTCATATAATACATCGTTAGAGAAACAAAACATGTTAGTATAACATCATATACTTTCTATGCAACATATGCATAAAACATGTTAAAAATAAGCACCTAGCCAACTTATTGCTAAGGCTACCATTCACTCATCCCCGGGTTCTCTAACCACTGCTCTGATACCACTAATGTAGGTCTTCGCTACCCTAACAGTGTTATAATGACATAAGAAGGACTAATCATGCATTAAATAACATCTTAAGGTTCCGGTTGTAACATGAGCTACCAGGATTACAGGCCAAAATACAAAACTTCAAAAATAATTCATTACATTCCAAAAAGAATGTTAACATTAGATTTACACTACTCCTAGAGTAGATACTAATCATGACTTGAATCCTATACATTCCTGTGTTCCTCGTAGCTCACTGCCTCAACCCGACCCTTAGTCCTTTAGTCCAAAAGTGTACCTACAGGGACAACACATCATGAGCATATACAATCGTACTTAACATCATAAAAACATCACAGTAAATGCATGAAATTTTGGTTAAGTAAATATGCTGGTTATTCATTAACTTCTTTTTGTTGTCCCTGATTCATATTCATGCATATGGGCATCTTACCCCGTGGCATCTTACCACATAATAAACATCGTATGGCCTCTTACCATATGGGCATCTTACCCCGTGGCATCTTACCACATAATAACATCGTATGACCTCTTACCATATGGGCATCTTACCCCGTGGCATCTTACCACATAATAACATCGTATGGCCTCTTACCATATGGGCATCTTACCCCGTGGCATCTTACACATAATAACATCGTATGGCCTCTTACCATGTGGGCATCTTACCCCGTGGCATCTTACCACATAATAACATCATGTGTATAAATAAACATCTTATAAACATCATCATTTCATCATGAATACTCATGCAATAAAAGCATAGTCGTAGTGTAAAGATGTGTTTTACCGTCCGATGCCCGTACGTCTCTTACGTACCTTTTTAAAAGGAGGAGGAGTCAACAGACTTTATCTCCTTGATTGTGCTGGTACCTGGGATGGTTCTACAAGACCACATAATACCATATTAGATGCCTCAATATCATCTCATACCATAAACTTAACAAAATAAATCATCATTTTATTTTCAACATTCTGCCTCTCTCGATCGATCGGCCCCAAGGTCTCGATCGATCGAGAAACTGTGCACAAACAGTGCCCAAACAGTGCCCAAACACTCTGCCTCGATCGATCGATCGAAATATTTTACCGATCGATCGAGGAGCTTCACCGATCGATCGGAAAATCCCTCGATCGATCGACGCCTGAATTTCAAACCATGCTTAAAAGCTTCTGCCTCGCTCGATCGATCGGTACAAAAATCTCGATCGATCGAGCACTCTGAAAATCGGGATTTTCCCAGATTTTCGAGGACCTCATTTCATATCATCAAATCTACTTCATAACACAACATACTTGCTCAAACAAACATGTTAGGAACTTCATAAAACTTCCATGTAAGTACTTAAATCAAAGGTTTAACAAAACCTAAGCTAACATGCATCATAACATCATCAAAATCTTCAACCTCAACCAACTTATACAGAAAACAGAGCATGCTCTTCCTTGCCCAGATTTTCGAGCACATAGTTTCATAGCCAGAAATCTACCACATAAAACATGTAACATGCTCGAACTAACATGCTAGTAGTCACATAATACTACCATGCAAGCACCCATACCAAGGTTTCACCCAAACCTATACTTAGCATGCATAAAATCATCCCACCCAAACTCAAACTCAACCAAAAACCCAGAAAACAGGGTACCAACTTACCCATCTCTTTTTGCTCCTCTTATTGCAAGGTTTTCAATGCCCTTAAAACCAAGTCTTTTCCTGCCTTGATGCAGCTCTTTGGGACGAGAATGGAGGAGAGGAGGAGGAGAGAAGGAGATGGAGGTTGATTGGAAGTATGGGCTTGATCAAGTGGGGGGTATGGGTTAAACAAGTGGGGGGAAAAAGGGAGGTGGCCGAGTAGGGGGGGGGTGTGGGTTGGGGTGGTCATGTGGTGTTTAATTGTGTCCCGGTATTTAGTACGATGTATTAAAATATCCTAGCTCGATATTTTTCATCTTTATTTAATTAATACATCCTTTAAAACACTCAACATGCCTCCCACATCATATCATCATAACATAATACCACACCCCTATCATAAAACATGAACATACTCATAATCCCCAATATAAATGCACCACACCCTTAAAGCATATCATAACATGTATGTTAATACATAGACATATAAACATCATTTCATGTAAACATCATTAATGCCCAAATTGCATATAATAAATTTCGGGGCATCACAATACTCCCCTACTTATAAGATTTCGTCCTCCAAATCGCATGCACTTACCCACAAAGAAACTAAACATAAATAACATACCAGAAATAGTTCCGGGTAAAGCTGCACCATATGCCGTTCCGTCTCCCACGTAGTCTCCTCGACACCCCGACGATCCCACTGATCTTTGACCATCGGTATAATCTTGCTTCGTAGTCTGCGATCCTCTCGATCCAGAATTCTGATTGGTCGTTCTACGTAGGATACATCTGAACCGAACTGCACTTCAGTAGGCTGTAAGACATGAGACGGGTCGGGCTCATACTTCCGTAACATAGAGACATGAAAAACATCATGTATGCCAGATAAAGATGGCGGTAGAGCCAATGTACCGATACGCTGTAAATTTCATACGGCCCAACATACCTCGGAGGTCACCTCCCCCGCATACCAAACCGGAGTACACCCCTAAAGGATGAGGTTTTCAAGAAGACCTTGTCTCCTAATTGGAATCCCAGCGGTCGTCGCCGCTTATCGGCATAGGCTGCTTGCCTATCCTGGGCCGTTTTCATCTTCTTGGCGTATCAACTTAATCTTTCTTTCCATAACCCTTATCATATCCGGTCCTCCGGCCGCTTTACTAGCCAAGTCCTCCCAAAACAGCGGTGATCTACATCGTCGTCCATACAGAGCTTCAAAAGGAGCCATTTGAATGCTCGCCTGATAACTGTTATTATAGGAGAACTCCACCAGCGGCACTGAATCCTGCCACGGAGTATCAAACTCCAAAATGCATGCCCTCAACATGTCCTCGAGCGTCTGAATGGTACGCTCCGTCTGACCGTCTATCCGAGGGTGATAGGCCGTACTCAGTCTCACCTCTGTGCACAAAGCTGTCTGGAGACCCTCCCAGAAATGTGAAGTGAACCTCGGGTCTCTGTCAGACACTATCGAGACTGGAATACCATGCAACCTCACCACATCCCATATATACGTTTTGGCCATCTTCAAGTATGTAAACGACATGCTGTAAGGGATGAAGTGAGCCACCTTCGTCAGCCTATCCACGATCAGCCAGATCGCATCAAATCCTGAGGCCGTCCTTGGCAAGTGGGTCACGAAATCCATAGATATATGCTACCACTTCCATTCAGGTGCCTCTAAGCTCTTCAGCTCGCCACCAGGCCTCCGTCTCTCTGCCTTCACCTGTTGGCAGATCAAACATCTTTTAACAAAAGCGATCATCTCACGCTTCATGCGTCACCACCAGAATTGACCGCATAGGTCCTTGTATATCTTCCTTCCCCATGGGTGGATACTGAACCGACTACTGGGAGCTCGCTCCAATATTCCTTTACGCAACTCCGGCGTATCTGGGACTACCCAACGGTTGCCCAGTCTCAAGGAATCATCATCAGCCATTCTAAACTTGGATGGTTGACCTCTAAGTACCAATGACGTCCATCTCTGAACCTCATCATCCGACCTCTGGGCCTTCCTGATTGCCTCAATTATATCTGGCTCAGCCAATAAGGTCGACACTCGCACAGGCTACGTGTCTACATCAAAATCATAACCCAGTTGGCAATAAGAAATCATCATAGCTGATAGACTCATGGCATCCTCAGCAATACTCTTCACCTTACGACTTAAGGCGTCTGCTATCAAGTTTGCTTTACCTGGATGGTACTCAATTTCACAATCATAATCCTTAAGTAAATCCATCCATCTTCTTTGCTGTATATTCCATTCAGCCTAAGTGAATAGAAACTTCAGGCTCTTATGGTCCGTATAGATGGTAAACGACGTACCATACTAGTAATGCCTCCAAATCTTCAAGGCAAATACAATGGCTGCCAACTCCAAATCATGGACTGGATACCTAACCCCATGCCGCTTTCAACTACCTTGATGTATAGGCTATCACATGCTTATCTTGCATCAACACACAGCCCAAACCCTGTAGTGACGCATCCGTGTACAAGGCAAACCTCTTATTCTCAGAAGGAATCACCAATACTGGTGCCGTAGGCAAACGACGCTTCAGTTCTTGGAAGCTTTCCTCACAAGCTTCAGACCAATAGAACGGCACTCCTATCTGAGTCAGCTGTGTCAGGGGTCTGGCAATCTTTGAGCAACCCTCGACGAAATGTCGGTAATCTCCTGAAAGCTGTCTTCTAGACATCATCTTCTCTTACTTGAATCTGATGGTACCTCGACCTCAGATCGATCTTACTGTAGAGCCTCGTACCCTGCAGCTGGTCAAACAAATCATAATTCCTTGGAAGCGGATCCTTGTCCTTTACTGTGGCTTTGTTCAGTTGTCTGCAATCGATGCATAGACGCATTGGACCATCCTTCTTTTTGACAAATAAAACTGGTGCACCCCAGGGCGATACGCTAGAGCGTAATTAGCCCTTGTCAAGGAGCTCTTGCAACTGAATCTTTAACTTCCTTAGCTCCGCTGGTGCCATCATATATGGGGCACGAGAAATGGCAGACGTCCCTGGTAGTAACTCAATCCCAAACTCGACCTCTCTCGTCGGTGGGAAATCCGGGAATCTCCTCCGGAAAGAAATCAGTAAATTCCACCTCTCGGGCACCTCTTTGACCCTTAAGTTTTCTTTCTTTTTCATGACATCAATAGCATAAATGGAGTATCCCGTATGGCCTCATTCCAATAACTGTGCCATCTTGACAGCAGATATCAACGGGATCTTTGAACGGGAACCATCCCCCATAAAATGTCCACTGGATTCCAAATCAGATCTGAACCGGACAGTCCTCTGTCTGCAGTCCACAACTGCCTGATACTTGTTCAGCACATCGATGCCCACAATGCAATCGAAGTCCGACATTCCCAGAACACTCAAGTCTAATCTTGGCTCATTGCCCTCAAAATAAATGAGGCCTTCATAGACAATCTGATCAGAAATCAACTTCTTCCAGCGGTGTTGAGACCGCTATTACCTCCTCCGGAGCCGCTGTAATCTGTTCCCTGGTCAGTGCATAAAACTGACCCTGAGGTGGCCCCATAGGCTAACCTCCATACCGCCTTGAGCCTTGCTATACTGCTCTGTCTGCAGGCCTTCCCGCAGAGTTCCGTTGTCCCTCCCTATTGGGACATTCTCGAGCAAGGTGGCCCTTATTGCCACATACACAACAAATCAAACAGTCTTTCGTCGAATGTGATTGCCCACAAATAGAGCACTGGACCCTTCTAAATCTGCCTCCCTGAGGCTGTCCTCTTCCTGTAGGGGCGTCATCCCTACGACTTCCTTTCCAACGATTCTCGGGCCTCTTGCCACTGAACCTCGAAGTCGTTGTGTTCCCCCTTGGTTTGAACTGATCACCCCTCGGCCTCAAATTGTCAGAAGTAGATTTCTGAGGGGGTGCTGGAGGTGGCACTGCATCAGGATATGCGCCAACTCCCAGTTCGGCTAGCTCGGCTCGTGAAAGTGTGCATCATCAAAACAGGCAGGGCCATAAGTGACGACCCTGTCATACAGCTCATGCCTCAAGCCTTTCATGAAGTTCCTCATCTTTGCTTAAGGTTAGTAAACTTATCTTCCTTAGCCCGTCGTGCAGCAGCTGAAAAGTAGCGGGTCAGAAACCAAGTTCTGAACAGCTTCCAATTAGTTTTATGTCCCTGAGCCTCTTGCTCTTCTACTGTGGTCTTCCACCACATCAATGCCTTCTTGGCCAGTTGAACTTCCACTAACCTTATTCATGCTGACTTCACACATGGAGCTGCCACAAACATCTGTTCCATCCTCTCTAATCACTCCTCGGCTAGTTCCATGTCTCAGCTCCTTCAACATCGGGGGTTGGTATGCCAGAAACTGAGCCAACTAAGCTCCCCAGGTAGTAACTGTTGCTGGCGTTGGTAAGGGGTTCATACGCCCAGCACTTGCATTAACACTAATCACACAACTTACTTCAACATTTGCTGCCATGCTGCAACACAAGGGTTAACAACAATACCCAAAAGCAGTTCATATAATACATCGTTAGAGAAACAAAACATGTTAGTATAACATCATATACTTTCTATGCAACATATGCATAAAACATGTTAAAAATAAGCACCTAGCCAACTTATTGCTAAGGCTACCCTTCACTCATCCCCGGTTTCTCTAACCACTGCTCTGATACCACTAATGTAGGTCTTCGCTACCCTAACAGTGTTATAATGACATAAGAAGGACTAATCATGCATTAAATAACATCTTAAGGTTCCGGTTGTTACATGAGCTAACAGGATTACAGGCCAAAATACAAAACTTCAAAAATAATTCATTACATTCCAAAAAGAATGTTAACATTTAGATTTACACTACTCCTAGAGTAGATACTAATCATGACTTGAATCCTATACATTCCTGTGTTCCTCGTAGCTCACTGCCTCAACCCGACCCTTAGTCCTTTAGTCCAAAAGTGTACCTACAGGGACAACACATCATGAGCATATACAATCGTACTTAACATCATAAAAACATCACAGTAAATGCATGAAATTTTGGTTAAGTAAATATGCTGGTAATTCATTAACTTCTTTTTGTTGTCCCTGATTCATATTCATGCATATGGGCATCTTACCCCGTGGCATCTTACCACATAATAAACATCGTATGGCCTCTTACCATATGGGCAAAATACCCCGTGGCATCTTACCACATAATAACATTGTATGGCCTCTTACCATATGGGCATCTTACCCCGTGGCATCTTACCACATAATAACATCGTATGGCCTCTTACCATATGTGCATCTTACCCCGTGGCATCTTACCACATAATAACATCGTATGGCCTCTTACCATATGGGCATCTTACCCCGTGGCATCTTACCACATAATAACATCGTATGGCCTCTTACCATATGGGCATCTTACCCCGTGGCATCTTACCACATAATAACATCATGTGTATAAATAAACATCTTATAAACATCATCATTTCATCATGAATACTCATGCAATAAAAGCATAGTCGTAGTGTAAAGATGTGTTTTACCGTTCGATGCCCGTACGTCTCTTACGTACCTTTTTAAAAAGAGGAGGAGTCAACAAACTTTATCTCCTTGATTGTGCTGGTACCTGGGATGGTTCTACAAGACCACATAATACCATATTAGATGCCTCAATATCATCTCATACCATAAACTTAACAAAATAAATCATCATTTTATTTTCAACATTCTGCCTCTCTCGATCGAGGAGCTTCACCGATCGATCGGAAAATCCCTCGATCGATCGACGCCTGAATTTCAAACCATGCTTAAAAGCTTCTGCCTCGCTCGATCGATCGGTACAAAAATCTCGAACGATCGAGCACTCTGAAAATCTGGATTTTCCCAGATTTTCGAGGACCACATTTCATATCATCAAATCTACTTCATAACACAACATACTTGCTCAAACAAACATGTTAGGAACTTCATAAAACTTCCATGTAAGTACTTAAATCAAAGGTTTAACAAAACCTAAGCTAACATGCATCATAACATCATCAAAATCTTCAACCTCAACCAACTTATACAGAAAACAGAGCATGCTCTTCCTTGCCCAGATTTTCGAGCACATAGTTTCATAGCCAGAAATCTATCACATAAAACATGTAACATGCTCGAACTAACATGCTAGTAGTCACATAATACTACCATGCAAGCACCCATACCAAGGTTTCACCCAAACCTATACTTAGCATGCATAAAATCATCCCACCCAAACTCAAACTCAACCAAAAACCCAGAAAACAGGGTACCAACTTACCCATCTCTTTTTGCTCCTCTTATTGCAAGGTTTTCAATGCCCTTAAAACCAAGTCTTTTCCTGCCTTGATGCAGCTCTTTGGGACGAGAATGGAGGAGAGGAGGAGGAGAGAAGGAGATGGAGGTTGATTGGAAGTATGGGCTTGATCAAGTGGGGGGTATGGGTTAAACAAGTGGGGCGAAAAAGGGAGGTGGCCGAGTAGGGGGGGGGGGGGTGGTTTGGGTTGGGGTGGTCATGTGGTGTTTAATTATGTCCCGGTATTTAGTACGATGTATTAAAATATCCTAACTCGATATTTTTCATCTTTATTTAATTAATACAACCTTTAAAACACTCAACATGCCTCCCACATCATATCATCATAACATAATACCACACCCCTATCATAAAACATGAACATACTCATAATCCCCAATATAAATGCACCACACCCTTAAAGCATATCATAACATGTATGTTAATACATAGACATATAAACATCCTTTCATGTAAACATCATTAATGCCCAAATTGCATATAATAAATTTTGGGGCATCACATATATAAAATGCAGGTTACTGTCATATCGTCCCTACAGGAACAATCCCAAATCATGAGCATATAATAATCCATATTCACCACAATATGATTATAATGAGTAAATGCATAAATTATGAGTACAAAGTACTTCCTGTATCCCAATGCATTTCAAAATACTCCCTTTGGTTGTCCCTGTGCCACAACTCACAATCATAATCAACAGATTATATTATGATTCCATAGATGTCATGACATATAATTGTTCCATTATGATCACATATCATGAATGCACATAAGCAAAATAGTTGTGTCACACAACACTAACTACTATCATGCATAAATATGTGCTAATCATTCCTATCAGCATGTTCCAGGCCCTCAACAGCCCCAAAGAGCAAACCACTGCTCTGATACCACTAATGTATGGACCCTCGTGCCCTTAACCCGTTATTAGTGTATTAATCCATGCCATTAGTGCATACAATCATACATGCTGGGGAAAAACCACTTATCATCATAGCCAATCATGCATATAATAAAAGTCTTTACATTATTCCATATAATGTCTAGTTTTCCCCAACCAAGTCCACATACATCTCATGCACCAATATAATACACTAACATGTTCTCAGTTCATTTATCAATTCAATAAATAATTGTATGCTACTCATAAATGAAGAGAGAAAGGCCCTTGCCTTTTTATACATGCCATATACACAAAATAGTGCTCACATACGAGCATCAAATAGGTATGTGTGTATCAAATGTATAAAATACGGTGCTCAATACCGTCACTGGTATTTCGTTCCCTGGTAGCACCTGCCAATCCATAGCTCGAGCTCATCTCCAAAGCGTTCGAGGTACCTAATCACCTGCCCCAACAGAGACAGACCCCACACGGGGTGAGCATATCAATATCCCAAATCCAATAATCACAATTATACAATTCATAATTTACAACAATGTAAATGCTATGAATACAAAGTATACTCCCTGGATGGTATCATCCTCATCCTGGATTCCCTGTACTGTCCCTGTTCTCAAAACAACTGAAACCATCAAATTCCCAAATGCCAGTTAATCATTACATTGATTAACAAGTCCACTTGCTACATACCGATATCATAATCAATAATACCAATCATTAAACAATGATTACAGATATTCCAAAACCTTACTTATGGTTCCATAGTTCTATTCCATTGCTCGCTCTATAATGGCGGCATTTCATTCACACGCATGCTCAACAGCAGTGGCGTCATAACCGATGTTCGCTCAAAGGAGACAACATCCCAATCATTGCTCGCTCAAAAGCGGCGCCATATAAATCCCAATGCATATATATACATTTGTAGCAAATACCATAAACCATGCATTTCAATATCCGTTTATTGCTAATACCATATCATGCGTTCCCATACACATTCATTGCAATACAGTGTACCAAGCACTCAACAATTGCAATTATATAAAAGGGCTATGCTCGTACGTCATACGTACCTTATAATCCCGTAGTTCGAGTCCGACCTCGCATGAGTCCCACGACCCGATGAATTAAGTGCTAGCATGCAAATAACTCCCAGTTAAACATAGGAATGCAATCACGTGCCCAAGCACATTTAGAATTTTCAAACCTATCGTCTATCTATGAAGATTACCAAAAATAAAAGCCCCCCGGCTATCGATCGCCTCTTTTCGCGCGATCGATCGCCCCTGTCCAGTGGGCAAAATTAGCTTCTGGCAATCGATCGCCAACCTGCTCGCGATCGATCGCCTGCACTGTTCATCATCACTGATTTTTACAGCTGCACGTCGCGATCGATCGCCCCTCCTCGGCGATCGATCGCCACATGCGATTTTTCGAAACACTCGAGCTTCCATGTTGTTTTTCACACCCAAACTCAAAACCAACACCCCATACACCTTCAACGCCTCAAATACACAATTTACAACCAATTAAAAACTCCAAAACTCAACATTGAATTTTAACCAAAAATCCCCCAAATTCCATAACCAAATCAAAATCCAACCAAACTCTACAATGCTACTACCAAATCGAAGACAATGACGAGGGGAAGATTAATACCTGATTATCTTCGAGAAAACCGGCTCCCGAGCCAAGCTACCAACGATTTCTCCTCCAAGGGAGAAAAAGAGGGAAATGGGGGAAGGGTTGGGCGCGTTAGAGAGAGAGGGAGGAGAGAGAGGGAATCCGTCCAATGACGGAATATCGAGTCTACTTGGTATATATAGTACCAAAACTCCAAAATACCAATCCCTTCACAAATACATCATGACTCATTAAAAATCATCTGTTTTCAATAATTACCTCCCAAACTCTATTTCCATTAACAGCCCCAGTACCAAGTACTCCTGACCCCAAATTCCACCAAAGACCAAATTCCAAGGTTATCACCACAACGAGAATACAATCTCATCCCTTGGATCCAACGACTCTAAAAACAGGATTTAAAATTCCCGGGAGTCCCAAAACCGCAATTAATACACAATTGCCACAATTAAAATCCATTAAGGATTATTACTACACCGGGATTAACACCAATAATTCCCGGGCATCACAATTATTCCCCACTAATAAAATTTCATCCTCGAAATTTGCACGGCGTACTCTACGTAACGCCGAGACCACACAATCCCAACGGGTCTACATCGTCGAATCATGAACATGTCATGAACGACACATCAACCGCGAGGACACCAACCTCGCACCGAAACCTGGAATGGGGTAAACCTCCCAAACCATCACAACCGCAGTAGAACGGCAGTATACCCCGATGCTAACCATCTCAAAAGCAGTCAGCCGACCCTAACTGCAAATCAAACGAATCATTCGTGATTCCAAATAGATATCGCCTCGATGATATCTCCATGACATAGCCAACGATGTTAAACATACATCGTTACCAAAGAAATCACCAGCACACTACAATGTACTAAATCCGGTTTCCGCTTTCCAGATCTATCTCCATCAAAGGAGTAGTTGCACCACATTGCAACACGGATCGGACAACTCACGGTCACCAATCGATACAAAACACATCTCCAAAGATGTCTACAACCGCGTGTTCCAAGAAATCACATCTTGGTCCAAACACACTATCGAGACTCCACAAGGTCTCAAGTTCTCGAAAGGACATGCAAGAACAATCGATTGCATTCCCGCCACACGTGTCAACCACGACACTAAACAAATCCGAATCCTGGCCATCCTTTGTTTATCCTAGGATTCAAAAATCCCAAAACAGGGAGGCTATCGAATTATCCAGAAATGAATTTCCATGACCCCAAGGTGCTACAATTCCTCCTCGGAGGAAGTCAACCAAATCTCACGATCATTCTTCAGAATAAATCGTGCCATCGAGATTACCAATCTCAAGGTGATACAATCTCTCACCGGAGATTCATTCAACCAAGCATACTAATCCAATACCCAACAAGTACCGAAACGCGGGCATTCATATACACATACATGCCCAAGTACCAACACAACATGCATACTCAATGCAATAGACTCGGGTATCTCCAATCATACCCAAGGTCCCAAAACCAACTGTCAATCCCCAGTTATTCTCACCTCGCGGAATTAATGATTGACAGACTAACGACCAATGGTGTGATCCCAACATCAGCATCACACAAACCGACTCAATGAATCTCCCAAAGATTCCCAATCGGTAGGTATGTCAATACCGCCTTCCTCACAAGGAAAATGTCATGGACTCATGACCCACCAACCTCGAATCGTCGTTCGGAAAACCTGGATATATTTTATGCCCAAAACATATCTCAGAACCAAAAATACGCAAGTGGTTCAGAATAGTGCGTCAAACCACTATTACCAAACCGAAACCCGTATACGCCATGTATACTCAAACTAATGATGCTCTGTACTAATGCCATAGTACTCCACAATCTCGAGCATTACTCCGGAGACGTCTCCTCGAACGTCTCACTGGAAGTACGAAGCCATCACCTAGTCCAATACTAGTAGGGCTTACCCCGGTTGATTCAAAATCACCCTCAACCAATACCAGCTGTCTCCATGACAGTACAATCCAAATCTATCCAAGAGATAAAAATCAATATAGTAGTGTTACCCCACTAGCTATATCCCACAAATCCAATTGTGACTCCCGTTGCATTCCATATGTAAGGATGCTCAACTAGAGCTAACAACGACTTGTTGACACTCGTGTTGGTACTACCAACAAATTGAGCTGTCCCAGTACAAGTCCCTCAAAACAATAGACGTATAAACGTTCCCGTGAGGTATTCCCTGCCTCAATCATCATGCCACATAGAGACTACAAGATTCTACCATAAGTCCTCATCGTATCACCGTACGATTCACCAAACTCAGTCCCAACGTGCAGTATAATGGCTCCAACAAGCACACTATATCACTGCCACAATATCTGACTAGCAAAGCGCTGCCTCCATAGGCTTATATCATGCCTACCCAACGTATCATACGTTCCACTCGGTATACCACACCGTAACATCCATTTAGAGTAGTGGGTCATCACCCAATATTTCTCTAAAACACCAAAGCATAATGGACATCCCGGTGTCCTTGCTCAACCACGGTGGAATCCTAATCCATTAGGACTTATTCCACACCCTCAGGGTGGGTGTGACCATGTCTACCACACATCACAAAGAAAAGCGAGTAGTTTCCTCAATGACTACTCTTACCACCAATCACTTGGCCTTAGCCATCCCAACGAGTATACCCAAAAGTACCACTACTCGTAAAAATATTTACCTCTATTACATGATGCGGTACTCTCACCGGTACAACGCATCCAATAATCCATCGAGCAAACCTGCTCGGCGTAACAGTCTCGTCAACCAGTGACGTAGACACCACCTTGTGCTCACCATCGGCACTCAAATCATATGACTAAATACGTACACCCAGATGTATTATTCATCAAAACGACGCTACACGTCTACATAGAACATCCACTATGTCCTCGTCATCACGTGACGGTATATGTCAACATATGACATCCAAATAACATCATCAAACACATGACGGTACATAACAACACATGGTATTCACAATAATGCTAACAAAACCGTAATATACCATACCTCATCGCTATCAAGATAGGGGCATACCTGTATCCATCGTCCACCAGTGGTACACAAGCAGCACCCATCGCTCGGAGGCGACGTAATCCAGTGCTACGCACATAGCGGTATAACCCATCGCTATAAAATCAGCGGCATGATCTCTCGCAATAGAGTCAGCGACATAAAACATTGCTATAGATACCCGGCGGTATGAACCATCGCCATAGATGTAGCGGAATGTACCATCGCTATATAATACCCGGTGGCATGAACCATCGCCAATAGATGTAGCGGAATGTACCATCGCTATATAATACCCGGCGGCATGAACCATCCCCAATAGATGTAGCGGAATGTACCATCACTATGAATACCCGGCGGCATAAACCATCGCCAATAGAATAGCGGAATGACCCATCGCTATGAACACACCCGGCGGCATAAACCATCGCCAATAGAATAGCGGAATGAACCATCGCTATGAATACCCTACGGCATAAACCATCGCCAATAGAATAGCGGAATGAACCATCGCTATGAATACACAGCGGCATAAACCATCGCCAATAGAATAGCGGAATGAACCATCGCTATGAACACCCGGCGGCATAAACCATCGCCAATAGAATAGCGGAATGAACCATCGCTATGAATACCCGGCGGCATAAACCATCGCCAATAGAATATCGGAATGAACCATCGCTATGAATACCCGGCGGCATAAACCATCGCCAATAGAATAACCGATCCCTAGTCTTGTTACAGTAGTGTATTTTAATGCACCTCGCTTGTCATGACCGCGGCACTAATATCCCTCGCTTCGACATATCAGCGGCATAGAATAACCTCGCTCAAATGTGACATGCGGCAATATCCCCGCTTCAACATTTGGCGGCAAATAGTTCTTTCCTCGCTACGATATGACAGCGGCAAGTATTCTATCATCGTCAAGTGACAGCGGTAAAGCATTTAAAATCATCACTCATCCATAACAACGGACTCATGGGATATTCACCAAGGATCACATCTATATCCTGCCAACACAATGCATATTCCATATCCCAATATACATCACCATGAGTGTATTTTAATGCACCTCGCTCAAATGTGACATGCGGCAATACCCTCGCTTCAACATTTGGCGGCAAAGCATTAAAATCATCACTCCCATATATACAACCACAATGAGTGTATTTTAATGCACCTCGCTCAAATGTGACATGCGGCAATACCCTCGCTTCAACATTTGGCGGCAAAGCATTAAAATAATCACTCCAATATATACAACCACAATGAGTGTATTTTAATGCACCTCGCTCAAATGTGACATGCGGCAATACCCTCGCTTCAACATTTGGCGGCAAAGCATTAAATCATCTCTCCAATATATATATATATACAACCATGTTAGTTCCGGACCTTATCGATGAGATTTTAAAGATGACAAAATATATCAGACCGGATCGAGAGAAATCAGACTAACCGGATCGATCGCTCAAAACAGATCAAGCTGATGAGGCATATCAGACGGATCGATCGATAGAAATCAGACTGACTAGATCGAAGCTTCAGATCGATCTCAATCTTTATCAGATCAGAGCAGTCAAGTCAAGGATGAATATAGAATGGCTCTTCAGTCCGAATCATTAACGTCTATTTATTGAAGCATTTAATGTCGCAATTAAATGCTGAAAAAGACCATAGACTGAAGTACCATAAAAGGTAAGAAGACAAGAAAAGAGAAGAGCTTACCTGACAGTCGCCGAACGAAAGCATGAACCAGAACGACAAGTACCCTAAAGAAGAAGACTGTAGCTTACTCAGAGTTTAAGCAGAGTCAAAAGTTGCACATTAAGGGAATAATATCGTTGGTACATGCAACTATAAAAGGATGCATCAGAAGATCTCAAGACGACTCTCTCTGATCAATCGAAAAACGCACAAGAAAGCAAAACAGCACAAGCTTACAAGCTCAGAAGCTCTCGAGCTGAAATTCTTCTTAAGCACAAATACATTGTAATATTTTCATTTAGGATCACTGTGTGCATAGACTAAAGTCTATCTTGTGTATTCTGTATTGAAATATAGAAGTGAGAAACTAGTGTAACTGTCAGACAGAGTGTGTCTGAACAGATCGAGTGACTATGAGTTTCAGTCTGGTAGTGAGGTAAATCCAGCTGAATCGGGTTTGTACAACAGGATTGTATAAATCAAAGTCTTCTAGTGGAATCCTTCCTTAATTGGAAGAATGGGAGACGTAGAAGGATTACACCACCTCGAACTTCCAGAAACATATTCTGTGTTTTATCATTCTGTACTCGTTCTGTTATTCAAGCCATCGAGCCGTTCTTACTAATTGAGAACAGACCGTTCCGCATTAAAAAATATTTAGTGGTCTGTTCTGCAAAAGAGTTGATTAAGAAACAGATTTCTTTCACTAATCCGAACGAAATCACAAGGGATTAATTTTAATAGGAGTGTTCATTCACCCCCCCCCCCCCCTCCCACCCCCCCCCCCCCCACCCTCTATAACACTCCAGACCGATCCTAACAAGTGGTATCAGAGTAGGGGTCGTCTTAATCAGCACAAAGACACTTGAGCTTGCTGGCATCATTCAACAAAATTCCTATGTTCCTCAAAGGAAGACTATGAT